>JAQIUQ010004286.1:507500-687500 GCA_030378365.1 Hybognathus amarus
GAGATCCTGCTTGTGCAGGAACCATCAGAACATTTCCCTCAGCAGGAGAAAGCTGGAGAAAACTGCAGAGATACCTGGAACAAGGACCAACACGCTGTAGGACACACACACACCAACATTCCCAAATTGAAAAATAGCCACATCAACAGTACATGGTTCTGGAAACACATATCAGTGTCAAACGGCACATTAGCAGCAACTAAATTCTCACCGGGAAGAACGCTGTAGACCAGAATCTGCACTGCTGGAGCCATATTGACGCTTACAGACAACTGGAACGGACAATCTGGGAAACATCAGAACAAAATAAAGAACTGACCAACCACAAGACAAGAAAATAAAGCATCATTCACTTGCCACAGAACTCAACTTTCAGTCCCATAACTGCAACGCTGTAGGCCTGCAGTGTGTTTAGTCACATCAGACTTGGGCAAAACTAAACCAGAAACAAAGCGCTTTAGGATAAGGCCTCAGATCGGTCATTGAACTGCACATACAGAACAACTTAACGTATTTCTTCACCTCAAAAACTTAGAAGACTCTCGGTCAGCAATAAAGGCCTTTAGTGTGTACATCCCCATCTGAGCCTCTGGGTTTACCTGAGAAAGCTCCAATATCAGCTCTGTTGAGGAAACATTTGTCCACTGACCAATCCGGTTATTATCTTTGTCCTATTAAAACAAATTAACAGCTCAGAGAAAAATCTGCAAAGAAAGAAAAGTGCAAAAAGCTGCATTGGCTCCATTCCAAGTCTTACACCGAAGCAAACTCACCTGCACCACGAGCAGACTACTGCAAGACAGACCGGAATAACAAACATTTAAAGGCAGTCATTGAAGTTGAAATTTCTGCATCTTAAAAGAACCTGCATTTAATTTGCTTTTAATTTATGGCCGGAACACTCAAAATGGTGAAACATCTGGTCTTACCATTTGATCAAAAGGCACAAATTTGGGATCCATGGAGACAACTCTGAAATTAACTGCAAAGACACCAACAAACTCACATATATTGCATAATGCATTTGAAGATGATAGCTTCAACCAAGGGTCATTCACAGCTCACCTGTTTGTCCTGGATTGTAAATAAGTGTGTCTGTTTGGATGAAGGTCAAAGGTAACGGCTGAACATGATTTTGCTCTCTTCAGTCGCTCTGAAGACCTT
The DNA here is from genome assembly GCA_030378365.1 of Hybognathus amarus. NCBI lineage: Eukaryota > Metazoa > Chordata > Actinopteri > Cypriniformes > Leuciscidae > Hybognathus > Hybognathus amarus. The sequence continues at coordinate 508,665 of JAQIUQ010004286.1, forward strand.
CCCTTGAACAAAGAGGAAGATTTATAAATTATAACCACAGCCAACCCCTCCCGTTCTGTGATCCAATAAAAAAGAAAACACAAACTGCTCACATACAACAGATTTTACACTTGTAAAACAAAAGTACATAAACCAAAGCAACAAACACTTTTACTCAGAAACAAAATTAACTCAGTTTAGACAGAACTCAAAATAGGCTGGATAAAAAGGCGCAGATGAAACAAAAACCTTGAAAAAAATTATATACGATACGGCCAAATCACAGAGATGTCGATTCGCACGGGACAAATATTATCACAGGACCTCAGTGTTCGCGAAATATAGTAGGTAATTTGACCTTATTTCAGGCGATTTAGCAAAAACCCTTTCAAAAATCCCATAGGCTTTATAGAGCGAGGGAACCGTAATGCTAAAATGCTAGCTCACTTCCGCGTTTTGGCCTACAGAGTGACGTCGTAACTCGGCACTCTATAGGGCTTTAGAATTAAAAACAAACTAAATTAACTTAAAATCATACATACCCCAGGAGATTTGCAGCACTGAACTACACATCTTCACTCACCTTATGAGAATATGCAGCCCCTTGGGAAACAAACTGAAAACATACATTAAGCAATTCAGTCTCCCGTTAACCAAGAAAACTCTTTAAAATATGGAAACTTACCTGGCAGCTATCGCAAGGGCCAGTGCACACCAGAGAGAAAACCAGAGGATGTATTCAACTCTCACAAACATGCTAACGTACACATCTCAATCAAACCCAACACTATTACCATTACTCACCACCTTGAGTTTACAATGAGCAGGACCCACTGTGACGCATACCTGACGCAAACAAACCACTCACATTTTTATACTCCGTGACACCAGCCCCCAAAAGTGATTAACCTGTCCTGAGTTTTTTTTTTTAAATCTCACACAACAATATAACGATGTCTTTATAGGCTACACTAGAATAACAATGTTTCATAAATCTAGATATAGAATAAAGAGGGTTATCTAACGTTAGCCTATCCCATAGTTCCCACAGGCGAATTAATGTCACGTGACCTCCCCGGAGACGCCGTCTTTGAGGGCAAAACCGCTGTTTACCATAGGTTTTTACAAAGTTTTATCAGAGAGAATGTCGTTTTACAAACAAATATTTATTTCTGTTTATATTATTATGCAAATCATGAAAAGACAAAGTGAAATATATTATAAAGAGTCTGTTTAAAAAAAAAGACAGAGAGGTACAATGCGAAAATATCATTCATAAATGGTGTGGATCCGTATGCAGTAACGAAGGAAGCACTGAGCAATGATTATGCAGCTTTGCCTCAGATACAGTATTTTCATGTGTAAGTTACCATTATCTGGTATTGGTGAGGAGTTTTTCACATTGTGAGCAATTCCGAGTCTGGAAATCACTGGAGGCGTACGATCAGATTGACGTGGGGTTGGTTCGGTGACGTTTGCTCAAGTGCAATCAATGGAAAAGTAACTTATAATAGCGAAGAGGCATGATGCTAATCTGTCTAATAAAAATCCATAGCCTGCACAACTTAATTCATGTTCCCCTTAAAACAGTCACCGGTGCTTTCTGTGATATGCATGTACTTGCGGGCGTCATGGTTTGGTGCATGAATATAAAAATAAATAACTCGCGTGCAATTTAATTAATGTAATGCGGAACTACATTATACGCGGGTATAGGGACATAATCTGAGATCGCAATGCTAGAATGTGAGATCAAACAGTGGAAACAAGGTTGTTTTGTGTTTTTAATACCTCGTCATTTTGTTCATACAGGACATTTTTCAAACTGCAATGTGTTAACTTATATTTGTTTACACTCGCATTAAAACACAACATTGTGCTTTTGTCAAACAAATTCTTGCGTGTTTTGAGTGAGTTTCTTTCCTGTTTATCCTCGCCAGCCATAATCTCCTTCGTTGTTCGGACAAAAGCTTAGTCTTCTCACATCCATGGCGTCTAATGACGGGTATAGTGTAAAATCCCGATTTATCTGAACCTCCGGCACGATTTTATCATCCATTTACCCAGCAGGGGATGACCGTTTTCACTATATAGCACGAAACTCATTTCACTTCGTTCAACTTTTATTGTTTCTTCTAATCTGTTTTGCACGCAGCAATGGCGCCGGGTCGGCAAATGCCCGTATGTCGTGACGTCATGTGGGTACTATGTATAGCCCACAATTTCTCCCCAAACAGGTGTTTTATTTGGAATAATAAGTACATTTTGTATAAATCTAAATCTTTATTTCTTATGAATTGGTTTTGTAATGATATCGTTTTTGTTAGTCAACTGTTTAATCATGAAGGTCTTATGTTGACCTATTCTGAATTTCTTTCTAAATATAATATTCCAGTTACTCCTAAAGATTTCGCTGTGGTTATGGATGCTGTTCCCTCTGGTCTAAAAATGCTTCTTAAAAATACCTGCCCTTTGCTTACTCCTCTCTCATTGGACCCTGCTGATACTGAAGTTGGCCGTATCTGTTTTTCTCTTTCCTATGTTAAAAATAATAATCGCTGTGTACGGGCTTTGTTTCAAAGGGATATTGTCTCCAGACCTGCTGTTATATCATTTTGGAATGGTTATGCTGATAATCTGATATGGAATAAAATCTGGAAACTTCCTCATAAATACTTAGTCACAAACAAAATCAAAGAAATTTCCCTTAAACTAATTTATAAATATTACCCAAGTAATCATTATCTTGTGTCCAGATTTAATTGTGATATTGATACATTTTGTACATTTTGTGGTCTTCATGATGAAACATTTTATCATTTATTTTGGAGTTGTCCTCATTCAGTTTGTTTTTGGTCTGATTTCTGCTCCTTTATTAAGGCTCATATCATGCCCAGCTTTCAACTCTGTTTCAAAAATGTGTTATTTGGTTTTTTCCTTTATGACCAATCTTATCGTAAGGAATACTACTTAATTAATTTTCTTCTTCTGTTAGCTAAATTTAGTATTCATAAATGTAAATTTGGAGGAAACAAGCCTTTGTTTTTAATTTTAAGAGCAGAAATTCAACAATACTTAAAAACAATACTGGGTTTGAAAAATAAGAAAGCTGCAAAATGTGTATCTATATGTAAACATTTTCACGTTTTTGTTTAACCTAAGTTTGTCACTGCTTTGTTTGTTTTTTTCTTGTCTGTTTATTTAGTTTATTCAATGTACCCCTGACTGTATTTGTAATTCTTGAAATTCAATTAAAAAAAAAAAAAAAAATTTGATCATCACAAAGCTGCTAAATGTGTATCTATATGTAAACATTTTCACATTTTTGTTTAACTTTAGTTTGTCACTGCTTTGTTTGTCTTTTCATGTTTTTTTTATTTTTGTATTTAGTTTATTCAATGTAGGAAATAGTATTTCACATGACTTTGATTTTACTTTATTGACACTGTCATTTCCGGATGGTATTCATCATTAAAAATAAACAAGTTCCACCTTTTAAACTTCTCCTCAACGTGCATGCAGTGTAAATAAAGCAGTTGCATCAATGAAATAATATTAAACGGCCACGCCCCCGTGCTAATGATACCGCCCACGCGAATTACAAGACGAAAATTAAAAAATCATTTAGATTTCATTTATCCAAATGTTTGTTTCTGAAGTCACAATTTAGCCCAAGTAAAATTGAAAAACAGGAGAAAAAAGTAACTATACATTGATAATGTATCTGGAAAAACAAGAAAAATGAATGTCTGGTTTCCATTTTTCATTAGCATTTTATGGTCTGAAAATTGAATTGTGAAGCGTTACATGGCCTTTATTTATGTGGCCTAATAGTGCCCCCAGAACTTAAGGTAAGGACCTCTCTTCACAGATCACGTTTTCCCTCTACATTGGTTAAAGCAGTTTAGCAAGTATAGTGATTGCACGTAGAATTAAGGCAGTTCTAAAGGCGAAAGGGGTTTAAACACAGCATTCGTATGGTGTATAATAATCCTTTAGGTGAGAGCATATATGTCATTGATTTTCATTAATTTGGAGATTGACTAAAATTATTACATTATAAAATATATTAAAAACAGTTTAATCCTGATTCATCGTGATCAAATACATTTGATTAAGATGAGTTATTCCACAGAAAAGAAAAATAGACAAAAACATTAATTTAAGTTAACACAGAGTAGGCATGAATTTCTTTATATATTACAAGTCATTCATTTAAATGAAAAATACTAAGGCAAGCTGGTCCTTAAATGAAAGACCAGTACATGAAATATGAATATGGTATTTTGATGTTTATAACAGCTAACTCATATGAAACACTAACAAATGCATTTACTGTGCTACACAAAACAAAACTAGATTACTTAAAGCAAAACACATTTGAGAAATAAATATGAAGAGACTTTTATAGGTAAACATTTAACAGTAAAACATTCCTTACTGGAATGGGATTCTTTGCGACCTTATAAAAATGTAATTAAGCCATTAGTTTATGAAGTGTAAATATAAAATCTGACCTGAAGTTAATGTACAAACTCTCCAAGACTTTTGGCAACAAAGTATCCTCTTGAAATTGACTTAAACTCATTACTTCACATAGATTTTAACTGAGTGGTTTTAACTGTATTGACACTATAGTCATGAATGGTATATTCAGACTATTACGATAAGGAATATCCTTAAATTCAGAAATTATTTACACTTTATCTCAGAGTAAATTGGATTAAATCATACTGTACAAATGTAAATGAACAAGGCTCATTTGTCTTTAAAACATCAGTAAAAATACTGTGCTGCTCTGATCCCTGTTAAGAAATTCCTACAAGAGAATCCAAAAGATTGACTCCCGAGTCCTCGATTTCGAGCGGGACTGAGACAACGAGGGAACTGGAGGTGTGAGATGTAGTCCATCTGACTGCACTCTTGATTGTGGCTTGGACGGTCACCATACTCATGAAAAGTGTCAAAAAAGACCAGGTAAGGGTCGGAAGAAAGACTGAGGTCCATGTAACAGTTCGCGGTGTGATCCGGAGATGCAGAAGGTGTATTGGGGATGTCGAAGGTGTCGTTTACACATTCCATCGTGGCCTGATTAGCATTTTCATCCAGATACTTCAATTGAGATGTACTGATTCTACTTTCTTTTGTGGCTGTGCCACCAGCAGCTTCTGTGGACAAATCATACTCTTTAACATATGGACATCCCTTCCCATCTGAATCAGAAAAACCGAGAATGTGAGTGAGTCCCAGTGTCATCCCCGTTCATTGTGGGTCGCTCAGAGGAAGGCCTTGCGTCTGTCTCAGAGTCCAGACTCAGAGAAGAAGAGCAGGAGTAGTCAGTCATGTCAGTGCTCCAGCTGTTGTCTCCCTGCCTGCAGAGCTCTGAGCTCAGGTGGAATGAGGGACAGTCTTTTTCTACTGGAAATGTAATGGCTCTGTTCCTCGCCAATAATTGTTGCTCTGTGGCGATCCCTCTGTTGTCATTGAGCAGCCTCTTTTCCAGCTCCAGCTTCATGTGTGTGTGGATATAGTGGCTCCGTACACGACTGGAGTTAAACTCGATTCTGCCTGCAGGATTCCCACAGCATTCCTTTGAACATCCACAAGGAAAGTTGGAGCGAATCCATCTGTTAACAGATTATATATTAATAGTAGATATAGAAAAATGTGTATCCAACTATATATATATATATATATATATATATATATATATATATATATATACAGTGCCGGTCAAAAGTTTTAGATCAGTAAGATTTTTTATGTTTTTAAATGAAGTCTCTTCTGCTCACCAAGGCTGCTTTATTTCATGAAAATAATGACAAACAGTAATATTGTGAAATATTATGACAATTTAAAATTACTGTTTTCTATTTTAATATATTTTATGAAAGCTGAATTTTCGACATCATTACTGTTGCTGATTACACATCAGTTTTCAGTGTCACATGATCCTTCAGAAATCATACTAATATGCTGATTTTATGCTCAAAAAACATAAATTATTATTTTCAATGTTGAAAACAGTCTTGTACCATTTTTCCCCAAAAATTCTATGATGAATAGAAAGTTCAAAAGAACAGCATTTATTTAAAATATAATCTTTTCTAACATTATAAATGTCTTTACTGTAACTTTTGATCAATTTAACTCAGGGGTTCTCAACTCCAGTCCTCGTGACCCACTGCTCTGCATATTGTGTATGTCTCCCTTGTTTAACACACCTGATTCAGATCCTCAGCTAGTTAAGATAGACAGTCTATCCTAACGAGCTGAGGATCTGAATCAGGTGTGTTAAATAAGGGAGACATGCACAATATGCAGAGCAGTGGGTCACGAGGACTGGAGTTGAGACCCCTGATTTAACTCATCCTTGATGAATAAAAGTATTTTCTAATTTCTTTCCCCCAAAAATAAAAAATACATTCTTACTGACCCCAAACTTTTGAATGGTAGTGATTAATGTTACAAAAGCTTTCCATTTCAGATCAATTCTGTTCTTTTGAACTTTCTATTCATCAAAGAATCCTGAAATAAAATTGTAAAAAACTGTTTTCAACATGGATAATAATCATAAATATTTCTTGAGCATCATATTATAATAATTTCTGTAGGATCATGTGACACTGAAGACTGGAGTAATGATGCTGTGAATTCAGCTTTGATCACAGGAATAAATTACTCTTCACTATATATTCACATAGAAAACCACTGTTTTAAATTGTAATAATATTTCACAATATTACTGTTTTTGTTTTTTTATTATCAAATAATTGCAGCCTTGGTGAGCAGAAGAGACTTCTTTTAAAAACATAAAAAATCTTACCGATCTAAAACTTTTGACCGGTAGTGTGTGTGTATATCTATATCTATATCTATATCTATATATATATATAAATATATATATATATATATATATATATATATATAAACAATACGGCAGCATAACTACTTGCTGTCCATAGGATATTTGCTGTCCATCAATGATGAGATTAGATTTTTCAGACTTTTAAGAATTTGGGATTTTTAATAGTATTTTTTTAAAGAAATTAATACTTTAATTCAGCAAGGATCTATTAAAGTTATCAAAAGTGATAGTTATACATTGATAATGGTTGAAAAGATTTCTATATCTATATAGATTTCTATATTTCTTAAAATAAAAGCTGATCTTTAGAGCATTTTATTCATCAAAAAATCCTGAAAAAAGTAATAAAAAAAAATCAAGCAGCACAACTGTTTTCAACATTGATAATAAGAAATGTTTTTTTGAGCACCAAATCAGCATATTAGAAAGATTTCTGAAGGATCATGTGACTGAATGGAGTAATGATGCTGAAAATTCAGCTTTGCCATCAAAATAAATAACATTTTAGATAAATTTTAGAAAAAAGTTATAATAATATTTTATAATATTACAGTTTCGTAGTATTTTTGATAAAATGCAGCCTTGACTTCTTTCATAAACATTTGAAAAAATGTACCGACCCTAAACTTATCCAAACAATGCTATCAAAGTTCATTGTATAGCTCTATTGTCTTACTGTATGTTAAAAATGGTCTCATTTAGGGCTATTTTTCATTTGAGACTAAATTTCAACCTAAATGAAATATAGCTGAGAGCTCCAATAAATCTCCTGAGCAATGAAAAATAATTTGAGCAACAAATATCAATAAAACAAAGGCGCTATCATTAATGAAAAAATGAAAACAATAATTTATTTATTGCTTATTACTTGGCACTTGATGCCAGCCTGGCTGCAGGCGCAGGTCTCCGGCTCACAGAAGCCTTGGCAGTGACATCCACAGTCTTCCCTCCACCGCCGCAGCTCCTGCAGCTGCCTCTTCTCCTCTCGGTTCGAATCCGCACTACTCCTGCTGCTCTCAGATAACGCACGTCTGCGTTTGGAAGAGTAAGGACGGAGGGATCCCATATCCTTGAGCTCTGTACTACTGAGATCCTCATCTTCATCTGGGACGTCATTCACTGCTAAGTTGGCTGCTTCTGTCACTGTGAGAGTCCCACTACTGATCAGCTATAATTAAAAAAAGAGAAGATAACGTATAATGAGAGCCTAAAAAGAAATTCAAACTTACATATGTACGATGCGTATATATATATATATATATATATATATATATATATATATATATATATATATATATTTATATATATATATACACACTACCGGTCAAAAGTTTAAGATCTGTAAGATTTTTTATGTTTTTAAAAGAAGTCTCTTCTGCTTACCAAGGCTGCAATTTTTTTTTTTTTAAATACACAAAAAACACAGTAATATTGTGAAATATTATGACAATTTAAAATGACTTTTTTTATGTTAATTTATATTAAAATGTAATTTATTCCTCTGAAAAAAAGCTGAATTTTCAGCATCATTACTCCAGTCTTCAGTGTCACATGATCCTTCACAAATCACTCTAATATGATGATTTTATGCTCCAAAAACATGTATGATTATTATCCATGTTGAAAACAGTTTTTTACATTTTTATTTCAGGATTCTTTGATGAATAGAAAGTTCAAAGAACAGAATTTATTTAATTAGAATCTTTTCTAACATTATAAATGTCTTTACTGTAACTTTTGATCAATGTAACTCATCCTTGATGAATAGAAGTATTGATTTCTTATTTATTTCCCCCCAAAATAAAATACAAATTCTTACTGACCCCAAACTTTCTATTCATCAAAGAATCCTGAAATAAAAATGTAAAAAACTGTTTAACATGGATAATAATCATACATGTTTTTGGAGCATAAAATCATCATATTAGAGTGATTTGTGAAGGATCATGTGACACTGAAGACTGGAGTAATGATGCTGAAAATTCAGCTTTTTTTCAGAGGAATAAATTATATTTTAATATATATTAACATAAAAAAGTCATTTTAAATTGTCATAATATTTCACAATATTACTGTGTTTTTTTGTGTATTTTTTATCAAAAAATTGCAGCCTTGGTCAGCAGAAGAGACTTCTTTTAAAAACATAAAAAAATCTTACAGATCTTAAACTTTTGACCGGTAGTGTGTATATATATATATATATATATATATATATATATATATATATATATATATATATATTATAGGCCTCCTCTTCTGCTGATTGGTAGATTATATGAACATGTATCTTGAACTTTGCTAATACAACATCATATATTGTTTCTGAATATTAGAAAGTAACCGACTCACCTTCTGCCTCAAGGCCTCCAGCCTCTCCTCTTGGTGTCGCTTGCGGACTCTCTCCATTCGCAAGCGCTGCTGCTCCTCCGCGTGATCCCCCAGGGTGAACTGCTGACGGTCAGTGTGCCGTCTAACCATGCCCAGTGTGCAGCCACCGTGGCTGGGTACGCTGCTGAACCCTTGACAGCGCTGGAAGAGGAACACGTAACCAGGCCAAACCGAACAGTGCCTTTGGATTGAGTATCTTTTGTCTTCTTCAGGATGGATGAAACTGAAAGTAAAGAAACAAAATGTGTTCATTATTAATTATCTTATGGTGGCTGTGACTGTTGCAGCTGCCACTAGATGGCAGCTGAGTCAGATCTGTCAACAAGTAAACTGAACTCAACTATAATGAAATAATCAAACGGTGATCTGATCGTTTTACATATGCAGTTCTAAAAAGAAAAACTTTCTTCAAAAATGCAATGTTTAAATAATCAATCTTTATTTGCAATGCCAGTTTTACTCTCTGAACGAGGATAAAGGGGTGAGGTTGTGCGTCAGATGTGTTTGCACTGTAGCAGCCCTTAGTAAATCAACTTTATTTGCAGCACTTGCAGTTTTCACTGTGAATCAACCATGAAAAACAGTGATCCAGGCGTGTCCAGGCAGACAATATAATCTCAGAGAACTACCTGAAAAGGACACGGTGGATGGTGAAACTGATTATGGCTTGATATTAGTATGTTTACTTTGAGGTTTGTGGGTTTAAAATGACTTGGGATGACTGTGCACAACATATTTTGATAAACAGTGTTACAACTGTATGTTTCTCTTCTTATCTAGAGCGCTGCACAATAATGCTGAGGTCAGATAACAAGACACCTCCTAATGTGTTTAAACACCCTGGAGGGGAGAACTGTTGGTTTACAATACATGATTTTTTTTTAAGCACGGTTACTATGCATGACTCACTTGGTATGGGATGGCTTGAAGAGAAGGAAGTAAAAGGCCCAAAGTCCACACTATCACTTTGGGGGCTGTCTTCATCAGAGTCCCATTCAGAGTGTGATGAGGGGGATGAGGAAGAGTAAATGGCATCCTCATCTGGGAAACCATATTTTCTCTTTAAACCCACACGCTGCAATGTAGCCATGGCGATCTGTCAAATTATAATGGAGAAATTAAAACATAATATTAGAAATAAATTCATAGGTCAAATCATCTCACATTTTTTGGTGTTAGTATATCAAGTCTGAAAATTTGAAATGTTGATGTTTGATAACCATTAGCAAACAAATCCTAAGCAGCAGCAACTAAACACCTCTCTCTTGTTCAGGCCGGTTCCAAAGATTCACATCTTCGCTCTAAACGCAAGCCTGTTTAGCAGGTTTCCCAATATAAAAAAAATTGGCATGAACCACTACAATATCATAAGCATAGCTTTCTCAGGCAAATTGTCATCGTTTTTAATCATATTATGCAAAGTGTATGCAAGCATAAGCGTGCATTATGCAAGCAACGATAAGTCTGGAGGGAATCAATAGTTCCTTGCCCTGGAGTCATTAACATCAGATGTTTTGAGTACTTCAAGAACAAAATGTTAAGACATTCAGCTCAGCTACAGCTACTGCATGACCACATTTGTAAACCAATACTGGTTTTTATTCCAGAATCCCACAAACATGATTATGATAGCAATTGGCAAGCTCCGTTTGAAAGCTTATGAATGCATTTACAAGTACACGCTTTGTGCAAAAAGAGACAAAAGAGGAAACGTAACACAAATCGCACGTCTACTGAAGTTTTTCTGCTTGAGTGGGTGTGCGATGGAAAAAAGCATACACAGAGAAACTCTGTGTACCTCGAATAACAGAACAACACTACCTCACACCACAGGACGGAGCAATCTGCATCACAGATCACCTGGTTCTTGTTCCAAGTACATCCAGTCAAGCCCAACCCACACAAATGGCTCCTATGCCAAACAGTATGTGCCCCTGTGTATCCTGGACAACCTTAACTTTCTCTCACAGGTCTGGCTTTCTTTGGACAGTGCTATGTAAACACCTGCAATGTAATCCCAGATGCAACAGTCCACTATGTAAAAGGTTATAACTGCATGAGATAAAATACACTTTGTGTTGCTCATAATTGTCAAAGTGATTTTTTGTTCCATACAGTATGTGTGCAAGACTTTCATATTAAATTGTTGCATAGCAAATTATAGGCCAAAAGAAATGCAGCATCAACTGGTGTGGTGACGCATGATTTACCGCTTTATCTAGCTGTGAATAAAGTGATACAACTCTTAAAAGTGTGCAGACACCAAGTCCATTCATTTATGCATTATTTGTGAAAAGTATGTGGTGCGGGTGTGTGTGTTTATGTAGTGTAGGAGTAAGACAGCTGATTACAAGAACATATTGGCCTAAGATACAATAACAAACAAAAGCCACAACTTTTCACTGAAAGCTAAACAGAATCTATAATTTCTTGGACTGCTAAACAAATGTACATGTGAATGTTAGAATGTCTCCCTGCATGCAAACAGAAGGAGGAGGTGGAGTTTGTAGACTGTGAAAGGGTAAAGTAGTAGACAGCTGTCAGGTGGAAAAATAGGTTACAGCAAACCAAAACAACCAGACATTTTCTCACCTCTGCCATGCAGAAAACTGAGAAGACTTAGCACAATGTATTTGTAAAGAAGGGGGAAAACAAGTTAAGTTTTACAAAAAAATTGTCATGGGTGCTGTTTGGGATCTGTGTCCTTCAAATGAAACATTAAGTTTACCTTAAACTAGTAGAGCTATACTAGTTTAATGTAAACTTAATATTATTTTTAAAGGCTAAGGAACACACATATTGATAGATAATTTAGTCAAAGTGTCCTACCTTAAACTAAAGTAGTGAAAACCTCTCTAACTTCTTTTTTTCTTCAATTATACATGAGGATATGATTCTGAGACATGCAGGTGCATATTTTTTGTCAAACCGATCATTATCTTTAATTTAAAACATGTTGTGCGCATTACACTAAATGTTGTTCAAACATCATAGATATAAAAAAGTATTATTCTAATGTACAAAACGGCTCCGTTTTGTGTCCACTTCTACATTTTATGCACAAACGTAAATATAAAATTGAAAGTCTAAGCAAAGCGCCTGTTTAAATCAAATAGCTAGAGTTAATAAAATGCAACTTTTTTTCGCACACGAGCACTTTAATTCTACAGCTGGTGAACTTCCGTAGCGCACTTTCTCGCGGTCGTGTTTATTTATTCAGGAATGTGTGACCACATCAAAACGCGATAACAATAAAATATACGTTCCAGTGTAACAGTATTGATTGGCGTAGCGGACAAATTGTAGCCTACTATTGAGTATTGAATTCACATTTTATGTAAAATATTGTGTTTCACGCTGCGGGAGATCTACACAGGCACCTTGAACAAAAACAAGCACTCACCCAGTTATGTATCTGTGTATCATGAGTGGAAGAGACAACCATACGAGGCATGAAAACGATCCCCTTTCTTAGTCCTCGATGCACATACAGTACAGTGAGATCAGCTGTTGGTGAATTTGTGTTCGTCAGTGGAAACCTCCCCCACACTGCCTGACGTAAACAGTAACATGAGGACAAAAACAGCACTCATTACGCTCAGCGCGTGCACAGACTCACTGGCGGAGTCATACTCGATGGAACTGGCAAAACAAACTTGTCAATGACGAAAAACTGCAGAATTCATTTTGCTGCCCATCACACTAGGATTTAGTAATGGATGTCCTTAATTTGGTTGTGTGAAACACATAACTCACACAGGACCAAAAAAAGGCTTCTAAGATATATTGTGAAATATCAAAATGTTTTAGATGAGTTCTTAGAACATAAAATAATTTTGTCAAAGATTTTAAACACTTTTAAATTAGAGGAAGTCTATGTTTTGTGTCGTGTTGTAAGTAGGCCTAAATGGACACTGTGAATTAGGCTTATTTAGGAACCAGCCTTTTGTGAAAAGCATGTAATGTAATGACATGAAAGTAGCGATTCACTTTTTAAAAAGTATTGATTCTTTTTAAGAAAAATAGCGATTCTTTTTGAAAAAGTAGTGATTCACTTTAAGGTAAGTATCGATTCACTTTTTGAAAAGTAGCGATGATTGAAGAAAGTAGCAATTCTTTTTGAAAAAGTATCGATTCATTTTAAGAAAAGTAGCAATTCACTTTTAGAAAAGTAGCGATTCTTTTGGAAAAGTATCAATTCACTTTTACAAAAGTAGGGAATCATTTAAAGAAAGTCAGCGATTCTTTCAATGAAAAGTTACCATTATTTTTTGGAAAAGTATTGGTTAATTTTAAGAAAAGTGACGATTCACTTTTTTTGAAAAGTAGCGATTCACTTTAAGAAAAGTAGCAATTCACTTTGAGAAAAGTAGCGATTCTTTGGGAAAGTAACGGATCATTTAAAGAAATTGTGTGATTCTTTTAATGAAAAGTAGTGAAAAATTTAAAGAAAATAAGCAATTCTTTTAATGAAAAGTGGTGATTCTTTTAATAAAGTATCGCTTTCGATTGACTGATTTTTCTTCATATTTTCTCTAATTAAGTCTGTGCTGATGAAGAAGAATGGCAGTACAGGGGTCAGACAAAAGGCAGAGCAGAAAAAACATAAAGACTGCTGCTTCAGCCACTCAGCCAATCACTAGAGAAACTCTCCCTGGATACCAAAGAGCCTCTCCATGGCAATGACACTGTGAAACATCCATCACAGGAGACTTGGGCATCATGGATTCAGAGGCAGATGGTAACATTTCTTTCTTTCTTTCTTTCTTTCTTTCTTGCTTTTTTTGCTTTCTTTCTCCTGCTTACACACACATAACACTGACTGTATCACCTCAATGATTTCCCATCTGTTTGGTAGTGAAACCACAGGGCACATATCACCCATCAACCCCCTTTCTTAGCTGGTGCTAAGACAGACGTACAATAGAAACATAGACGCTTAGAAAGCAGGTTAAAACATTTTGACAATACACGAATGAGCTTTCAAACATAACACATTCATATAATGAAGAGTTCAATGTTTTGTATGAAAAATATTCTGAACGATTCTGAAAATTACCATAAAACAACAGTATTAAGGACCGGGACATAAAACTGCATGAATAGAAACACAGTACATTATGACAAAAATCGCTGAAAAAATCAACTTTGCCCCAAAATAAGGTTTAAAACGCCCTTTCCCCACAGGCTATACTTTTACTACGCATGCGCAAGGGTTCTCGTCTCCCGCTGTCGCAGACATCAAATGTGCGCGTACATCAGGTGGAACCAGACGATAGGCTTAACTGTTTCCGGCTTGACTGTTAAAAGCAGACGATTGGCTTTCCAGCCAGAGGGATGGGACATGTGCATACAACCGCCATCTTTGGTGTTACAGGTTTTCCCTATATAGTTGTATTGAGGATTTAGGAAGTGGCATGTCTCTATATAAATTGTCTCTGACCACACTCAGGACTTTTTAGATCTGACATGTCGAACGAACTATCCGGACTGCTCACTGAGGCTGGTGTGGTAAAAAATGCCTCCCAGGGAATGGTCCTCTGGGAAATTTTTGCGCTTTTGTGGAGTACCTGTGCTCACCATCCGCCCAGCGGAGGACATCACCAGCACCACTCCGGACCCAGAGCCCAGCCGACTCCGAGTCCGATTCGGAGCTTGTCGTGTGGATCTGCCTCTGGTCTTCTGGTCTCCCGCTTTATCCAAAGAATTCCTGGCTCCGGCTTCGGCTCCGTCTCCAGCAGCCAAGCCCATTTCTCCACCTTGGCTCATCGACCAGTCGACCCAGCTGGTCAAAAAACACTTTCATTTTTTCCGAAATATACTTTGCAGTGCTTTATCAATGATTCTCAAATGACTTCGTCCGATGATTCAGTCTTTCTAAATCCATGATTTTTCCTTGAGCCTACCCTGCTCTGATTGGCCAGACGGCCCAGTCTGTTGTGATTGGTCTACTTCTTACAGCACATGTCGCAAACTAAACGGCCATTACCATAAGTGAACTTCCGCTCCAGAGGCTTCCTCACTCCTCAGCGATTGTGCACTGTAAGGATGATGTCGATTTTACCCATAGACTGTAAAAAAAGATGGACGACGCCCCTTCGCTCTTTTCCATCAGAGAGAACTGAAGCCGCCAGTGTCTCGATATGACGCTGACATCTTAGGGACCTGAGTCTGCGCACTTGCGTGTTTCGGGACCAGTCATGCGCAGTCTCGAGCAGGAAGTAAAGCCGCGAAATCAAGGCCGCGGCCTCATAGAGAGCCTAAGTCCCGCCCCTCCGCTTCCGGTTCATGGGACCTTATTTCGGAAAAACAATGCATGGTAGTCAATCACGAGAGATAACTTATCTTTTTATTCCGTCTGAACTGTGTCCTGGATTACACATATGATGTTTGTCAATTTAAAAGATAATTATGAAAGCCAAGAAAAGTCGCAGTTCGTCTTAAAACAGAAGAGTAACTTTTAGTTTTATGTGAAAAACCCTCAATGAACTACATCTCCCGGGAGCCGAAACAACGAGCAAGATCAGCTGCTGTGTGTGTTGTGCAGTCTGGAACAACACACTCATGACGGTAACGTTACGATTATAACGGAAGACTATAGAAACAATGACATAGCCTCAGTAAAGTTCGCTTCATTCATTGAGAGAAAATGTGCGCCTTTGGGGTTTGTAGTCTTTGTAATTACGTATTTTCACAGTCTTATATCTCAACAGTTTTACACCAAACTGCGACTTTCTTGACTTTAAAATGTATCTTTTAAATTGACAAACATCATATGTGTAATTCAGGATCAATTTAAACGAAATAAAAATATTTGTTATCTCTCGCCATTGACTACCATTCAATATTTTCCGAAATAAGGTCCCATGGTGGTCGACCGGAAGGGGAGGGACTTAGGCTCTCTATTCGACGCTGAATCAAACTCAAGCACACGCCCCGCACTTTCATTAAGTGGCCTCTGTCTGCTTGCGTTCTTCTCCAATGATGTCTGCTGACTGCAGAACCTCGTTAAAATAAGGTAAATACAAATACTAACCACATAGTCAACATTATGAAAAAAGTCCGCTGGTGCTTCAGTGACTACCTCGCACAGAGAACCTGTCAATCACAGCTCTCAATCATGACGTGAGAGCACCGTTTTTATCATCACATAACTAACTAAAAACAAACTTATTTTAAAAACGAACACTTGAAATTACATCAACGTGATAGGAACTACAGTAAATGACAGAAACTATCTTTTGGAAAAGGATATGTGAAGTGTAATTTAATTGTTTAGTTGGTCTCAGCGTCCCATTGAATAACATGGGGAGGCGGGGGTTATGAGCTATACTAGGACCGGTCACAGGGGGCGATCGAAACGTTTTGGCTTCACTTTTGAGGGCATGTGCGGCACGCTTGATTTTACCATATCAATTCGAGTACGAGTCCGATGATGAAACATTGGACTTTTTTCAGTGATACGCTACGCTGATTGAGCGGGGTACATTTATGAGTAATGCAGTTTTTTACATTGTTGCAACAAGTGTGATCCATCAATAAACCGATGTATCAACTATCAATAACAGTGCGTTCGTTAGTTGAGCACTAGCGTGAATGACTGATGTAACATTAAAGTCTAAAAACAAATTTTGCTACATCCTTTATCTTTACTCAAAGTTACTAAGAACTTACAGGGGCGTCACTTAGGCCCTTTTTAGGGGGGCTTCAGCCTAGCCCTAAATTTAAGCCTAGCCCCCCTAAAAATTTGTGATTAATTAATGTTCGCTTCAGTATTGTTTTAATCAGATTCAGTGCGTTCTTCATCTTAAATCCGCTTTGGCGCAGAGCAGAGAGCACGTCAAAAAGAGAGGCAATTGTGTGTGCTCATCTGAGCCCATTGGTCTGTCACTGCTCGTCAATGTCAGAATATTTGAGATGACCAATCAAATCAAAGTAGGCGGGCTTTACATTCACAGACGCTGAGCGCGCGAATTTTTAGCAGCACTACTTGACGCTTCAGTTCACAGGTAAGTGCGAGACAGTTGCTAAATGTATAACGTTATATATTTGACAGTTTTTTGAGGTCATAAATGTTAAACGAATGACAAAAAATAATCAGGAAAACTAATATAGTTCGCCCTTTTGAACTGAATTTCGCCCTTTTGAACTGAAATTGGGCATGTAACGTCAGCCTAACGTAATAATCATTCGTTTACTGTCATTGTGAGGGGACAAGAAACATTACCAAAGCCGTTTTCATTATGTTAGGTACAGGATTAATAATGAATGTGTACATATTGAAAATAATACAAATTGTAGCCTTTTTTAGTAAATAAAAAAAAGCTCAGCTTTAGGAAGGGAAGAGAAAGGGCACGAGGAGACTGACAAAAAAAAAGGATAATGGAAATGAGGAGCGAGCATGTATTGACAAATAGTCTACTGACACAGTTTTAAAGCTATTTCTTATACTTTTTTGGTCTTCAAACGTTTTGAAATGCACATATCAGATATTAAAAAAATGAACCCCCAAACCTCCACCTCAAATGTAGGACCTCTTTGATTATAAAAGCCCTGTCTACGGCCCTGTATTAGGCATCAGAATCAGAAAGAGCTTTATCCCAAGTGTGCTTGCACACACAATGAATTTGTTTTAATGCTGATGTTACCAGTGCACATATACAAATATGTAATAAGGCATAAGATCAATAATGAATGAGTAGCCTTTAATGTGAATTAATTTTATAAACTTAGTTAGCTTTCCTAGTAGTTTTCAGTAAATGAACACCGTCTGAGAAAATGATTCATAGGCAAAATTAACCAGTTGACCCTATGTTTACTTTCTTCACTGTCAGACAAAAATGAAAGCCTATTATCAGTCAAAGCTCAACTTTAGGAGGGGAAGAGACAGGGCAAGAGAAAACAAAGAGAAAAAGAGTGTGATGCTGTCTGATGATGAGCGAAAAAATACTCAGCTGCCCACTGACATGGTTTTATCCCAAAAAATTGCCTTCAAAACATCTTAAAATGCACATAATAGTTCAGAGAATTCAAAATTTTCTTGGGGAAACCCTGAACCCCCCTGACTATCACAACTCAAATTCAGGACTACAGTGATTATAAAACCCTGCAATTGCATGGTAATGAAAGTGAGCATTAGACCTTAAATTAAGCTTTTACCTTGTTTTTTTTTATCATACCCTCATTGGGGGCCTAGCCCCCCTAAAAGGAAAATCCTAGAATCGCCCCTGAAGAACTTGTAGACTATCTCAAAAATAGTGAATTATTGCATATCAAACTAGTTATCAATGCTCAATAATACACCATTTATTTAGCGATTTTTTCCCTGTGATTTATTTAGCTATTTATCCTTCAAAATAAAAATTAGATTTTATTATTGAGTTGTTTCGCATTTCATTTTGTGATAATAGCCAGAGTGTATACATCAAAAATATTTTTTGAGTCACTTCTAAAACAATTGACAAAAACTGAAGTTATCATCATCATTGGAATCATTTTCCTGTTATAACTGTGACAATCTGTTATGCAATCACAATCTTATTTTTTCAAACTGTGTCAACATATGCTGTTTTTTTTTTTCAGTGAATCTCAATCTATCCCCTTTCACTGAGGCAATCGGCTGTTGTGTAATAGTTAACCTACATTTCCCCTCTCTCTCAGGTTGCTGCCACTAGCACTTGTGGCCCACTTTCTGTGTAAAGTGAAGAAGTGGCCTACATACAAGGAGATTCTGACAAACTTTACAAAGCTGTTGGCACAAAAAGCTCTGGCCTAATTTCTCACCCTTCACTGAATTCAGTCCAATAAAGCCACATCTATATGTTCATCTCTGCTGTCATGGTGGTATGAGAACACAGTGCTTTTGGACTTCATAACCTTAATTTAGCATGTAATTCTGGGTAGCACATTTCCATAGCTATTATTTGTTTATGACTTGAGGCAATGGAGAGTTAAAGACCTCTAATCAAATGACTGATAAATACATGTTGGATCTAGATCCAAGTTTAAATTCACAATGCAAATCTATGTAAATCTAATGGCAGTGCCTTTGTGTTTGGCCATTTAAGCAGCAACAGCGATGGATCTGTTGTACTCTATCAATCTGAATAGACAGGCTGAACTCTTCAAGACTCTTTGTTTGCACTCTTACTTGTGTTGCCATGACAATGTGGTGCACCAGGTGTGTCCTAATCTGCAACTCTACAGGGTATGGAAAGCAAGCTTACATTGCTTTGTATTTTATATTTTATAACCCATATTTTTTTCCCATTTTTACATTTCCATAAAACATCGCTTAGTTTAATTTTATCTGTTTTCCTTATGGGGTCTAAAAATGTCCCCACATGGACAAGGATTTCGGATATAGGCCTAGGCATCTTTGCAAGGGACATTCTGTCCCCATAATGTAGGGTATACCTGAACCACACACACACACACACACATAGACAATTTGTAATCCAAGACCAACAGCAAAACATTAAAGAAAGTATGTGTTTTACAAATACTGGAGAACTGTGTGTAATGCCAGGTAGTGTATGTTACATATATTTAAAAAATATTTATGCTTTACAAGACACATTACAACTAAATCTATTACTTTGTGATAACAATGTCATTTGTTTTGTCCTTATAAAACAACTGGTTTATCCTGGTTTTAATTATTAATAGTGAGTCTTATATATAAATGTGACGTATTAACACATTCGTCCTCTTACGTTGCTTTGACGTCACCATAGGAACAGTGACTAAAGAGTCCGAGAACTGAATGACGACTGGGGATGTTCATTCTACATGTAAATTAAAAGAATGACTAAGCAAAATATGGCTAGCCCATGTCAACCTTAACAGTAAAAAACGCACTGTGGCTATATTTACCCAAACCTTTTTGAAGCATGGTATATCAGCCCTGAATTTTCCCTCAAAACTTTCATTTTGTGACCACAAAATGCAATATTATTATTAAGCAACATAAATGCTCTCAACCCAAACACAAGACGGTCGACAATACTTACATGTAAAAGCAGTTAGTTACGTGTCTATTAATTAACGTGTAATGACACAATGTCCCTAGTCTTGTAATGATACAGTAACATAATAAATATAACTTCGTGGTTACGAGATTGCCATCTAGTGGTGAAGAAACAACATTGAATAATGGTTCCCTGTTCACTATAATATGGCAGTGAATAAGAGAAGTCATGAGGAAATCAGAAAAAGACTTTTGGAGAAATGCATAAAGGGAAAATGTATTAGTCTTATGTAGGCTATAATCTTTTTAACGACATGAGTACAGGTTGCATTAGATTTCTCATTAGCAATGCCACAGAACCCCATGAATGTTCACTATGTCTAATAGAAAATGTGCATTGATTTGAACTGCCGTTTTTGCATAGATTATGTTGCATATATAATTGTGTTGTACTGTTCTGTTTTTTTGGAATTTAGGATCTCAAATTCCCAATGTTATGCATACTCTTCACTGCATGACAGAAAGTGCAAAACAAGGTTAGGCATTCATTAGTTCATGCAATGTCGTCTATGAATAGCAAGATGATCACAACACATGTGACCTCAGTGAGTAGATGCTAACCTTTACATTCCCCAAGTGTTTTGTCTAGACTAACAGTCAGCAGACAACCATAACTTGAAACCCTCTTGTTGATAAGGAAATTAGTTAAGATGAATATGCTAACATGGTTATAGGCTATAAGTATTTGTTATAGCCTACAACCATTTTCTTAAATGCCCTGTACTGAATAAGTATAGATATTATTATCAATACTCTAAATGCATTGTTTAAATAACTTATTTTACCTTTTATCCAACCAACCCTTGTCTAGAAGGATGGGATGGGAAATAAGTAATCGGACAGTTTTCAGGCTGTAAATGAGGACTTTGGCCTGTGTGAGGAGTGTCTTGTGAGTGATGCTCCAGTTAACACTACACAGCAGAACAGAGGGAAATGAGGAGCGCAAGACTGATCACTTAAGGTAACTCTCTAGTTAACGATGGATTGAGATGATAATTTGTACGTCTTTATTTATTTTATGGGGTAATTAAAGTCATACATGTATGCTTAGGCTATTTACTTAAATTTCGGCTAATGACCATTTAGTCGTCAATGGACAGCAGTAATTGTGTAGCGCTTACGTGAACTGATTCTGACTGATATTCCCTGACATTTCATCAATTCACTTTCATTTTATTCATGAATGCATGATTATATGAAAGCTCTCTGCTTTTTGCATATTATGTGCAAATTGCACAATACAGCAAACCGTTCAATGTGTAATTTAAGAAAGCATATGAATGATAAACATTAACTGAGTCAGATGAGAAAAGGGCTGACAAGCAGGTGGATCATGTGACCAGGGTCATTTACACAGTTTTACTGGTGCTTTGTTAGACTGGATTAACAAGTATTTTACATAGGCTATTGTGTCTGTGTGTGTTAAAAGATTGCTAAGGCCCTAGCACTGATTATTATTACATTTGTTTGTGTTGTATTGATATATTTATCACAAATGATTTAATCAAATTATACATTTCGTTTTAAAAAAACTTTTAACCTTCTTTATTCCTTTAAACTACTGTCTGTGACTTTTAAAATGCATATCATGAAGCACTTTAACAAAAACATGATAGAAAAACTATTTTGTCTGATTTATTTACTGATGTGTTTTCACCACTAAGATGAGCTTTACTTTGAGAAGAAGTCAGTCTCTCAGGAGCCTTTCTGAAGGTCATAGTTCATGGTCTACATCAGCGTCACTGTTTTGGGACAGAAGGACACCTGTGTCTCAGCTTGTTCAAAGGTACTACCATCTATCTATTTCCCTTTACTATACCGACTGTTCTCTGTGAAGTTTAAGGCTGAAACCTGACTGTTTTCTCTAGGTATGAAAGCTGTGTGGAGCTCACAGGTGATGCCAGACAAGAGGCCTGGTCTAAGGTATAACCACTTTGAGTTATTGTGTATTTAGCAATACTTTCAATGAAATCTGGCTTATATGGATGATCTCTGTATCCCACAGTCACCTGGTCTGAGAAGATCAAACCATGAAGAGAGTAAAGTTGAAAGTCTCTGGAGGAGATATGAGTCCCTCAGTGGGGTAAATTCCACTTTGTCCAGAAGTATTTCAATGGACATGTTGCCCCAGCAGGAGCAGCGGGGCACTAACTCTCTGAGGGTCCTGTTTGAGTCAAAGAACACCCTGCGACAGGACTACGCCAGCAGCCCTCATCTCAACGTCACACCACAGGCCAAAAGCAGCCCAGTGAGTCACATTACCTCACCGAGGAGGGAGAAAGGTTATTCTGGTGCTACTACTGTCACCAATGCCAAAAAAGACAAGGCTCATCAGGTGTGTATCAGCCATGTCATGATTTATTTGTGTTTGTGTATACACAGACATGACTCAGAAAAGGAGTATGTGCTTTTCACTCAATGTAGTCACTAAATTATGTGTTTAGCCTTGCTTTAAATATTGATGAACCCTCCAGTTTGACTGAGATGAGCAAGAAAATTGTCAATTAATGCAACAAATATAATTTTGGACTTGTTTTATGTCTTGTTTGGACTTGTTTTATTTATTTTGATATAATACAGACACATAAATAACGTCAAACGTTGTGTTTTTAGTTTTTTAGTAAACACAACCAATACACATAATTAATACCTTGAAGTAAATAATACCTTAATATTATTCATATTATGCATTTAAAAGATTTAATGAGAGAGAAAATATTGGTTTATATAAATCAAACAAATTAGCTTTTTTTATTAAAATGAGGAAAAAACCCTTCACTTCCACCCATTATTATTTAAATAAAACAAGACAAAACAAAAAGTAATTATACCTTCATAATTAGTATTTAAAAGATTTAATGAGAGAGACAATATTGGTATATATAAATCAAAGAAATAAACAGGTTTTTTTTTTCAATTCAAATTCAGAAAAACTGTCCACTTTCAATCCATTTATATTTAAATAAAATAGGATGAAACAAAAAATAATTATAACTAAATATTATTAAAAATATTATCATAAATAATTAATTATATCTCAAAGAAACATGTTTAAAATATGCCCTTGCTTCCCTTGATAGAAAGAAAAACCCTTTGAGACAATGAGAAGAAGAACAGTCAGTGGGGTTCCTGGATATGTCACCCGATCCTCCACTGGGCTGAATGGTGAGTTGATCAAATATTTGTATGACTAGTGTAAATGAGCATAATCACCAGTTATTTTAATCCTATAAACTATTAGTCAGCTGTGTTAGTCAGTAACTATGAGGTCAAAGGTCATTTGAACTTTGTACCCTATGTGAGACAAAACCTTGGCATCCTACACAAGCATGAAGGAATCTGCCGGCTGTGTCTCTGTGTTAAAAATATTCCACAGATAATCCTAACAGAATAGTTTCGACTTGCATGCACAAAATCCTGCCTGCAAATAGTGAGTCCTACTTCACAAGTTTTCAATGAGGGTTGAGAGCAGGATTGAATGCGTGAGCATGTGTTCATGTGCATTCAAGAAACAAAACATACTGCTTAAAATGGCAGTTATGACACTGACCTTACATTCATCATGCTTAGTGACACTTTGGACTGGGTTGATTCAGTGTTTTTGGATTATAGTTGTTTGAAAGGGTTTAGAGAGGCCCTTCGGTGTCTGTGCTGTGCCCACCAAAGGCGTTTTAGGTTATTGAGTTGCCTCAAAGGTTTTTGAGATAATTAAGCCACTTTTAACAACGTAGGAATGTCCTTGTATTAGATAGCAAATATTAATAAATAAACAAATCTATTTAATTTATTTGTATTAATGCATTTATTTTAAAGAAAATGTTGCTCAAAGAACTGTTTTTTTTACAAATATAAGTATATATGGACTTTGTCAAATTAGTAGAACATATTAATTGTTAATGTGATGAACTGACTTCATGCAGACACTACAGTCAAGTGTGGGTTAAGCGTTCAAACAATTTTCAGAACTGCTTAACACAATCTTTTGTGTCAAAATTAGGGCTGTCAAACGATTAATCGTGATTAATCGCATCCAAAATAAAAGTTTGTGTTTACATAATATATGTGGGTGCACTGTATATAATTATTTTGTGTGTATATATATATATACACACACACACACATGCATGTATATTTAAGAAAAAAATATGATTTATATATATAACATATTTATATTTATATATAATATAAATTATATATAAATCTATTTACAGTATATACATGAAAATATTTCTTAAATATATACAAGCATGTGTGTGTATTTATATATAAAAAATAATTATACACTGTACACCCAGATATATTATGTAAACACAAACTTTTATTTGAATGTGATTAATCGCGATTAATCATTTGACAGCCCTAGTCAGAATACACCACAAATTTGTTTATAGTCTTACCCACAATGCTTCTTCACAAGTGTACAACACAAAGAGCATATTAAAGCGTAATTGTATAGCTTCAACAGAACAGTGTCAGGATATAGCCTCAAATTTACCACAGGTTGTTTCAACCATTCATGAGCATTAATACTCACAAGTACATTTATGGCATTAGTCAGTGCCTTAATTATTTTGAGATGTATTAGCTCTGTAAAGTTCATCACAGGGTATAACGTTCTTATTAGCGGTGTTCGGTTTTAGACTTTTAATATAAAATGCTAAAAATAGAGACTCTTTTTGAACAGTCAGTCAAAAAGCCCCTGAAATGTATTCACGTGAGAATTATTTCAGTACTTCTCAAACATTTTTTGGCATTAGGAAGCTAGGCTAATGTGGGAATTGTACTCAAGGGGGTTCCCTGTACCCCAGTCACTTCCAGAACCACTGATTGACTCAGGCGCGTGGAATACCGCCCATGCTGCCTCCAAAATAGCAGGCTGGCCTCATCACGCTCCACAGTGAGCAGTGATAAAAATCAGCTGTCACCCCTTAGAGAGGGACAGAGTGAGACAGGACTACTGCTACAGACAGCATTAGACTCAGACCAACACAAGTCATCACCTGCGGAAATACACAAGACTGAGGCTTTAAAGAGAGCAAGACCTGCTATCTGGAACCGGCAATTCACTCTGTGAGTACTGTAATCAGTGTGGACAGGAAGCCTGCGAATTAATTATAAAAATGAAAATATTATAGTACAAACATTAAAGGGATAAAATAGCATACACTTAAGTAAATTTGTTTTGTGAATATTTGCTTTATTTTAGCAGAAAATAGTGATTGATTGTCATGTATATGACTCAAAGTAATGCCTGTGAATTTTAAAATGACCCTATTATGTGGAGCGACATGTCTTCAGATTTAATGATAATTACCTAAAATGTATAATAATTAACCCAGAGTAATGGAAATGAGAAGTTACATAATTTTTTTTAACAACATGCCTGTTAAAGTAACATTTTGAACTACACACACACAACCTGTTTAAAAGTTTGGGGTTTTATGATCACCAAGGCTGCATTTATTTGTTTAAAAATATTATTATTATTATTATTACAATTTAAAATAACTGTTTCTTTTATATATTTTAGAATGTAATTTATTCCTGTGATACAAAGCTGAATTTTCAGCATAACTTAAGGCTTCAGTGTTACATGATCACTTCAGAAATCATCCTTATATGCTGATTTGCTGCTCATGAAACATTTATTATTATAATCAATGTTGAAAACAGTTGAGCTTCTTCATATTCTTGTAGAAACGTATTATTTTTTCAGAATTATTTGATGAATAGAAAGTTAAAAAGAATATAATTTATACAGTAGTGACAAAAAGTGATCTCCAGAGGGGTACATTTTTAATCATATTTAAATAAAGGGTGAAGATTTTTCCCAGGCCGGACATCACTATTAGCTGCTAACAATATAAAAGTATTTATTGTCACTTTACTGTTACTTTTGATCAATATAATCCATCCTTGCTGAATAAAAGAATTAATTTAGTTCTTTTTTTAATCTTTCCAACCCTAAACATCACCTTGTTGAATATGCATTGGCTAATATCGTGACCGACACAAGTGCAGCTAAACATGCCTCGAGTCAAATTGCACTATTTTTAAGCAGTGCTTTTAAGTTGTTGTGTCTTTAACAAGACACACAGGAAACTAAGGAAGGCAGCTGACAAGAAATAAATACCAAGTGCATATCACAATAATTTGGACAGCTGTCAGCAGCACAAAAGCACTCACATTCTAGGACACTAATAGCTGTGCCCTCCATGATGGGGGCTGGTCTCTGTGAAACTTTCATTCAGCTGATATGATGTCAGCTGAATGAAAGTTCATTAAAATACATATCTAAGATATCAAATGAATTGTATCACAGATGTAAATTAATGTTTAGATAATTTGACCCAAAATAAATCATTATACAAGGAAGCAGGCAGAGATGAGCACTGTCTTACGACTCCACACAGGCCTTTGATCATGTCCATATCTATACATTACAACTCCTGAACTACACCTTTTATGTCAGATCAGGCTTAAAGGAAATGCAAGCAGGCACTTTTATCACATGACAGTGTCACAAAGATCAAGCCAAACACTGTGCAGTAAACAGTATAAATCAATGTTACGTGTAGCTGCGGCTGCTTTATAAAATGAAACATTTGTTTTCTTAGTAATTCAACAAGATGCTCCAGTTCTGTTCTTTACAAATCGTAGAGCACAGTATTTAGACTCACTCTTCTAAACAGTAACGTCTAGCTAGACTCTCGGTATTGTATGGCCCTGTTATTCTCTGTGCTCATCCAGCTATACAAACGTTTTAAGCCCAGACTCGTGAGTGGCGCCAGTGATGGGCCCTGTCCTTTTGTCCCATGAGAGCTTACAGAGTGAAAAACAGTGGTATGCTCAAATATAATCATTAGTTACAGCTGACAGACCTGTGCTGCCTCTAGTGCTCCTGACCTCAGAGGGAAGGCTTTTGTTTTGATCATGCCTACTGCAGCTTTACAATAATCTAATGTGCTATGTCCATGTCCAAAATTACATCACATATCGTCATGAATAATAAGTGATACTGTAATTTAGCATTCAGAAACAACAGATGTCTCTCAGT
The DNA here is from genome assembly GCA_030378365.1 of Hybognathus amarus. Classification (NCBI taxonomy): domain Eukaryota; kingdom Metazoa; phylum Chordata; class Actinopteri; order Cypriniformes; family Leuciscidae; genus Hybognathus; species Hybognathus amarus. The sequence continues at coordinate 535,986 of JAQIUQ010004286.1, forward strand.
TCACATCAAGCAAACAGATTTTTATTGTTTGCTAACTAACAAACTTTTGATATTAGCCAAATAATCTATTTCTTTTCATATTCTGAATCTGATCATTTGCTTTCTTGATATACAGTCCTATAATTTGGTGACCATTTTAAAACCATGCTAGCAAAATACAATTCCCAAGGTCAAAAGGCTAAGATAGAAACATGAATCAGGAAAGCTTTGTCACAGTGTGTTGTCCCCTGAGAATGAGAAATTCAGCTGACACCGTGGTTGTTCCTTTTACAATGGCATGCATGTTAGATGTCATGCTAAGAAATATGATCAAATTGTAATAGTACATCTGAGAACAGACAACTACTGTAACCTAATTGTTTGAAAATGCATTAAAAAATATTTTTTTCTTGAAATTAGACAGCCTTACACAAACATATAGCCTACTATGTGTGGAGCTGAATAGTTTCCATAGGTCCTTGAGGTATAATAATAACCCATAGATAAAAGCATACCAACACCAGCTCCAGTCTATTTATACACACCACTATCAGAGCCATTAGATGGCCAAGCAACTAGGTCAGGTCAGTCTTGTCTTATTTCTAGCCTTCTTCTGGATTATTATTCAATATTTTATCCTTATGATCACTTTTTTTAATGCTTTAGCAAAATGCTAGTAGTTTCTGACGCATTTAATTTGCAAACAGTCGTAACAAACAGCAACATTCTACAAAATGTAGTTAATAAAATGCATGCTAATAAATAATAAACAAATAAAGCAAATGTTTCCAAAATGTTCATTCACCAGGGAATACCAAAACAAAAGTCAAAAATTTCAAAAACATACACCATAATTAATAAACTAACAATTAATGATATACATTTATTTAAACAACTCCAACCAGTTGCATATGCTATACAGTGAGTCACTACCATTTTTAGTTTATAAATAGTTTCTGATTGTAGTTTCATAATTATAACTATATTTGTGTAACTATATTTGTGTCTTGTGTGAATTAGATGAGAGGAGACATTTAAAAAAAGACCAGAGACAATCTGCCTCCTATCAAGAGCACAAACAGAAGTACACCTCCTCTCGAATCCAGAGCGTAAAGGATAGATCAGCCCTTTACCTCTCAAAGGTCGCAGCTGCAGACTCCTCAGGATCCATCGAACAGCAAGTGAGTGCTCATTCCATCCGTCATATCATTTACAGCACACAGGCATCTGTAAGGTCAAGTTTTCAGACTGAATCACTCGCATGCACACAATGCTGAAACGTCTGGTCCACACTCATTTTACAGTACAGTACAGTAAGTCTTCTGGTGGCCAGTGTCTTACTCAGTCACTGAATAAGTAATGTGTAGTGAAAAACAGCTTCATGCAAATAAAATCTTACGTTTTTATGCAAAATGAGTAGGAATAATGAATCGTGCTTCTTTCCCAGGGCAGTGTGGTCCAAGAACACCTGATCACAAGCGGAAAGAAGAAAAAACAAAGCAAGGTATGAAAAAAACGTTTTTGCTAACTTTCTAAGTCTGCTGTGTGACTAATGACTAATGCTAATAGGTGCTGTGTGACTAATTTAGAAAAAAATATAATAAAAACACTCTTTGTGACTGTCTTAGTATATTAAAAAAGGCCTTTATTACCATGTTTCCAAACAAACAGGGTAATACATTAACATTATTAAAATAACCATATTTAAATCCAAAACTTGGTAAGTAATGTGGTAAATATGCAGTCTTATTAATGACAAGGTTTGTGATACAGTGACTGTAAACTAGACACAGGAGGTAAAATTCAGTAACCATATATTCTTAACATAGGAGGTAAAATCCCATAACCATATTGAGAGTTTGTAGTGTTTTTGAAAGTTCTTCATATTTAGATCAACATAAAAATCCTAATGAATTGTATGATATTAGTTGGCATTATAGTTGGATTTTGGTTACAATGAATAATACTCTAGAGATATTCTTATTACTATTCTTTCAAGTTTTTTCCCCAAATTGTTTGGAAATGTGAAACTTCATTTGTTATGGAGCGTTAATTTTCTACTAACAAGGCTGAAAACCATGAATGAAGTCAAACCTCACATGAATTGGTATGCAGTGAACTATTCCCTACTAAACACAGAAAAAGGTATGGCTTTTAAGTTTAAAATACTAACTTTTTTTAATTAAGAGTTTACCATTATGACAATTTATTTAATTGCATTGTGGAGAGTAACTTGAGCCTTCATACTTCTTCTTTGCATCCAAGATGGCAGAAGTAGCCAAACAGATAAAAGTGACCGATGCAGCCAGTGGAGATGACGATTTCCCTCCCCCTCCACCTCCTCTACCAAGACCTCAGGTTCTGGAGTCACTTCAAAAGGATCTAAGCCAAAACTTACTCCCCGTACCACCTCCAAAAGAAACCTTCTCAGAGTTCTACCAGCAACGGCAAAAAAATGAACTGAAGCGTATTTTTAAACACATTCATCCTGAATTGAAGATGAATCTTGATGAGGTTGTAGATGGTGAACTATTAGATGCAATAAATCCCCAATCAGTAGATGCAGCATATCGGGGGAAGTCCAGTCCATGCGCTGGATATTTGAAAACTGGACTCTTGACAATATTGGAGACCCGCATGAAACAAAAAAATTACTTGATGAAGAAAATCCTCAAGGTGGGGATGTGAGGAGCAAATCCTCACTGTTTGAGCATTCAGTGTTTGATGGTCAGCACACAACAGCTGATGAGAGACCAGGTGTAGTCAAAGGAGATGTTCGCACAGCCACCTGGTTGTTTGAGACACAGCCTCTAGACTCAATCAGTAGGTCAAAGATGGAGGATGAGGAAATAGTGGAGGTCGTACTGAAGGAACCTGTTCAGAAGGGAGACGTGAGAGGTGCACGTCTCCTGTTTGAATCCAAACCATTGGACGCTTTAGGCCGTTGTTGCTCTGTTGAAGACCAACACTTCCTAATGCTCAAATCAGAACTCCATGAGAATAAAGGAGATGTGAAAAAAACCGTCAAACTCTTTCAAGCAGATCCCTGTTGTGCACTTAGGGATAGCAGTGGCAAAATCCATGAAATCAAATCAATCTGTAGAGAAGAAATCCAAAGCAGTGACTTTAAAACAGCACGTTGGCTTTTTGAAACTCAACCCTTAGACCACATTAATAAAGGAGCTAGTGTGCAGATCATTCGGGGATCTCGCTTGAGGGAAGCCCAGAAAGGTGGTGTTGATCAGGAAGAAATGGATGTTCGAGACGCAACCACTAGATGCAATTCATGAAGGTCTTGTGGAAGAACAAAATTTCAAAGGAACAGTGGAGGACATCGCTGGGGAACTAGAGCAGCCTCTGTCATCTCTAAAAGGAGAGTCTGTGGGTCAAGTTTCAGAGAAGGAGGCAATTGTTGGAGGAAATGTAGGATCCACCCTATGGCTTTTTGAAACGCAGCCCATGGACACTCTGAAAGACAGCTATGAGGTAGGACATCTCCAGAAAGTCATGGTGTCAAGTGATGAAAAAGGAGAAGTTAAAGACAAAAAGCTGCAGTTTGAGAAATTCAGTGTTGGTAAAACAACAGGTGATAGTGGAAACAAAGTTCAAAATGATGAGAAAGGAGATGTGAAGACTTTCAAAGACCTTTTTGAAACATTACCTCTCAGACACACATCTGTGAAAGCACAGAGTCAAATCCATGACATTGCAGCCGGGGATGTCAAAGGCAATCGTTCACTGTTTGAAACCACACCATTGTATGCAATTAAAGACTGTGCTGGAAATTTCCATGAGGTTACAGAGCTGTCAGTAGAGAAGAATGCATTAAAGGAAATGTACAGAATTACAAATGGATGTTTGAGACAAGACCCTTAGACCAATTTGACGAATGTCAGTGGACAAGTAGAGCTCATCAAGGGCATTACAAGGCAAGAGGACATGACAGGTGACGTGAGGACAGCTAAATGGATGTTTGAAACACAACCTTTGGATTGCATAAATTTAAAGAGTGAGAAAGAAGAAAACTCAACAGTACCAACAGAAGAATTTCAAAAGGGTAATGTGAAGACATGCAAATGGCTCTTTGAGACACAACCAATGGACATTTTGTATGAGAAACAGAAAAAGAACCAGGATGTAGAACCAGTACCAAAAGCTGATGTGAAGTCACACACTTGGCTTTTTGAAACACAGCCATTGGATAACATTAAAGACAAAGAGGACTTCAGTTTGAAATTGTGCAGTACTGTGCAGGAAGACATAAAAAGTGATGTGAATGTGAAGACAGTGAAACACCTGTTTGAAACGGAGACTTGGACAGAATAACAAAAGAAACAGATTCTGGCCAAAATGTAAGGTATGTCAGTCAAGTGGATGTCCAGTCTGGAGATGTCTCACGTGTCAAGGAAATCTTTGAATCCAAGTCACTTCATGAAATAGGAAGTGAATGCATCAAAGTGTCTGAGGAGAAAGAAAAACAAAATTCAGTCAGGATCAGTCCACAAATTCACTTGGCTGTTTGAGAATCAGCCTATCAGCAACATTAATGAGAAAGAGGACAGAATAACTCACAGTGTCAGTGATGTTGAGGGTGGTGATGTTGGAAGCAAGAAGTTTATTTTCGAAAACTTTCTCTCTGGACAAAATCCAGGATAAAGACGAACTACTCGAACACCAGTCAATGAGTATTGAGAAGCCCATGAACAGTAGCGGTAATGTGAAATCCAGCACAATGCTTTTTGAATCACAGCCGTTATATGCTATAGAGACAAGGACGGACAGTTTCATGAAGTTACCACTGTAAAAAAAGAGGAACTGATGAGAGGAGATGTCAGGGGCGCGAGGTGGATGTTTGAAACCAAGCCACTGGATACCATTCAAGCAGACAAAGAAATCTACGTCATCCGTGCAGTTACACAGGAGGATGTGTGCAAGGGGGATGTGAAATCAGCACGCTGGAAGTTTGAGACTCAGCCTCTTGACTCCTTTGAAGGACGAGAAGTGCCCTCAGTGAGGGTTGTTGAAGACTTGAGCAATGGAAACAGTGTGCAACAAAGCAAGCAACTTTTTGAGACTGAGCAAGCTGCCCAAAAAAAGTATGTGCGAATGGTGAGCGTTACAGACGTTCAACAAGGTGATGTACGAACCTCAACCTGGCTGTTTGAGAACCAACCTTTTGATACTCTTAAAGGTGAGCCAGATGAGCAGAATGCCTTGACAACTGTACATCGAGAGGACAATGCAAAGGGAGATGTAAAACGCTGCACTTGGTTATTTGAATCCCAGCCCTTGGATAAAATAAAGATCGATGAATCAACCGATTCATCAAAGGGAAGAGTTTGTTTCATCCAAGGAAGAAATCCCCAAGGCAGATGTCAAAAGCACAACATGGTTATTTGAGACCACACCACTGGACAAAATCACTGTGGAGAGTGTGACAGACACACTCTATCGCCTTTGCCATTATTCATTTATTCATTCAAGTGGAATCATCATTCCAGGCAAATGATTATAAGTATGTGAACATGGCAAAATATCAAATTGTGAACAATGAGGAGACCAAAGTTCAAAAGGAGGAAGTTGTTGAGGGAAACATCAGGAACATAATGCTGCAGTTATTGTTCAAACCAAACCTGAAACCTAAAGTTGTTCTACTTAAAGAGGATGAACAAGGCAAGATGCACAGCACAGTGCTTGAAATCCCATTTCAACAGCCTGGATGTGCAGACTAACCCTGAGGCAGAGTGCAAGACCCAAGAAGCAGTTACAATTATTGAGAGCTTGCTGGTTCAACAAAAAACAGTCAAGACAGGCATGGTGGTGCAAGAATCGGAAGGTGGGCAGCCAGAGATGACCGTGTATTCCCTTCACTGTCAAAGCAGCCTGACTGAGTCACACGACATTGCACGAGGAGAATGTCAAGTCCACTATTGGCAACCTCCTTGCCACAGTCCACAACCAGCAGACCAAACCATATTGCAGACTGGAACAAAACGAAAGGGGCAATGTGGGTCTGTATTCGAAGCTGCATTGAAAAGGGCGACCTTAAAAGTCTACAGCGAGATCTTCTGAGGAGGAACCGGCAGCCTCCTGTATAGACCAAATTGAAATTGTTCAAGGTGATGTAAAGGAAGCAAAGCGACACCTAAATCAACAAAGAGAACAAGCTGAAAGAACAATCTCGGATGTTGTACCAGGAGATGTTAAGAATGTAAAAGAGGTTTTCTCAGAGGTCTGCACAGACCCGGATGTTGGAAACAGTGTGTCAAGGGAGGAGATCATCAAAGGTGATATTTTGTCGGCCATGCAGCAACTTGATGAAGCAGTCAAGCAGCCAGTTGTGATCCAGAAAGAGGAAATTGTGTCTGGGGACATTAAGGCAACGCCTTGAATCCTTGGAGCGGGCAAAACAGCAAAGTTTGCACATGGAGCGTGAGGTCATCAAACCAGGCACCATTTATGATCTGAATATAGAGGTAGAAGAAATGTGCTCAGAAGAAAATGATAGGAAATTAATAAAGGAGGAAATCATTTCAGGGGATATTAAGGCTGCCAAAAGGTCCCTGGAGAGAGCAAAGAGACCAAAGCATGAGTGTAGAACGAGAACATGTCACTCCTGGAAAGCTGTGTAATCTAAATGGATCATCTCAATCTCAAAGCAACACAACAGTGGATCAGTCTACAACATCCTTCCTTGAGTAACCAGCGGATTACAACAACATTTCGAAAGGTTAGTGACATAGAAAAATGATCAGGGATCCACCGAAACAGTGTGTTGTCAGAATGAAGTGGGAGGGGAGAAAAAATATAATAGATGTTAGTATTGAAAATGACTAAACAGTGCTAGATAAAACTCTTCAGGTTTCAGAGTTAGAGCCAGATGTTGTTAAAGGTAATGTGAAGGCTGCTATACAGTCTTTAAGAAGTGCTGCAGTAAGAGCTGAGAAATGTAGACAGAGAGCAAGTTGTTGGAGGTAATATGCAAGAGACACTCCAGTCTCTTGAGAGATCTAGCATAAATATTTCTAAAGGAGATTACAAGACAGCAATGTTATATAGACAATCTGGACAGACACAAAGCAAGATGACAAATGACTCAGAGACTAAATGCAAGCAGAGTTTTGATAAATTTACCTTCATCTGATACTCAATTGTCTTCTTCGGTTTCAGTGATTGGAAGTGAGCATCTGACCATCTTGGCAGTGAATTCAGAATCTGTTAACTCCAGCAGTGGACAAATTCAAAGCTCTCTTGCACTTTTGCAGAAAAAGATAATAATCCACCACCCATCCCTCCAAAATCTGGCCATCAGGTTCAAAATCAGAAGCCAGTTATTCCACCAAAGCCATTGCACATCACAACCAGCTCCGAACATATTGCAGAAAAATCTCAAATTTGTCCAAGCTCACCTGATTGTCTAATTAATAAGCAGACTCCAACAATCCCACCCAAAGTGATTGCCAGCAAGAAAGGTTTTTGCATAAAAAAAAAACCACAGAAACTTCAAGCAAAGTTAATGACAGACAATGCAACATTTATGAACCAGTTCAAAGGACAAACTTCACAGACCCTGAGGGTTTTCAGAAGATGCAGTACACTGAGCAATGGGTTAAAAATTCCCACATGCAACACATGGACACTCCATCAGTCAGTGAAACTCATGATGAAGGTTCCTTTGCTTCTAATAGAATAGGAATAGAGAAAATGTGATTCAAAGGATAAATGCTGCAGAAGAGATCAGGATGTGTATGCAGAGTTCTTCAAAGGACAATGACGAGACTCAAACAATGGGTTTAAGATTGCACTTCAGAACTTTGGGGAAAGGAAAACAACTATGGACACAACAACCCCAACTTTCTCAAAGAAAATTAAAGTTGTGCAAAACAAAACCCTACAGGAACAGGCTAAAACTGTCAAAGAAAACGCAAATAAAGTTGAGTTACACATCGCCGTGCAAAGACACCCCTTCAACACCTGAAAAACATGAAGTTCCTTCAAAGTCAGATCAAAGCATTAAAGAGCACAATGATTCTGAGAACAAAGTTGTTTTGAGAGAAAAGAAAGCAAGGAGAGAGACAGAAGATGAGCGCCACCAGAGGCTCTCCGTCCACAAAGACGAGATCATGAGGGGCAACGTAAAAGCAGCCATGGAGATATTTGAAAACCTTATGAGACGAGAAGAGCTTAAGATCATTTTGTCAAAAGTTCAAGGAAATAGAGGGGGAGACCTGTGAGGTGGATGTTAAATCTCTGAAGACTTTGTTTGAGAATGTGCCTGCTTGGATTACAAATCCAATAAAAAATATGAAATGCAGACATTTGCCAAGAGCTGGCACAGAGACGGAAAGCTTAAGAGATGATGTAGAGAGCATATCCTCCGTTGAGGCTGCATTTGAGGACCTAGAGAAAGCAAGCATGGATATCATCAATTTGAAAGAACAGACATTGGCTAAACTCTTGGACATAGAGGAGGCAATAAAAAAAGCTCTTTACTCGGTTCTCAAATTTAAAGTCAGAGGCAGACATTGCAGGGTTGTCAGGTCTGTTTTAGTGAATCCTTAAATGTTGATAATGTCTCTCCAAGTACTAAAAACATTAGGAAAATTAGCATTGTGTCCAGCAAAGCAAAACCTGTGCAACCTAAACAGGCACAGAGCAGGGATAACAGGGGTCTGGCCAAAGCACCACATGTACATCAAGTTCAAATGGGAAAAACATGCTCAAATATCCCCTCCTCTCCTTCATTTATTTCCATTCATTCTGCTGCAAGAAAACCCATGGAGTCACCCACATCACCACAGCCTCTCTTAGACAAACCAAAACCAAATGACCAACCTAATGCAGTTAGCTCCATCAAACAGTCCTCCCCTGAGAAAATCTCGGTCAGCCACGTCTGTAGCCCTCCAAGTCCTAGAAGGAAAGTCAGCGTTCTTGAAGTACAGCGAGTTCCTGAGGTTGCAAGTGGAATCATTGGTACTAAAACTGTCAGTGAGAAATATGAAGAGATAGACTGCTTTGGGAATACTTACTTTTCCTCCAAAAGATCTACATTTGTAACCAGGCAGTCAGAGACAGAATTATCTTCCTCACATGGTGTAGTTACCAATCCAGGGAGGTATGAAGGAATGACTTCACCTGTTTTGCAAAGGTCTGGTCAGACCTTCTCCTCAAATTCTCTGTGTAAAAGCAAAGACAGAAAAGTGTTTGTAACTTTCGGCCATCCCAACACAGAAAAACATTTAACCGAGCTGCCCATTTCTTTTTGTAACAATATTTTATGATGTCATTTTTATTTCCATATTCCTATTTAAAGTACATTTATATTAGATTTATTGGTCCTTTTGTGTGTGTAAAATAAACGGTTTTATTGTGGTGCTTTGTTTAAGATAATTATTTTGTACGGTTGCAATTAAGGTGTTAATGTTAAATATTTTTGTTTGTTACATAAACTGTGTATTATATAAAATAAAATACTTACAAATCAGTATTTGTTCATTATTTTCTTAACAGTTAGACTGAACTCTCTGACTATCATATCTTTAAAATGCCATTATATAACAATTCTGACTTTTTTCGTAGGAAGATCTTCATAATGTGTATTTCATACATAACTCATATTGCATGCATGTCTATATTGTTGTCATAGTTCCTGTCACCTGCTAAAGAGATGTGCTCTGCATGCCTGATGCCAGTTTACCCAATGGAGAAAATGGTGGCAGATAAACTAATTCTACATAATAACTGTTTCTGCTGCAAACACTGTAATAAAAAGCTAAGGTGAGAGAAATTTAGAATTCAGTTTCCAAGACATGGTTACAAAATAATCATTAGTGTAATACTGGAACCCATGATTCATAATGTGAAGTACATGTGCCATTAAAGGGGTTATGACTGAGAAATCAAATTTTCCTTAGCTTGACATCTAGAGGTCATCATATCATAAAAAAATATTGTAATTTTAGCATTGAAACTTACAGTACATCTTAGTCCAATAAAAGCTTTTATTGACACCAGGCTCAGCAAACAACTCGTTTTTCAAAGTTGGGAACTATGACGTCAAGGAGGATAAAACACCACCCCTGCAGACGAAGATCAACGCCTACTCACACGCCGGTTTAGCCTCGCCCACCGATTCGCGCATTACACGCATAGCTAAATAACATAGGCTTGCCTACCTTGTGATCACAAACCGGATTGAGAGTGAAACTCATTATAATATGCAAAACTGTTATCCACTCACAGCAGTGGGCGTTTACTTCCAAGTCTTCAATGCGAGACGCCCATAATAACCGAGCGTTTTGAGCTAGGCTCAAAACTAGGGTAGAAAATAGCCTGTTACTCATTCATTTTGATGTTTTTTAATGTAAAAACCAAGCGAATGTCATAAGTTGACCTCAGACAACAATATAAAAAAAATTAAAAAGCCAGTTCATGACCCCTTTAAGATATCTAAAATACAATCTATTTGATATAATTTATACTGGATATGTAATTGATTTTATCCAATCACAAATCAAAAATGATAAGACTTGATTCCCTGGGAATGTTTTATTTCACAGTATATACTTTAACACTGAATCCTTATTGGTGTACTATTATTTATTACAGCATTCACAATTACTCTGCTCTTTATGGAGAGTTCTACTGCACATACCATTACCAACAGTTGTTTAAGAAAAAGGGCAACTATGATGAGGGTTTTGGCCACAGACAACACAAAGACCGCTGGCTTCCTAAAACAGAGGAACCTAAACCTACTAACAAGTTCAGCTCAGCACGTGAACACAGAGCCTACATGTGTTGATGGTCCTCTGGGGTCATTTACAGGAGCTTCATCTCCACAGAAAAGACACAGAGATGCACAATTCAAAAGTCCTGACATCAAGAACAAGCTTACCGTTCAGCTGGCCACCGAAAAACAAGTCGACCAGACAGACACCCAGTTTCACAAAGTGCTTACTTAGCCTCAAGAAAGACAAGAGACTGGTCAAATGTAGACCATTCTTCTGCCAGAAGCTCCAGAAATGCTCTTTGGAAAGAAAAGGTTTTAATTATGGGTTGGATGAAACGGACAAATCGGTTCAGCTGTCACCTCGGATTTATGAGAAGACAAACACATACTTATCTCCCTACACAATTAAAGGTGAGGTTAAAACACCACATTCAGAGCCTGTTTATACACCTCATCCAGGGGGTTCAAAAACATTACAGAAGTGTGCAGATACATCTGCCCAATCGAAGAACACAAAGTAAAGTTTCTAAAAGAGGGACTGTCACAAGCAAAGACTTGAATTCTGTTACCTCAAGACCAGATTCTGTGGCAGAACCCAGTTTGGCTGAAGATGGGAAAGTTTATAGCCCAACGAAAATAAAAAAGTCTGTCCGGTTTGCTTCAAATTTAAATACAGATGGGGAAAGTAACAGCAATGAGTTTAGCAATGAGGAAATTGAAAGCTCCACTGAGGCATTTGTTGAAACTGCAGTTGTCAATGGAGATGTTATGACCACAAAGAAAGATGTGACAGCTTTAAAATCAGGAATAGATGAGGATTTACCCAAGGAATGTTTAATTGATACAACGCACAACCTATCTGGCAGTGATTCTGTCAAACATCCCAAAGCTTCGGGTGAACAAATGCAGGATCCTTTCTTCAGACCACAGTAGTAGAAGAAACATCTCATCTGTGCAAAGAAATTTAGATGATGATACAAAGGCAGATGAGGCAATAATAACCAAGAAAGAACTGCAGGTAAATGACATCACTACATGTGGTACAGAAACATTCAAACCAAATAGTGAATCGTGTGATTTGGAGCATGTTGCAGAAATAATTAATGAGGATGTTACTGAGACTAAGGCCAATGTTACAACCTCCAAAATGCAAGAACCCACAGACATAATTAAAGATGAACCTAAAGACCTTGATATGTTGAATTTGCCTCCAAAATCTGAAGATAAAAGCAGCACAAAGGTTGGTGACAAAAAGGCCACGGATAAAGGGAATAAAGGGTCTTGGTCTAAAGGTAAAAGCCCACTTTCCAAACTCTTCACATCTGGCCCAAATAAAAAAGAGACCAAAAGTGAGCCAAAAACAGAAAGCAAAAGAACCGATATCAAACCTAAAAATTTACTGAGCAGACTCTTTTCGGCTAGTGAAACAGAGTCAGAAATAAAGAAAACACCAGAAATCAAAACAGAAACTACATGTGAGGAGTCAGAGAAAATCGTAGGGACAGAAGATGGAGTAACGGCTGCATTGGTTCAGGATACTTTTTCTGTATCTCTTCCTCTGACAGAGACCATCTCTCAAAATAAACCTCAACAGACCATGAAACCAACACAAAACCCACTAAGTGATACTCCAGAAGAATTTAATCCAACTGAGAGTTCTCAAAACTCCTTTTTGCCTCAGAATGAAGACACATCTGGTTTTCTTGATACATCTGATCCATTCACATCTCAAGTTATGAGCACTAGCACAGATGACATGTCTTTTTCAGATCATACAAACAGTGGCACATTGACGGACATTGAGAATTTTAAAACACCATCAATTGATATAGGGAGCTCTTTTATTGAAGGACACCCATTTGGAGAAAAAATACAAGGAGAAACAGAAGATTCAATTCAAAAACCTTCAATGAATTTGAATGAAGATACTCTAGATATTTTTGGTCCATCAGATTCAAATATTGAGGTAAACCCATTTGGAAACACCCTGACTGAAATCCACAAGAATGAAGCCAGTGTTTCCTCGGGAATGACTGATTCCTTTGGTATGGACAATTTATCAGTTCAAGCAGTGGATATCTTTGGAGGAGACAATATGCTCACTGTCTCTGATCAAATGTCCACGAATAATTTCTTTGATATTATGACAAACAGCAAGTCTCAAAGTCAAAAACCCTTTTGAGGGAATTACAGATGGTCAACTGGGACCAAATGGAGTTTTTGACTTGATAAGTTCTGAAGATGACCCATCAACACAGAAAAGCTCTCAACTAATTCAAAGTGAGGTTAATGTTGTTTTCGAAAGTAAAGGCAATCCATCAACCTCTAATGTAAATACAGATGGGGAAAATAACAGCAATGAGTTTAGCAATGAGGAAATTGAAAGCTCCACTGAGGCATTTGTTGAAACTGCAGTTGTCAATGGAGATGTTATGACCACAAAGAGAGATGTGACAACTTTAAAATCAGGAATAGATGAGGATTTACCTGAGGAATGTTTCATTGATACAACGCACAACCTATATGGCAGTGATTCTGTCAAACATCCCAAAGCTTCGGGTGCACAAATGCAGGATCCTTTTCTTCAGACCACAGTAGTAGAAGAAAGCATCTCATCTGTGCAAAGAAATTTAGATGATGATACAAAGGCAGATGAGGCAATTATAACCAAGAAAGAACTGCAGGTAAATGACATCACTACATGTGGTACAGAAACATTCAAACCAAATAGTGAATCGTGTGATTTGGAGCATGTTGCAGAAATAATTAATGAGGATGTTACTGAGACTAAGGCCAATGTTACAACCTCCAAAAAGCAAGAACCCTCAGACATAATTAAAGATGAACCTAAAGACCTTGATATGTTGAATTTGTCTCCAAAATCTGAAGATAAAAGCAACACAAAGGTTGGTGACAAAAAGGCCACGGATAAAGGGAATAAAGGGTCTTGGTCTAAAGGTAAAAGCCCACTTTCCAAACTCTTCACATCTGGCCCAAATAAAAAAGAGAGCAAAAGTGAGCCAAAAACAGAAAGCAAAAGAACCGATATCAAACCTAAAAATTTACTGAGCAGACTCTTTCGGCTAGTGAAACAGAGTCAGAAATAAAGAAAACACCAGAAATCAAAACAGAAACTACATGTGAGGAGTCAGAGAAAATCCTAGGGACAGAAGATGGAGTAGACGCTGCATTGGTTCAGGATACTTTTTCTGTATCTCTTCCTCTGACAGAGACCATCTCTCAAAATAAACCTCAAGAGACCATGAAACCAACACAAAACCCACTAAGTGATGCTCCAGAAGAATTTAATCCAACTGAGAGCTCTCAAAATCCCATTTTATTGCCTAATAATGGCTTGGCTGATGAGACGGTGCCATCAATAGACCTTGATCAAACTGAGCCTGCTTCTGGTGATTTAGGGGAGATTGAAAGCAATGAGGCTCTTATTTCCTCACAAGAACAAGTTCATGTAGATCTCACCTCTCCAGACTCGTTAAAACCATCAGGTCTTGAGGAGAGCCTAGATCCACCAAGAGCAGCATTCAGTCAAATAAGTGCCGATCCATTCCAAGATGACTTTGAAAGTGCTATTAACGGCCCAAGCACAAATACATTCAGTGTGGAGACAATGCAAAGAACTGATGAGAGCCTTAACTCCTTTTTGCCTCAGAATGAAGACACATCTGGTTTTCTTGATACATCTGATCCATTCACATCTCAAGTTATGAGCACTAGCACAGATGACATGTCTTTTCCAGATCATACAAACAGTGGCACATTGACGGACATTGAGAATTTTGAAAGACCATCAATTGATATAGGGAGCTCTTTTATTGAAGGACACCCATTTGGAGAAAAAATACAAGGAGAAACAGAAGATTCAATTCAAAAACCTTCAATGAATTTGAATGAAGATACTCTAGATATTTTTGGTCCATCAGATTCAAATATTGAGGTAAACCCATTTGGAAACACCCTGACTGAAATCCACAAGAATGAAGCCAGTGTTTCCTCAGGAATGACTGATGATCCCTTTGGTATGGACAATTTATCAGTACAAGCAGTGGATATCTTTGGAGGAGACAATATGCTCACTGTCTCTGATCAAATGTCCACGGAATAATTTCTTTGATATTATGACAAACAGCAAGTCTCAAAGTCAAAACCCTTTTGAGGGAATTACAGATGGTCAACTGGGATCAAATGGAGTTTTTGACTTGATAAGTTCTGAAGATGACCCATCAACACAGAAAAGCTCTCAACTAATTCAAAGTGAGGTTAATGTTGTTTTTAGAAAGTAAAGGCAATCCGATCAACCTTTAATGTACTTTGATCTAAAACCTTTCCGGCACAAGAGCTAATGGAGTCATCTCAAACAGAGGATTTTGATTTCTTCAGCTCTGGAGCAAGATCCACCTAGGAGCAGCATTCAGTCAAATAAGTGCCAATCCATTCCCAGATGACATCTTTGCTACTAGTGCTGTTAATGTCCCAAGCACAAATACATTCAGTTTGGAGACAATGCAAGAAACTGCAAACCCATTTGATGATTTCACCAGTTTAGAGAGTGGCAGTGAGGTTGCAGAGACACAAGCAAGCAACTTATTTCCAGATGACATATTCTCACTATTACTGCCATTTCTTTAGATCCAGCACAGGACACTTCCACCCTGATAGATCCAACAAACACTGATACAAATGGTGTGCAGCCACAAAAGCTTGAAAATGATTGGAATGTCTGACCTTTTGGGTAGTATTGTTGCCACCAGTTCAGAGAAAATATAAAAATATTTCAATTTAAATAAGCAGTTATATTGATTTGCCTTTGCTGTACTATCCTGTATAATTCACAAACATTACATTTGATTGATTCACTGATTGATTGACTCATAAATCAAATGTGTATTTTAAGTTAAAGTATTCATGTATAATGTGCGTGTAACTTTTTTATTTCTAAAATAATTCATCAATGTATATTAAGTGCAACATGTCAAATATGCTAATGTTTAAAAAAATTAGATACACAAAAAGTATTTGCCAATTACTGCATTGTGATTCTACAAAAGTTGTTAATCAGTCTCAGATTACTTTTATTATATCAAGCAACCTGTTTTTATGACTATAGTCCTGTTTTTATGACTATAGTTATATAGGGATATGACTATCCCTGTAGTGATCATATAATCTCTATATATTTGTGCAAAAAAAGTTAATGTTGATCATGAAACAGTGTAATGATAACTGTGTTCTTCAAAGACTAACTGGTCTTAATAAGTAATACAACAACAATTTACAAGAGGTTTATTGCATTTTGTTATTTTACAGTGCTAACAGAACACTAAATCTACAAATCTTTATTCATGATGTTTGAATGTCAAATAAACTGCAGAAGTTGTAATAAAAATCTGTTATTTCTACACATAACACTGTAAATGGAACAAAAGAAACTCCACCATCTTGCAAGAAGGTAAGAGGTTATAACTTGGTTGCTTGGATGTCTCTCACAATCCCTAGTTGCAGGATTAGATTCTTTTGGACTCCTTTGGGGAAATAGAGGTGAAATAGTGTTTTCCCTTAGTAAAAACGTAACTGTACATGTTAAATGTATTTTAAAACAATTGTGAACAAGACTTAAAGGAGTAGTTCACTTTTAAAAGAACTTTTGCTGATAATTTACTTACCCTCATGTCATCGCAAGATGTCCATGTCATTCTTTCTTCAGTTGAAAAGAAATTAAGGTTTTTGATGAAAACATTCCAGGATTTTTCTCCATATAATTAACTTTACTGGTAACCAAATGGTTCAAAGTCCAAAAGACAGTTTCAATGCAAACTCGAATAACACTCCTGTTCAAACTTTGTTTATCAAAATGAACAAATCTTTTTCCGAAGTCATTTGGTTCATTCAACGAACAGAAATGAACGAACTGACTTGGAAAGATTTGTTCATTTTGATGAACAAGTTCGAACAGGAGAGTCACAACGCGCACAGAACAGAGCAAGGTGAGCATTTGAGCTTATAAAACTTAAACTTTGTTATTTTTTTTTTAAATGAGTGATCGTTTTGTTAGATAAGACCCTTATTCATCGTCTGGAATTGTTTAAAGCCCTTTAAACAGTTTGCACTGAAACTGTCTTTTGGACCTTGAACCGTTTGGTTACCAGTAAAGTGCATTATATGGAGAAAAATGCTGTAATGTTTTCATCAAAAACCTTAATTTCTTTTCGACTGAAGACAGACATGGACATCTTGGATGACATGGGGTTGAGTAAATTATCAGCAAAATTTTTTAAAAGTGAACTGCTCCTTTAATGTGTAACTTGAAAAATAAAGAGTAAATAAAGACTTTAAGACATGTGAAATTTGTAAAAGCAGTTTAATCCGCATCACTTTCCTATTTAAATCAAATTTTACTAGTTGCATGAAAACATCAATGTACATGTCGCCTACCTCTTGCCCTCGGCCGCCTCTGTGGAATCAGGCAGATCAGTTCTTCTGGTCTCGGGCAGCAGGAAAGCCATTATCCCACTTGCTAGTGCCAGGCTGCCAATCACCACAGTAGGGATAGTGAAGTGGTAGATTTTCCAACAGATTCACCACAGGAGACAACATACTTGCGGCACGTGAAGCTGTGGAGCCCAGCCCCGTGGCAGTCTGACTGGAAATCAACAAGCAGATTATAATAAAACTGCATTAAAACAACACTCATTAATACCTGTAGAAAATGACACAGGCTCATGCCTACCGAATGGCGGTGGGAACAGTTCTTGAAAATAAACGTTGCAGATATTGCTTGCTCCGTTCATGAGAAATCTTCCACATGTGGCAAGAGTAGCGATAGCGATGTAATTACCTTAATTAGAGAATCACATGGTTAAGTGCTGATTCGTTATATGTAATAGAGTGTTACATATAAAAAAAAAAAAAACATTTTACTTTGTGGAACTGCAAGAGTCAGGAGACAGAGAACCCCTCCCACTATAGGAGCACCCATTAGAGACACCTTCCTTCCAGCTGTATCCAATGACCATATGCAGAAGAAGTGGACAGGAATCTCAGAGGCGCCGATATGAGTTGATTGAGAAAAATATAGAGGTCGAAACTTCCCACATTCAGAGAGAGGCTGTAATACGCTAGATTTAGAGCAAACCTGAGTATCAACAGCAGAGTACAATTCATGTTTAAATATTCAGTTCAAGAAAAAACATTTCAAGCTAAAAGAAAGTCTGAATATCAGCAATTCCAATGAGAATCGACTCACCAAGCGAAGGTAATGGTTAAGAAATATTTCCTGAGCACACGGGAAGCAAAAAGCATTTTTATACCTCCTTTTTCAACAGGCTTTTCTTTTAGGACCTAACACATCAAATAACAAAAAGATGTTATCCACATTGTGTTATTTAGGAGAGATGGCTCTGTTCTTTGCTCTTGACATGTTAATTTGTCAAATATATATTAACCGTCTCCAGTAATGAGTCAGGAACTGAACGTTTGTTGATCGCTGCTGCCTTCTGAATGAGTATTTTCGCATCTGTAGTTTTTCCGCGGCCAAGAAGCCATCTGGCAGACTCTGGAATAAACCTATATTGGTGTGCACATCTAATTATTCAATTTGTGAGCAAATTCATCTAAATGTAAAGAAACATATACATGTACATATATACCATATGTAGACAACTACAAATCCAAGTGGGCCAGCCATTATAAATTGATCCGTCCTCCAGTCCCTGACAAAATACACAATGGCAAGAATCATGACCTGCCCAAAGCGGACAGGACTTGACTCAGGCATGCAGCATAGGGATCTCTGAGCGAACTCCAATCCACTCTGTGGCTACAGTGAGGATGAAAACATTGTGATAAACACATAAGCAATTAGGTAAATTCAGTCAAATATAATCTTACACAAGACCTACCAACTGGTTTATTGTTGACACAAAGTTTAAAATGTTCAGTTTCTTCTAAAGAGCCGTCTGATGTGTTATTGTATGAATTATTCAGTCCGCTGATAGCTAACATGATGTAAAGGTTGAAACATCAATACTGCTTATACAGCAGAACGCTGTTGATCCGAAATCCTCCAAAGGCGACACCATTAATGAACTGGGATGTGAGGTACACATAAATGTTTGGAGAGAGACCAGTCACGACTGTGAAGATAAGCATGAGCACCATCGGTATCTGTGTAGCTCGTTGCGACCCAACCTTGAGTTCAAAAAAGAAAGAGGGGAAAAAAGACACACACACACACACACAAAATAATTAATCACTAAAAATGAATGATGACATCATGCATGAATGGAAATGTTAGCTGAAGGCTGAATATGTTATGCCACTTCATTTAGCATGTCCTTTAGATGGTGAAGCTTCAGAAATGTTTGCATCATGATTTATATATAAAAAAATTATACATTACATATTTTTATTGTATAAAATTTTGTATTTATTTGCACATTACATAATATTTACACTTTTTTAAAATTTGAATATAATTAAGAAGACCTCATAATATGTAATTTAACAAAATATTAGACATATATGTATGTATATATATATAAATATATACATACATATGTCATATATATATATACAATATACATTCAGGTATTACTTTAACAGTGTATTTTATATAGCAATAATACAAAATAATTTTGCAAAATTACAACCAACTAACCTTAAACAGAATGCTATTTTAACCATACAATATTTTCAAAAAAATATTTTCAAGATTTGTTATCACAACATTTTTTCTTTTGTCAAATCAACTTAAATATTTAGTGATTTAGTTGAGATAACTTATTATTTTGAGTTTCTGATGATTAAATTAATCCCCTTCATTGTATTAACTCAGTTTTTTTTCAGTTAAATCAACTTAACATTTTAAGGCAACCAGGTTACTTACTTTTTTAAGTTAAACCAACAATATTTTTTACAGTGTAACAGTATAATAAGTACACATTGTCAATTAAAATCACTCGGTACTTATTTGTGTTATTAGTCCAACACTTTAACCAGGACACCTTAAAATTCAGTGTATTCAATCTGAAGAGTTTGTCCAAATTTAATAACATTATGAACTATGTTTTTAACACTTACGATTCTGAAAAAGGCCCAAAAAGTACAGCTCCAACTAGTACTCCAGCGAAGAATATTGTCTGTGCTCCCGAAAGATATTTGTATTTTCACAAACAAGATCGAACTGCAAAACACCACAATATCAGGCTTTCTTCATGTAAACAGCATATTCTTTTCTAAATCAATCATTTAAAAATATAGTAGGTAAATTACATTGTGGTGTGACCACAGTAAGCACACTGAGTTCATAACATCTGTTTTCAAATATACGGGAGACAAAACCCCAAGTTACTTACATCAGTAACAATGGTTGCATCATAAATAGTATCATTGTGCACCCATCCATCAGTGCATGTGGTGGTTTCGTTTAGGCCATATTCCCGTATAGCAGACAGATCCCAATCCATAGGCACATACATCTGACAGGGATCGAAAGACCCATCTGGGAGCCTAGGCAGGGTCAAGTTCAGCTGCTCTTCTTTCGTCAGATTGGGACCCATCTGAAGGATCCAGTCAGTGTTGCAATGGTGGTTTGTGTCTGCATGGTTGAAGACAAGGCTGGACAACTGAGAAGGCAAAATGAGGTTTGGAAAGCACAAAGCAAACAAGAGCAGCTTTTGGAAAAGCCCAAAGTCTCCAATAGATTCTAAAATCTCCCCAAAATCAGCCATGATGGTCCAGAAAAGAAACAACTAAAGAAGGCTGAAGTAACAAGTTATAATAGAAAGAGTTAATTAATGTTTAACTGCATAATCACGTGAGTGAATAGAACACAGAAAGTTGAGAGAGAAGCAATGGGCATATTTTTGATTTGAAAGTGTAATAGGTCAACATTTAAAGATATTTTGACACTGCTGATGTGACAAACAGATGGACAGATTGTCAGACACACCAGCCAAGAGCTAATTGATTCATCTCAAACAGAGGATTTTGATTTCTTCAGCTCTGAGCAAGATCCACCCAGAGCAGCATTCAGTCAAATATGTGCCAATTCATTCCCAGATGACATCTTTGCTAGTGCTGTTAATGTCCCAAGCACAAATACATTCAGTGTGGAGACAATGCAAGGAACTGCAAACCCATTTGATGATTTCACCAGTTTAGAGAGTGGCAGTGAGGCTGCAGAGACACAAGCAAGCAACTTATTTCCAGATGACATATTCTCAACTATTCCTGCCATTTCTTTAGATCAGCACAGGACACTTCCACCCTGATAGATCCAACAAACACTGATACAAATAGTGTGCAGCCACAAAAGCTTGAAAATGACTGGATGTCTGACCTTTTGGGGTAGTATTGTTGCCACAGTTCAGAGAAAATATAAAAATATTTCAATTAAATAAGCAGTTATATTGATTTGCCTTTGCTGTACTATCCTGTATAATTCACAAACATGACATTTGATTGATTTACTGATTGATTGACTCATAAATCAATGTGTATTTAAGTTAAAGTATTCATGTATAATGTGGTGTAACTTTTTTATTTCTAAATTATTAATCAATGTATATTAAGTAGAGCTGTCAAGCGATTAATTGACATCCAAAATAAAAGTTTGTTTACATAATACATGTGGGTGCACTGTGTATAATTATTTTGTATATATAAATACACACACATATGCATGTATATTTAAGAAAAAATACTATTTATATATAAAATATTTATATATAATATAAATTATATATACATCTATATACAGTATATACATGAAAATATTTCTTAAACATGTAAGCATGTGTGTGTATTTATATATATAAAATAATTATACACAGTGCACCCACATGTATTATGTAAACACAAACTTTTATTTTGGATGTGATTGATCGCGATTAATCGTTTGACAGCCCTAAAATTAAGTTAAAATGTCAATATCTAATGTGGGGTTAGTTTAAAAAAAATGTAGATACACAAAATGAAGTATTTACCAATTATTGCATTGTGATTCTACAAAAGTTGTTCAGATAAATCAGTCTCAGATTACTTTTATTATATCAAGCAACCTGTTTTTATGACTATAGTCAGAGCCGTATACCGGCTCTGACTATAGTTATTGAGAATGAGGAGGTGACGTCACGCGTTTAACTCCGCGGTGCATTGTGGGAAGGATCCGCCATTTTGGGGGACACGCTATCCGTTGTCATGATTACTTCGACCGTGAGACTGAGAGAAATAGCGTCAGAGAAGTAGTGCAGCTTGATATTTATTTGTATTTTTGCGATAAGGCACACTTTCCTGGGAATAAATGAAGCAAAAGGAAAGGGTCTCTATCAGGAGAGACTACATAACAACACTAAGCAGCGTTATTTACTAAATAGAGAAACTTGACATCAACATACAGTGTGGACCCATACGACCTGCTACAGAATGGACGAAAGACCCGAAGCTCTAAGTTACCACCTTTCACACACCCTGAAATAATCAAGCACCTGGTTTATGGTAAGTGCTTAACGTTACTGCTACACAATGCAAGAGTTCAGAAGATTTAAGTCATTAACTTTAGAAGCTTATGAACAATTCTGCTGTGGCTGGAAGCAAGAGAAACCCCCAAACCTGTAACGTTAAACTGCGAGAATTCAGTCAAACTCGATATTTCAGGCTTCATTCATATGTGGAAATAAATCAGATACGTGCATTTGCACCTGCCATGCAACGTCAAGCGGACAGATAGGACATTACCCTGTCAATGCGAATCCTACGTCATTAAAAAGGTGTCTTTTTAAAACATTTCGCGGTACAGATAGGCTATATCTATTACAAATTAAACAACTTTAGTTGAATAACAGAGTATTAATTTCGTTTGTTTGTGTTAAATAAAAGGCGAACTGTGCTGAAATGTGCTTTTAAAATCATGCTTTGCTCACTGGTGCTGATGTCAGTTTATCCACAAGCAGTTTCTCTAAATTAAGCTGGCTAGCATTGTTATAAACACGATAGAACCACTTTCATTTCTCTTCCTTCTCCATATCCGTTAGGATAGAGTCTATCCTAACGAGCTGAGGATCTGATTCAGGTGTGTTAAATAAGGGAGACATACACAATATGCAGAGCAGTGGGTCGCGAAGGACTGGAGTTGAGAACCCCTGCCTGTAGTGATCATATAATCTCTATATATTTGTGCAAAAAAAGTTAATGTTGATCAAGAAACAATGTAATGATAACTGTGTTCTTCAAAGACAAACTGGTGTTAATAAATAATAAAACAACAATTCACATGAGGTTTATTGCATTTTGTTATTTTACAGTGCTAACAGAACACTAAATCTACATAAAAAAATTAACAATGTTCAAATGTCAAATAAACTGCAGAAGTTGTAATAAAAATGTGTTATTTCTACACATCATAACACTGTAAACGGAACAAAAGAAACTCCACCATTTTGCAAGAAGGTAAGAGGTTATAACTTGGTTGCTTGGATGTCTTCACAATCCCTAGTTGCAGGATTAGATTCTTTTGGACTCCTTTGGGGAAATAGAGGTGAAAGTGTTTTCCCTTAAGTAAAAACATAACTGTAAATGTTACATGTATTCTAAAACAATTTGTAACAAGACTTAAAGGAGTAGTTCACTTTTAAAAGAACTTTTGCTGATAATTTACTTACCCCCATGTCATCCAAGATGTCCATGTCATTCTTTCTTAAATCAAAAGAAATTAAGGTTTTTGATGAAAACATTCCAGGATTTTTCTCCATATAATTAACTTTACTGGTAACCAAATGGTTCAAGGTCCAAAAGACAGTTTCAGTGCAAACTCGAATAACATCCTGTTTAAACTCGTTTATCAAAATGAACAAATCTTTTTCCGAGTCATTTGGTTCATTCAACGAACGAAATGAACGAATTGACTCGGAAAAAGATTTGTTCATTTTGATAAACGAGTTCGAACAGGAGACTCACAAACGCGCACAGAACAGAGCAAGGCGGGCATTTGAGCTTATAAAACTTAAACTTTGTTGTTTTTTTAAATGAGCGATCGTTTCGCTTGATAAGACCCTTATTCATAGTCTGAAATCGTTTAAAGCCCTTTGAACTGTTTTGCAGTTTGCACTAAAACTGTCTTTTGGACCTTGAACCGTTTGGTTACCAGTAAAGTGCATTATATGGAGAAAAATGCTGGAATGTTTTCATCAAAAACCTTATTTCTTTTCGACTGAAGACATGGACATCTTGGATGACATGAGGCATTTTTTAAAAGTGAACTACTCCTTTAATGTGTAACTTGAATATTAAAGAGTAAATAAACAGATTTTAAGACGTGAGATTTGTAAAAGCAGTTTAATCCGCAACACTTCCCTATTTAAATAAATGTTTACTAGTTGCATGAAAAGATCAATGTACATGTATGTCCAGGCAAAGTAGCTCATTTTGAAGCCAGACTTTTTTTCAGCATAGATCATTTCTATAAGGTGTCCAGAACAACATACTAAAAGTCCTAAGAAATCCTAGTTGAGGAAATATGTTTTATTCTCATCAGTCCAAGATGTGTGCCAATAAGGCCAGACAACAATACACCCCAATGGGGCTATTTTTTTTCCTTTACTCCAATCAAAATAAAACTTTATACAATGAAAGTATCCATGAAAAGTAACAAATTTTGTATTACAAGTTTCTTTGAAAATGAATTTTATTATGCAAAATGAGCTATACACTAATCGAATATGCTCAAAATACACCCAAAAAGGCTTATTTTTTCCTTTACTCCTACCACAATAAAACTTTACACAATGAAAGTATACATGAAAAGTAAAACATTTACTATTAGAAGTTTCTTTGAAAATGAATTTGAATATGCAAATGAGCAATATACTAATCGAATATGCCCAAAATACACCCTAATGGGCTTATTTTTTCCTTTACTCCTATCACAATCGATCATTATTACGCCACACATATACAGATCATATACAGACGCCAAAAAGCAGACGATCTGACGAGTTTTAGAATATTAACAACCCGAAACTAAAAAACAGACCCGGCCTCTATTTGAGATCAGCTTTTATTTACCCAAACCTGCAGTCACACCAGGCCTTTGGGTCTCGCTATTATTCGAAGTTTTACGTTAAATCTCCTAAATCTCTGACCCATCGTCTTTTTCCTCGTCTAATTTTCTGTTCGCCCTACATACGCCATCTGGTATCATTGAACCGATTGGCTATGAGGCTACGTACAGATGGATTTGATAGACATTTGTAGCACCCAATAATATGGCTCTGGGAATTCGTAAACCATGCCTAAAATACGAGAAAATTAACATGTTACCACATCTCATTGTCAATGATACGTGGTCTGGCGTTAGCCAGGCTAGCAAGTGCCACTGATCGAGACAGCCTATCAGCAATCACTTTCAGCTTTCCACCAAAGTCAAATCCATTGTCAGATTTAAATAAGAGACCAAACCATGGATGAAGCGACCCGGCACCGTGCGTGGCCCCACCTCGCCAGACTATTTAAATTTTCAGAATATTCTGAAATTTGATGTTAAATAAAGCAACATGGTAAAAAGATGAAAATGACTTGATTTTACTTTCAATTCCTTTTACATTCTACAAGGTATGAACATTAACATTTTTCAAAACTCCATGTAGGACGTTTCTGTTCATAAATGTAAGCACTGTGGCAGTAGTAATGCAATATTTAGAAAATGTACTCTTGATAACTCAAGTCCTTTTAAAAACAAGTACTTCAGTACTTTTACTTAATTAGACCGCTGACTGTAGTACTTTTATTTGTACTTGAGTAAAATTTAGCAAGGGGTTCTGTACTTTTACTCAAGGAATAAAGCTGTGTACTCCAGGGTTCTCAACTCCAGTCCTCGCGACCCACTGCTCTGCATATTGTGCATGTCTCCCTTATTTAACACACCTGAATCAGATCCTCAGCTCGTTAGGATAGACTCTATGTCTATCCTAACGAGCTGAGGATCTGAATCAGGTGTGTTAAATAAGGGAGACATGCACAATATGCAGAGCAGTGGGTCACGAGGACTGGAGTTGAGAACCCCTGGTGTACTTTGTCCGCCTCTGGTAGTTAGTTTCTTGGAAAACTTTTCTATTCAAATCTATTTTAAATATGCAAATTAGCTCAACACTATAGGCCTAATTGACTTATGGCCAAGAAGCCATAAAGTCGCAAAGTAGAAAACCTACCTTGCACTGCCATTTGCAGAGAATGTCGTGGTACTAGCTACATGCACAAACTCACAGTTGCCTTATTTATCAGATGAAAACAAGAGGAAGAACTAAGCAAATAACAAACTTGGAACTGTTATAGGGGATGCAAGAACCAAGAGTCACAGAGAAGGAGTCGAGGATAAAATAAAATACAAAACACCCAACCCTACCCTGAGGCTTGTGTCCCTCTGTGACCCTGAAGACTATACCGGCAGGGGTTATACCACTGGCAGGTACTACCAAGCCAGGCAGTTTTCAGGTTAGAGGCCAGTCTAAAAGCAGCTTTGCCATCACCCATTGGCAATAGGATGATTGGATGAAGATTGGGCCGATTTGTCATACATATGAAGGGTGTTTCTGCCTATGCAAATTATGACATATTCAATAAGTGTAGAGCTGATGAGCATATTAATTTCAAAGAAACTTGTAATACAAAAAAAAGTTACTTGTCCTGTACACTTTTACTTTGTAAAGTTTTATTGTGGTAGGAATAAAGGAAAAAATTAAGCCTATTTGGGTGTATTTTGGGCATATTCGAATTAGTGTATAGCTCATTTGCATATTAAAAGGAATTTTCAAAGAAACCTGTAATACAAAAAATAATTACTTTTCATGGGTACTGTCATTATGTAAAGTTTCATTTTGATTGGAGTGAAGGAAAAAAATAGCCCCATTGGGGTGTATTGTTGTCTGGCCTTACTGGCACACATCTCTGATTGATGTGAATTAAACATAATTCCTCATCTAGGATTTCTTAGGACTTTTAGTATGTTGTTCTGGACACCTCATAGAAATGATCTATGCTGAAAAAAACTCTTTTACAATTAGTCTGTCGTAAAACACTGCTTTGCCTGGACTAGTAGCCTACCTCTTGCCCTCGGCCGCCTCTGTGGAATCAGGCAGATCAGTTCTTCTGGTCTCGGGCAGCAGGAAAGCCATTATCCCACTTGCTAGCGCCAGGCTGCCAATCACCACAGTAGGGATAGTGAAGTGGTAGATTTCCAACAGATTCACCACAGGAGACAACATACTTGCGGCACGTGCAGCTGTTGAGCCCAGCCCTGTGGCAGTCTGACTGGAAATCAACAAGCGGATTATAATAAACTGCATTAAAACAACACTCGTTAATAGTGTTCATGCCTACCGAATGGCGGTGGGGAACAGTTCTTGAAAATAAATGTTGCAAATACTGCCTGCTCCGTTCATGAGAAATCTTCCACATGTGGCAAGAGTAGCGATGGCGATGGAATTACCTTAATTAGAGAATCACATGGTTAAGTGCTGATTCGTTGTATGTAATAGAGTGTTACATATAAAAAACATTTTACTTTGTGGAACTGCAAGAGTCAGGAGACAGAGAACCCCTCCCACTATAAGAGCACCCATTAGAGACACCTTCCTTCCAGCTGTTTCCAATGACCAAATGCAGAAGAAGTGGACAGGAATCTCAGAGGCGCCGAATATGAGTTGATTGAGAAAATATCAAGGCCGAACTTCCCCACATTCAGAGAGAGGCTGTAATACGCTAGATTTACAGCACACCTGAGTATCAACAGCAGAGTACAATTCATGTTTAAATATTAAAGTTCAAGAAAAAAAGTCTGAATATCAGCAATTCCATGAGAATCGACTCACCAAGCGAAGGTAATGGTTAAGAAATATTTCCTGAGCACACGGGAACCAAAAAGCATTTTTATACCTCCTTTTTCAACAGGCTTTTCTTTTAGGACCTAACACATCAAATAACAAAAAGATGTTATCCACATTGTGTTATTTAGGAGAGATGGCTCTGTTCTTTGTCTTTACATGTTAATTTGTCAAATATATTTTAACCGTCTCCAGTAATGAGTCAGGAACTGAACGTTTGTTGATCGCTGCTGCCTTCTGAATGAGTATTTTCGCATCTGTAGTTTTTCCGCGGCCAAGAAGCCATCTGGCAGACTCTGGAATAAACCTATATTGGTGTGCACATCTAATTATTCAATTTGTGAGCAAATTCATCCAAATGTAAAGAAACATATACATGAACATATATACCATATGTAGACAACTACAAATCCAAGTGGGCCAGCCATTATAAATTGATCCGTCCTCCAGTCCCTGACAAAATACACAATGGCAAGAAGCATGACCTGCCCCAAAGCGGCCAGGACTTGACTCAGGCATGCAGCATAGGATCTCTGAGCGAACTCCAATCCACTCAGTGGCTACAGTGAGGATGAAAACATTGTGATAAACAAATAAGCAATTAGGTAAATTCAGTCAAATATAGTCTTAAACAAAAAACCTACCAACTGGTTTATTGTTGACACAAAGTTTAAAAATGTTCAGTTTCTTCTAAAGAGCCGTCTGAAGTGTTATTGTATGAATTATTCAGTCCGCTGATAGCTAACATGATGTAAAGGTTGAAAACATCAATATTGTCTCATACCGAGGATAATGCTGTTGATCCGAAATCCTCCGAGGGCGACACCATTAATGAACTGGGATGTGAGGTACACATAAAAGTTTGGATGAGAGACCAGTCACGACTGTGAAGATAAGCATGAGCACCATCGGTATCTGTGTAGCTCGTTGCGACCAAACCTTGAATTCAAAAAAGAAAAGAGGGGAAAAAAGACGGTTACACTATTTCGATAGTCACTTTAGACGTTCTACTAAGTAACTTTTCAACTACATGTCAAATAACTCTCATTAGAGTATTGGTATATCATAGTAGACTGTTATGGTTATGGTAGTGTTGGGGTTCGGGTTAAAGAATAAGTTTACTTGTAGTCACAAAGTTACTTGTAGTCAGTTAGAATGTCTGTTGGGGAACCAACAAAATAAAGTGTTAGCAGATATTTAACCAGACAGCGTACTATTACTCTAATGACAGTTAGTTGACATGCAGTTGAAAAGTTACTTAAAGTTAGTAGAATGTCTAAAGTGGACCATCGAAATAAAGTGTTTATTGCACATTACAGAATATTTATACTTTTTTAATATTTGAATATAATTAAGAAGACCTCATAATATGTAATTTAACATAAAATATTAGACATATATGTATATATGTGTGTATGTAAATATATATATATATATATTATATATATCACACACACATACATACATACACGTGTGTATATATGTATATATATATATATATATAATATATATATATATATATTATTATATATAATCTAGTCAATCTAAAGTAAATTTAACTAAATTTCAAGTTTAATGTGTGTGGGGGTGGTGGGATACATTCAGGTATTACTTTATTTTACAGTGTATATAGCAATAATAAAAAATAATTTAGCAAAATTACAACCAACTAACCTTAAACAGAATGCTATTTTAACCCTTACAGTACAAGTACAAATTGTCAATTAAAATTACTCTGGTATTTCTTTGTGTTATTAGTCCAACACTTTAACAAGGACACCTTAACATTCATTGTATTCAATCTAAAGAGTTTTGTCCAAATTTGATAACATTTTTAACTATATTTTTAACACTTACGATTCTGAAAAAGGCCCAAAAAGTACAGCTCCAACTAGTACTCCAGCGAAGAATATTGTCTGTGCTCCCCGAAAGATATTTGTATTTTCACAAACAAGATCGAACTGCAAAACACCACAATATCAGGCTTTTAAACAGCATATTGTTTTCTAAATCCATAGTTGTTAAATTGCATTGTGGTGTGACCACAGTAAGCACATGAACTTCATAATATATGATGTTTTCAAATATATGAGTGACAAAACCCAAAGTTACTTACATCAGTAACAATGGTTGCATCATAAATAGTATCATTGTGCACCCATCCATCAGTGCATGTGGTGGTTTCGTTAGGCCATATTCCCGTATAGCAGACAGATCCCAATCCATAGGCACATACATCTGACAGGGATCGAAAGACCCATCTGGGAGCCTAGGCAGGGTCAAGTTCAGCTGCTCTTCTTTCGTCAGATTGGGACCCATCTGAAGGATCCAGTCAGTGTTGCAATGGTGGTTTGTGTCTGCATGGTTGAAGACAAGGCTGAGACAACTGAAAAGGCAAAATGAGGTTTGGAAAGCACAAAGCAAACAAGAGCAGCTTTTGGAAAAGCCCAAAGTCTCCAATAGATTCTAAAATCTCCCCAAAATCAGCCATGATGGTCCAGAAAAGAAACAACTAAAGAAGGCTGAAGTAACAAGTTATAATAGAAAGAGTTAAATTAATGTTTAACTGCATAATCACGTGAGTGAATAGAACACAGAAAGTCATATATAGAGAGCAATGGTCATATGTTTGATGTGAAAGTGTAATGGGTCAACATTCAAAGATATTTTGACACTGCTGATGCGACAAAACAAATGGACAGATTGTCAGACATGCACAAACATAGATAGTAAGACCGTGAAACGCACACCAAGTTAACATATTTGTGTCAAATCTTTTAAAGTTTTCAAAACCGACCAAAGGTAACTTAAGTAATTTGGTTCTAAAGTAAAAGCTAAAAAAAAAAAAAAAAAAGTAATGTGTAACTCAACAATATAACAAGCAATAAACTGGATGAGTGCCACAAAGGGTTGTTATGGATCATGAAACACTTTAATGTTATTATGCAATTCATATTTATAGCATTTAGACATGTCTGCAGGGGAAAAATCTCATTCTTTATTGATTATTAAAAATAAGTGGGTACACATGCACAGAAAATCCCAAAAGGTGAAATACTAGAATAGTAATAGCAACTATAAGACAGTAATACCTTCATTTCTTTTGTATTGGGACAGTTCATTCCTTACAGTTCAATGAGAAAAACAAATCGAAAAGACACTGGAAACACTTAAATAGTAGGCAATCCCTCTTTGAAAGTCCTGCATACATATGTTTGGTGTGAAAATACAGCATCCCTCCAGAATGATGAAATGATATTAGACAACTTAGCTCAGCTCAACACAGAAACACCACCACAGAGAAAAGAGCATGGAGAGATCAACACGATCTGAAGCGTCAATCTCAAGATAAACCAGCTTATCTAACTATCTTTAAGAATTCATACAAATGAGAAACAAGAATATTCTTTCAATTTTCAACTGACTTCCAATGCATTCCAGAAAAAGGCCAACCACTTGTGCACACATGAAAATAAATACCGTCATATCACTATGACGAAAGTGAGAAAGAAAATGAGACAAGGACGTGTCTTACAAAGAAAAATGGTTGAAGCTTTAGAGAATCATGAAAGGGCAGCATTTTTGACAGTTTAAGAAATTAAATCATTGCGTTCAGGCTTTGACTTGAGTCTCCTTAAGGAATCTGAGCTAGCTTAAAAAAAACAACAACAACGATTAAGGTGGCATGCCATTGTAATGAGTTGTTAACCGTTTAAAACACAAAACTCACACAATTATTCTTTTTAAGAATCCCACCAACCTGTCCAACAATAACAACCAAACAAAGACAGCAAGGCAGAAACCGAAATGCAGAAAAACAAAATAGCCCCCGACTTGACTTTTTATTTTTTTTAACTACTCTCAAGTCTGGTCATCTTTTAGAGGACATTTTCAGAAATGAAATCCTTTGAGGGAAGCGTCTTAGGACTGCGAACATGGAGAAGCCAACAACAAGACAGAAGACAAACCACCGCATCGAGTCCATAGAAAGGCCAACTGTGAACGGCATGTATACCGTTTATATTATATATAAACAACACCAATTTGATTATTTACATATTTTTTTATCAAGTACTTAAGATGCCCCACCCACATTCATTGTTGTATTCACACTAAATACTTAAAAATAATAATAAGATCAACAGTCATTTGCACATACACGCATGTAAGAAAGTGACAGCAAATGAATCACTGACCATGTCTAAAATTAATCGGTTTTGAAACCACATTAAAATGAACTGTTTGTTGGAAGCCAAGGAGAGAAATGAACTGGAAAAAAATTAGAAAATGAAATAATTATAATAAACCTAGTAAAAGTTCAGCAAAAAGGTTTAAAAAAAAAGCATGTGAACACATTTTCTGCCTATATATAAACATGGAATCAGACATCAGTCTACAGCTGAGACAAATGATAAGCAAGTGTAATAGACCTAAATATTTACAGACACAAATACAGGCCCACAAATTATATTGCCAATATCACTTAGACTGCATTTAAGTTTAGTTTGTTGCTGGTCAGTCCCAGTCGTCACTTCATCAACAGTGCTTGCAAGGCCAGCAATGTATCAAGTCATTTTTCTATCCACATTACTGCAATTTATGACTCCATTCCCACTTTGATTTTCATAAGTGCTGTGCATTTAGATGTATATATAGTTTATAGCTTCAGAAATGTTAAATTTAGATCTAGAATATTAAAACATTTTAATACCATCAATGATGATATTAATTTACTACCTTGCAAGCACTGGAAAATCCTTCAAAAATTTTTTTTCTTCAAATCTAGTTCCTTAACACTATTCAAACAGCTGCCACTATACTTAATAGATATGCATGTATTCAACTTGTAATGTAACAATATGCTCAACCCACAAAATGCTTTATACCCATTTCTAATATAAAGCCAAATGCACAATTTAAATTGTTTTCTGAAAGAACAGCATATTGGGAAATAGATCAATTTGATGAAAAACTCTTAAATTCTACTTCATGTTTTTTCTTTTTCTTTTAAAGCTCATCATCTCATCTCTCTTGCACCTTGTTTTCATGGAGAGACATTTAGAAAGGTTAAATGAGCGCAAAATGACCAGCATATCTTAAGTCAAAAATCATTCATGCAGTCTGGCATTAGCCCATGCAAAACGATGGGAATGTATCCCGATAGTGAGAGAGCAGCTGAAACGTGTAACTGTGAGGTGCAGTGCACAGGTGTAACAGTGAAGCATCGTGTCTGAGTGACGCTGGTTAAAGTGTAAAACTGCACAAGGTTTAGCGCTCCCAAATGACGGACCACATTGCAGATGGGTGTACTGAACAGCTGACTTTATAGGCGGTCCAACATGCACCCTTAAATGCTTTTGAAATGACAATCCTGCCCTAAACCTTCCATTGGGGTACACAGCTGCATGCACACACAGTCACTTATTCAATTCACAGATGAGATCCACAGCTACTGTCTACCTACAGTTGTAAATTCAGTAGTACTATCGAAAGTAAGGCAATCTTCTTTTGACATCTACCAGTATTAGGAGTTGGTTCAGATTGTGCAAATGTTTAAAGCAACGGAGAAAACAAAACATGGATGAATACTGTAAACATCAGAGGTGCACTCCTGTGAAGAACTTGGATGCAGTCCTATTCAACATTTGTTAATCCTATGTGGTGTCAGATTCCTTCTGTCTCTTTGGCAGTAGTGGTTTCTTTAGGCCAATGAAAGCATTTACAAAGTCTGTTTTTTTTTGTTTTGTTTTTTATCCTGGTTGCAGGTAATACTGTTTTAACTTATACTCAGCTGAGCAAATCCCATGAGTTTAACGTCATCTGGAATTTCAGAGCTGTCCACTCCCGATGCCTGAACGGGAGAAAGATAAACAATGGTAAATATAAAACAACCGAGTAAAGCAATCAGAACTGACCACTGCACCACATAATAGAGTAGCTTACCAGCTTGAAAGTGACATTTTTGTTGGTTTGTGGATCATCAACGATTTTCTGCAAATTGGCTGCAACTAAAAAACAAAATACATAAGTTAGAAACACTTCTTATTTTCAACAGTTGTATTCTTAGTGTCAAGCAGCTATTTTAATTCAAACTCACCAATAACTAAATCTCTTCCATCCACTAGTCCTGCAGACACAAGCTCTTGAGACACTCCGTCAGCTGTGTCTGGATAGAGAGGAATTAAATGACACATTTCTTTAGCTTTTTGATCAAGATTACAATTTGTCAATATATGTGAGATTAGAGATTAGGAGGAAGCAGACGGACACTTCAGTAAACGTCACAAACCTCTTCCCGGCATGAACTCAAATCTGATATCGTTTAGCTCTTTCTTTGTGTTCCTGTTGCAAAACAAAATGCAAAAACTCAGGTTAACTAGTTAAAGAAAGCATTTTGATTTAATTTTAGAATTGGAAAGCACACGTATTTTGTATTTATTACAATTTTGAATTCAGGGTTCCTACACATTGTCCATTTAGAAAGTAAATAAAGACACCAAAGTAGTCCATGTGACATCAGTGGGTTAGTTAGAATTTTTTAAAGCATCGAAAATACATTCTGGTCTAAAAATAACAAAAACTATGAATTTATTCAGCATTGGATTCTCTTCCGGTTCTGTTGTCAATCGCGTTCATTGACGCTGGTGACGTAAGACAAGGCTATTAAGGTTCAAATAAATATGGCTGGGCAAAAAAATGCAAGTCTTCCTCCATGTCAAAATGCTTAGACATGTTTGCGAAAATTGTTTTGTTTATGGTGTGCATCTCCCTCAGACTGTACGAAGCTTGGGCGCACCAGATAACACGTCAGCAGCGTCTTATGTCACCAGTGTCACTGAACGCCGATTAACAACAGTACCAGTAGAGAATACAATGCTGAATAAACTCTTAGTTTATAGTTATTTTTTGGACCAAAATGTATTTTCGATGGTTCAAAACATTCTAACTAACCCACTGATGTCACATGGTCTACATTGATGATGTCTTTATTTTCTTTCTGGACAAGGACAGTATAGCGTACATACATTTTCATTGGAGGGACAGAAAACAGTAAATCTAAAATATGAAGATGAACGGAGGTCTCACAGGCTTGGGACGACATTAATGACATCATTTTCATTTTTGGGTGAACAAACCCTTTAAACGCTTTAAAACCTCACCTCCGACACATCGGTTTGATACTGTAAATGTGATGTTGCATGATCACCAAACAGTAAAGTACAGTCTGATTAAGTGACCATTTGCACCTTCATGAGTTGCTGGTTTGAATAGCACAAGCACATTGCAAATGAGACTCGCGTATTGTAAAGACAAATAGCTTTGCATGATAAAAATGTGCACTTTGAATTCATTTAATTGTGTTGGACAATTCCTGGACATGAAAACACTGCTTGTATGATACATTTATTTATAGGAGCATTACTCTGGAATTATTGTTCCATACATGCAGACCTGGAAATGACTATTTTTATATTTTCCTTTTTCATTTTAACTAAAGTTTTAGAAATTTTTTGTGTAATTTTAGTACTAATTCAACTTTATTTTAGTTAGTTGCCAAAGCAACTTGTCTATGATTTAAGTTCTTAACGCTATAATTATTCATAAAATATTTCTTTATATATTACTTCAATTAACGAAAATATTTGTAATAGTTAACTTAAGTCTAGTTAACTTAACACTGCAAGGCACTTTCCATAAACTCAGCACTAAAAGTTCTATTTCTGAGCGATGAACTGAAATATTTTTATCGCCATTTAAAAAAAAAAAGCAATTATAGCAGTTTCATCCAAACATCTTACTACAAAGTTACTGGGACAACTGCTTGCATTTTTATATGATGTAAAAATGTTGGCACACTTGTGTTGAGTGTGCCAAAACAACCCAGTGGAACAACTTTACTAACGGTCAGTCACTATCATGTTAAAATACCTTAATCTTAGGACCAGGCTGATGGGGATTTTGGCTGAGTCCTGCCCTGTCATAGTAGGTGCGGCACCAGCCTGTAGGGATACGATTTCAGTATCTTAATAAAAAATTCAACTAATTTATAAACCAGAGCACTTGTAAGGTTAAGCTTACTGCTGATACTAGTGTCACAGAAGGAACTTAATACAGTAGAGCTCACCTGGGAGCCTGCGGAGGACACTGATATTGTGGCAGAGTCATCTGCAACACGTAGCACTTCAGACTGTCCTGCGGCGACTGGCTGCAGAAAACTTAATGGATCCACTGGAAAGATCTTTGAAAGAAGCAGAAACAAGATTTTCATGAGAATGGTTATAGAGTCATTCAGAAAGTAAGAAGCAGAAGCGAACTCTCACCTCTGCATTTTGCACAGCCTCCTCCTTTACTCTGGGTGACTAAAAAAAGACAATTCAAAGACGTGCTTTATCCAAATCCACAGACTAGATTAAAACAGCCATTAGGTAATGGTGTAGCAGACAAGCATCTACCCGTAAAGCGGCCACTGCTGCCTTCCCTTCCTCACTCTCCATATCCAGCTCATCATCACTCCATTCCCACTCTCCATCCTCAGTCTTATGGAGCCGACCGCTGGAACCCGGAACCCTCCGCACCTATTCACACACACATTTACATGCACAAAACTGATTAAAGCACAACTTCTATTCTCAATTCATTATTTATACATCATATTCGGTCAGTAAATATGTCACCCACCTTCCTAGATCTCTCTCCTATTGTTGGCGCTCTCTCCAGCAATTTTTCATTCAAGTATTCGTTGTTCTGAGAAGGAATTGTGGGAAAATTCGTGTATAAATATAACCATTCACATTATTATTATAAATAATTTTAGATGCTTAATATTTGGTAAAAAAATGAATTTAAGGTCCACTATTGTAAAAAAGACATTGGAGACAATCCGCAGAGACCGCATCCTCTGTGGGTCATAATGCAGCACTGCAGTGACATACAGGCCGCCCTGTTTACCGCCACTAGGAAAGAAAGTCTGCTGAGGCAGCACTGTATTTGTTACAATATGGCATGTATCCCATGAGCAGGAAATGGCCTTTAGAAACTCTAATCCTGAGTATTTGTTACAGTAAACCAGCCATGCTGGACAAGTGATTTGAGAACGTTCAGGCGACAATGACTGCAGCCAATATAAATAATAACTGACCCGCTGGAAGCAGCAATTACATAAAATGGAATACACATTTGTGAACTTAGATTACCAGTATGGGAATGTAAAATGTACAAATAAAAAAAAAAAAAGCTTTTGCTCTGTTTTTCTGAATTAATGACTTGATTATGTCAAAAACTCAGAAAAACAGAGCTAAAAAACTTTTTTCCATGAAAAATTATCTCATAATTCTGAGATAATTAACTCGTTAATTCAGAAAAACAGAGTAGTTTTTTTCTTCAAATGAATGCAATACGCTTCAGTAAAAATGTAACTACTCTAATCATTCTTTGAAAATGTGCAACTTTGGGTTACAGTATCTTACCTTGGCTTTTGTGAAGAACTTGTGTTTTAAAAGTTCAGCAGCTGTAGGCCTGTCGAAGAAAGCTGAATTTTAATAAGAAAAAACTAAAGTTTTTCTGACCATAATGCCATGATCAAACACAGAATTTTTGAACTTTGGGAAATAAATGCACTACCGTTTTTCTGGATCCTTCTGGAGGCACAAGGAGATCATCTTCCGAAGGATTTACCATATTTTTTAACCATTTCTTTATCTGTAACTCCAGTCTCTAGACACGGAGGGTCATTCTGCAGAGTTAACATGAGAACCTAAACCAAAAAAGGGGGTAAGAAATCAAGACAGACCAAGACAAGTCATTACTGTGGGAAAAAAGTATAGATAAAAACATTAAGCAACCATAGGCTGAATGACTTGACTTGAATGATAGTTGCTATAGAGTAGTGCAGAGATGTTGTTTTACTGTAGGCCATTCATAAGTTAGCATTACCCTGGCTTCCTGAAAAAAAAATTGTATCTTACAAGTTCAAGCTAATCTTCACAAATTAATTTTAAAGCCTATATACAATTGTCAGAACTAAAAAGCTAAAGCTAACACGACTAGCATGACTTTAAAGTCATCACCACTAAGCTTACAACTTTCAAATTTTATTTTAAATCTACACGTTGGAAAGTTTGATAATACAATGGTTTGTAAGAGCTTTCTAGCTTAGCGTGAGAACGCTTAACGTCCTTCTATGGTAAAATTTAGCCACTTGTTAGCAACCACCATTTTCAAGACAAAAAAGCTTAAAAAAAACAATGAGGATATTACTGATGTATTTTTTCATAATAAACATGAAAATGTGTTGAGCTTGTGTTTAACACACCAACCTTATTTCAGACATTTAAGCAAAATCTTGTTAAAACAAAACCCCACTGTCTTCAGGATGATCAAACTGGAAGTCTAATGCCAACTCAATTCTGCAGCACCCTATTGGCAGGTTTTATAGCAGATTCTCCATCAAGTGATTCAAACAGTGAATTGCTGCTCACCTTCATTGGAGGATATTTGTGATACGGAGCCGCCCCAGTTGCCAACTCAATAGCCGTGATCCTCGAAACTCCAGATATCAGCTTTGAAATCATAACCCCTAACCTGTGAGGGAGTAAACTCATTTTAATTCTCTTATTACAAACCATTCAGTTTCCAAAATGCATGAAAGGCAAATTAGGAACAGCCGGGATAACACTAACCTGCTCCATCACCTCGGGGGCCATCCAGCATGGAGTTCCTACAAATGTCTTCCTCACTTTGTTTCTAGTCATGTCTCCACCAGTTGCTAAAAAGGCACTGACACCAAAGTCTTCACAGACAACAAAAAGACAACAAAACTATCAATCATCTGATCCAAGATCACTGTATTGTGTTATTTCAGGCCAAGCACCACCTCTGATCAAATCTGAACATTTCTGAGTCCAGCAGTGACAGGCCAATCGAATAATATCTCGCCTTTTTGGCGTTACTTAATGAAAAAAGAAACCACTTTTTCCCCTCCAAGTATAACATTCTGCTGCGCATAGAGTAATTAAACACTATGAAGGCAATCTATCAGCAAATGCAAACAAGAATATTCAGCAATCCTTTGAAATCACACATATATATGTAGACCATTTCACAAGATGTAAACAACACTGGTCCAGAAGCACTTCCTGTTTCAGTTTTTTAACACTACATAAAAGCTGGGATAAAATACAACCAACAGAACATTTAAAACTGAATCAAAAAGTTAAACAAACATCTTTAAGATGTTTTCTTTACATGTGAAATAAAGAAAACAGTTACAAACTGAAACAGGAAGTGTTTCTGGACCAGTGTTGTTTACATCTTGTGAAATGGTCTATATATACACATATACACACACATATATTTTATACTTAACTCATAGTAAGCTACGTAATAAATAAAAAAAGATTGTATTGAGAGTGAAACTCCACCTGCAATTTGAACAGAGCCGTCCTCTCCTAAAAGAATATTTCCAGCCTTCACATCTCTATACCGAGAGAAATACAGATCAGTGTGCTGCTTGATGACTCAACAAAATTAACAATGGAAGGCACAGATAAACATAATTATATAACCAAACCATGGCATATACGTTTACCTGTGAATCTGACCATTTTTATGCAGATAATCGAGACCTTCTAGCACCTCTTTTAATATGGTGGCAATGCTGGGCTCATCCATAACACCC
Source organism: Hybognathus amarus (assembly GCA_030378365.1). Lineage (NCBI taxonomy): Eukaryota > Metazoa > Chordata > Actinopteri > Cypriniformes > Leuciscidae > Hybognathus > Hybognathus amarus. Next base: position 575,266 of record JAQIUQ010004286.1, read on the forward strand.
AATTTTGTGCTCCCCTTTAGAAATGATGTACTTGATAAAATCCAGAACTGAGCCTGAAAACAGACGCAAGTGGAAAGATACTGTATTATGAAGTACTTTATATTTTTAAAAGACAGATTAATAACTTTCTTTTTGTCTTTATTCAAGACATGCATTTAAACAATTAAACAACTCACCACCACTAAGCAACTTCATGACCAGCCAAAGCTCATCCTTGACCACAAAGGAGGTGTAATAAGACACAATATTAGGGTGATGGCACTGGCTCATTGCCTGGATCTCTTTCTTAAAAAATAAAAGGAGACAAAAAAAATGTTAGGAACTAGAACAGTTTGCAGATACTTACCATATACAATGGTAAGTATCTGCAAACAAAATGTCCCATTGCTCCTGACTGCTCAACTACAACCTCAAATTACTTAAAAGGCCATTGATGACATTTATGCAACAGAACTTAAAGAAAAATAGTCCCGTCTCATAGGACACTCTAACTTTAATAATTTAATCACAAACCAGAGAAGGCTTTCCTTGTGTCTGTACCAGTTTAATCCTCATCTGATTGACAGACATGTGGTTGCCTTGCACATGACCCAGGTTACATCATGAGCGTGACCCTGAATCATTAACCGAGTTGAACAGAACAGACCCTGAAGCAGATGTACATTGCATAATTTTCTAAAACTGACAGTCATTTGTGCTTGCAGACAACAAAATTGTTTTAGTATTAAAGTATTAATGTAAAGATCCTGTGTAGACTCAGGAATATTCATTTTTAAAAAAAGCATACATTTTATATAAATATATATATATATATTTATTAGGGCTGTCACGATACCTCGATTAAATGTGAATACTGGATCGGTCAAGAAGGCCAAACCAGCAAAATACTGGAAGTGGCGCATTCCACGGACAAGAATCCATAAACCGTATTATGACCGTTTTCTAAGCCTGCACAACGTATTAAAGCCATTTAAAAACCATGGCAGAGTGCTATTGTGAATTCACAAATAGAGCATATGCCCGCAGGTTTAATATGCACTTTATTTACATGCGTGTATGTTGCGTGCGTCTCAGCAAAGGTTCTGTACACAGTAAATGCTGCTCCACATGAACTGTTAACATTTACACACGTGAAGTGTCTCAAACTCCATCTCTGCGAGTTTGAGATTCATCTGGGAACGTAATGTGCGATAAGGCAATTTGTACGGCGAATAATTTATAAACCTACGCCAAAACAACAGAATACATCAATGTTTCTAAATATGGAAACTGTTCATCGCAATTTCAAAATAAAAGTTAAACCCTCGCTCTGAGTTTGCATGTTTTGATGTCCACATATTCTTTTTCAAGAAATCACAGTGGGCTGTTGCATTTCTACTAAAAAAGTGTCCAGATATAAATATACACACACTGTCACGGTACCAAAATTCCAGTAGTCGGTACCAATACCATTAAAATGTCACGGTTCTCAGTACCAATTTCGGTACCACAGCAAAATTAGTTTATTTTTTTTTATTTATCTACTTGAAAAAAATATATTAAATTAAATTCAATCACTTTATTATTTATGATGGTACATTTATGAAGCCATTGAAGGCTACATGCTGTTTAAACGAAAATATTGATGATACTGAGAAATATTGCTTATAATAAAAATCAAGTGAAAAATACAGCATTCAGTGGATATAGGCTACAGTAGTATTTTTAATAAATGGAGACGTAGTTAAATATATTGTACAGTAGCCTAAGATAATTATTTCTGTCAGTTTCTTTAAGTTAAACCAAACTTTTATTTTGACGGGTTGCCGTAGAGACCTTTGACTTTCTGTGCGTGTATGATATATATGACCCTATGGATATGACGATAGTTTTTCTCAAATGAAACGGTAAAATGCTCATGAAGTGACTCTCGGAGATGGAATCATGAATCATGTCATCATATCGTGAGGCAGCACAGACTGTAAACAGCGCAAGCGTCACTTTCGCTTCAGTGTTTGTGTGAGAGAGAGAGAGGTAAGTTAACGTTGAATGAAACCGCGTGTCTGCGCCGTTAATTCACATAGAGACAAGCAGAACATGCAGGGTTCATATTTAAACGGTAAAATGCTCATGAAGTGACTCTCGGAGATGAATGGATCATGAATCATGTCATCATATCGTGAGGCAGCAGAAACTGAAAACAGCGCGAGCGTCACTCGTTCTTCAGTGTGTGTGTGTGAGGTAATGTTAAATGAAGTGCGCGTCTGCGCCGTTCATTCACAGAGACAAGCGCAACATGCAGGGTTTATATTTAAATAGTCGTTTTGCTGTTTAATATCAGCTGCTTTCATGAGGAGGACGCAAATTCACGCCTTTTGTGTATATATGCGCATTGTAGATTCCAGGTTCTGACCTGGTATTCGGTACGCACCGGGACTTGGTACCGTGACGTTTAAATTTTTTTAGTACCTACTTGGTACCGAAGTACCCAATATTTTGACAACACTCACAGGTACAGTATATTTTTGTGTGTAAACTTGAAAACCCAACATGCTGTAATTGTGGGAAAGATTGATTTTAGTCCACAATATTCTTCTAAAGTGAACAAGACAATGAAACTACTATCCACAAATAACCAGTTTAAACTAAGACTTCATCATCTAATCAAACACTGTCTTATTTTATGAGCAGTAAGCAGACATTACCAGGAAGCTCATCCATGCTGGTCTGGCATTTCTCAAGATTGATGCGTTTAATGGCCACCTTCTCCTTCCTGGGTTTGCAATATGCCGCCTGGACCACAGCTGTTGCTCCACTCCCTATACAACAGTAAACACAGCAAAATAAGATATTAACGAAATTTTAGAGAAGGTGACAGAAGGTAATTGGTCATTGCATAAATGAAATTAGCTATTGAAACTTTTTTTTAACCAATATAATGGGGTGTTTATTAAATTGAGCCCCTGATGCCAATTCAAACAGATGATGTAAAAAAATGAACTAGTGTTTTAAATGTCTTCATTTCAGAATTTAAAACTTATATTACACTTCTATTCAAACAATTCATTTTCATATGTCTTTTCCTTCTACTTAATAACAACTTCCTCTGCCAAGGGAACCGGACAAAAAATAATAATAATAATATATAAATATACATATATATATATATATATAAACGTCCTAGGACAAGAAAATCAGCTCTGGTTATGTGATCAGAAGTTAACTATTTAGTTAAAGAGTTCCCATAATACGTAAAACTTTCATCTAGAGAACATGAACGTTATATGAAACAGTTTGACACCAAACTAGCCAGCAAGCAAGTTGTCAAGTGTAATGTTTCTTTAACCACCAAGCACCACATGTATGTCATATCATCACATTTCACACTGAAATGTGAAATCCTCAATCAATCAGCAAATCAGCCATTGTCCGCAATCATAACAATCCGCTGGCATGTCGGGTGGCTAGCTAGCATGGCTAATACAGACTGAACATCTTCCAGGCGCGATGACTCAATTTCTGATGGAGATCTGGAATAACACAGACCATCTGGGCCCAAGAGATCTTAACACATATGTCTTACTCTCCGTTAGTCTACCATTCATGTGATCTAGATGCTGATGTGTGATGGGTTAGCTCACCGATCACCTCCTGTAGCTCATAGTCATCCTTGTCGATAGACCAAGGTTGAGAGCTCGGGTCCTCGGACATGACTGCAGTCAGATCACGTCAGCCGCACGCGACACTGTACGCTCACGCGGCTGCAAGCGATAGAAAACGAACGATTCGGGATTTATACTCGATCTACTTATGTTGATCTTGCCGACCGCTCTCAGTCTCAACAGCCAAACTTTGCCAACAGAGACGGTGACCCCGCCTTAGGCGGAAAACGTTCTTCCTCGTGTCAAAATCTTGGAGGCGACCAAAATTATGCCACGTTACGCCACCTAACGGTCATGACGCAGAGTCACCCTGGCTGCAGTCTGCAGATATAATTATATTGGAAAAGATACACTTGAGTGTTATTGGCTTTGTCTGTAGTACCTAAGTACCTAAGAGACTTAATTGTTTATGAAGAATATAAACTCTAAAGAAAAACATTTAATTTGGCTTGAGCAAGCCTATCCTAAAAGTTTTGAGGGCAATATACAGTAGTTTATCAAGCACAGACAGATGATGACTGACAGATAGGTATAAATAGGCACACAGAGATGAATAGATAGAATAGGATAGAAAATTATTTTTGATCGACGTCAGCACTTTGCCCCTAACCAATGAGAAGCATTGTGGGCGGGGCTACGCGTGTACCCCCGCTCCAGGTGCACCCCCGCCCAAATCTGTGAGGGGGAGTATAAAAATGTGAGTGGTTTGTTGTTTGCCAGGTATGCTTCACAATGGGTCCTGCCCATTGTAAAATCCAGGTGGTGAGTGTAGCCTAGTACTGTTGGGTTTGAATCGCGAACTTGATGTTTACGTTAGCATATTTGTGGCTGGCAGGAGATATACCCTCTGGTTTTCTCTGGTGTGCACTGGCCCTTGCGCCAGGTAAGTTTCCGTATTTTAAAGAGTTTTCTTGGTTAACGGGAGACTGATTTTTAGTGTAGCTTTTGTAGCTTTTCAGTGTAGCTTTTCCAGTAGCTAGCTACTTTTTGCAGCAAGTATAACGGTGTAGCGTGAGCAAAAGCTACATTGCTACATTGAGAAAATGTTCTACATGCAATTTACGTTGCGGCTCGCCCAGAGAGGCGCTGGGCGCCGCCCTCCCTCCGACCTGTCTGTCTGTTTTTATATATATATATATATATATATATATATATATATATATATATATATATATATATATTATAATTTATATAAAATAATCTGTGTTAATTATATGCTAATAATGGTTTTACTTTGAAAGGTGTTTTGAACTCTCCAGAATGATATTTGCATTCACGTTCGTTCATCATGTTGGTGTAGTAGTATATCATAGGCTGTCTTCTCTGGGCTCCAGTTCGCTCAGCCCCACAGTGCTGGAATTTAAGCCAATGGTTCCCCGGTTGCTATGCAAAAAAGTTTATATTTCGCCAATCAGCGTCGTCGAATTTTATGGTTTGCGGGCGCTGAAAATATCGCCCGCAGTATCAGATTAGAGGAGTGCACCGTGCACGCGCACCACGGGACATATTTTACCTCAGATGAGTGCAGAATGGCAGCGCCGGTGACGTTCGAGTGGAAATAATGTAAAGTTATTCTCTTACTCACTCACACACACGCGGTCATTTCTCTTACTCTCTCCCTCCCTCCCTCCCTCACTCACTCACACACAAACAACACAACACAAACACAAACACAAACACAAACACAAACACAAACACAAACACAAACACAAACACAAACACAAACACAAACACAAACACACACACACACACACACACACACACACACACACACACACACACACACACACACACACACACACACACACACACACACACACACACACACACACACACACACACAGTCATTCTCTTGCTCACTCACACACACGCGGTCATTCTCTTACTCTCTCTCACTTACACACACACACACACACCACACACACACCCTGTCATACTCTTTCTCTCACTCACACACACTTGCTGTCATTCTCTTAAGCTCTCACTCACACACAAACACACACTCGCTGTCATTTTCTTGCTCTGATACACTCACGCTATCTCAATTCAATTAGCTTCATTGTCTGTCTCTGTCACTCTCTCACTCACTCACACAAACACACACATAAACACTATGTTTCACACACATTTGATATTAAAATAGTTATAGGAATATACCTGTATGTTTGCTTTGTTTTTTTATGTTTTTAAGTTCTGAGCTAGATTACTGTTTCATACTAGTTAAAATCAAATTTCTTCTCATACTTGGGTGGTCCCCTCAAGAATGTTGTCCCACCCTCTCTTTCAGAGCCATTTTTCTCTCTCTTTCTCTAGTATCAACACTGTTACTCATTACTGTTATCCATTATCCAATTATCAATTTGTCAAAGATATGTAGTCTACAGCTGGGGATTGATTAAACAACTAATTTGTATTACCTATTATTTTTTGTATTACCTATTATAATTGATCATTATGCGTTTGCACTTTTTCTGTCAGCACACAGAGCATAATAAACATGCAACTTGTTCATTATCATTAACTGTCAAACTGTTATTATTATTATTATTGTATTTTTGACCATTGGTATTGACTGGTTTAAGTTATTTTATTGGTATAGGGAAGGGCATGGCCCAAGGTCTAAAACGCACCAGAATGCAGGAAATCACATCTACGAAATTCAAAATTTTCTGGGGGGGCCCGACACTTATTCTGTTATTTATAATATACATTGTTAAAAAGCAAAAGTAGTTTCAGTGTAGCTAGCTACTTTTTGATTGTAACTTGTAGTGTAGCTAACTACTTTTCTAAACGGGTAGCTTGACAGTAGTTAAACTACTTTAACTTACGTGTAGCTTGTCAAACTACAGTTTCAGAGTAGCTTCCCCAGTACTTTTGTTTTACAAGTGTAAAATCTTTTGTATGTGAGTAGTTTGTGTATTTTCTTTTTATTGGATCACTGAACGGGAGGGGTTGGCTGTGGTTATAATTTGATTTTGTATTTTCACATAGTGTGGTTAATTTTTTTTTTCCCACTGTGTTTGTGTGTGTTTGGATTTCCACCCCACACTCAATATCCAACAAAGTGTCTCTGCTGGCCATCTTCCTCTTTGTTCAAGGGAAGGTGTTCAGAGCGACTGAAGAGAGCAAAATCCTGTTCAGACGTTACCTTTGACCTTCATCCAAACAGACAAACTTATCTACAATCCAGGACAAACAGGTGAGCTGTGAATGACCCTTGGTTGAAGCTATCATCTTCAAATGCATTATGCAATATATGTGAGTTTGTTGGTGTCTTTGCAGTTAATTTCTGAGTTGTTTCCATGGATCCCAAATTTGTGCCTTTTGATCAAATGGTAAGACCAGATGTTTCATCATTTTGAGTGTTCTGACCATAAATGAAAAGCAAATTAAATGCAGGTTCTTTTAAGATGCAGAAATTTCAACTTCAATGACTGCTTTTAAATGTTTATTATTCCGGTCTGTCTTGCAGTACAATCTGTGGAAGGTGAGTTTGCTTCGGTGTAAGACTTTGAATGGAGCCAATGCAGCTTTTTGCACTTTTCTTTCTTTGCAGATTTTCTCTGAGCTGTTAATTTGTTTTAATAGGACAAAGATAATAACCGGATTGGTCAGTGGACAAATGTTTCCTCAACGGAGCTGATATTGGAGCTTTCTCAGTTAAACCCAGAGGCTCAGATGGGGATGTACACACTAAAGGCTTTTATTGCTGACCGAGAAGTCTCCCAAGTTTTTGAGGTGAAAAAATACGGTAAGTTGTTGTGTATGTGCAGTTCAATGACAGATCTGAGGCCTTAACCTAAAGCGCTTTGTTTCTGGTTTAGTTTTGCCCAAGTCTGATGTGACTAAACACACCGCAGACCTACAGCGTTGCAGTTATGGGACTGAAAGTTGAGTCCTGTGCCAAGTGAGTGATGCTTTATTTTCTTGTCTTGTGGTTGGTCAGTTCTTTATCTTGTTCTGATGTTTTACCAGATTGTCTGTTCCAGTTGTCTGTCAGCGTCGATATGGCTCCAGCAGTGCAGATTCTGGTCTACATCGTTCTTCCCAGTGAGAATGTAGTTGCTGCTAATGTGCAGTTTGACACTGATTTGTGTTTCCAGAACCATATACTGTATGATGTGGCTATTTTTCAATTTGGGAATGTTGGTGTGTGTTGGTCTTTGTTCCAGGTGTCTCTGCAGTTTTCTCCAGCTACGGCTGTTCCTGCGGAGGGATGTTTTAATGTGACGGTCGGAAAGATGGACGGAAGTAAGATATTTTTATTTTAGTTTTTTTCAAAGGCCGAAGGACCGAAGGCGAAGGCAAAAAAAATTATTTAATAAACATCCGTCCGTCCGTCCATCCATCCATCCCTTTAAATCCAACCCATGGCGCCCGCCTGAGGCTCCCCTTGCGTGTGGCCTCGGGCGGGCGCCATGGGGGTCCAAATGGAAATCGGAGATATACATCTTGTTCGGCTTGAGCCAGGGATCACAGTGATGCAAAAATCGTGATTCTAGCTCAAACGGTCTAGGAGTTATGTACAATTTAGTACTTTTAGATTTTTTCTTTTCTTTCTAGCAAATACAATAGGTTTTCAAGCACTTAAGTGCTTGAAAAGCTAATAATGAGAGACCTTTTTGACGATTATAGCGCCAGCTATGATCCGATCCTCACGAAACTTTGCATGCTTCCTAACCATGTTAGGACACATGCTCATCGATTTTTGTGAAGTTGTGACTTTTTGGGGGGGGATTTATTGGCTTTTGGCTGTATTTTTGCCAGGGACCACATTCTATATGACCCTGTTGTAGCCAACCAAATGCAAAATTTCAACTTTTTTTCTATAATTATTTATCTAGAGAGTCCAGAGAATAGGCCTAGACTGGTTTAGTCCCGATTGGGCAAAAAAACAGGGACTAGTTCGCAAAAGTAGGTTTTAGACAAAAAACGACATAGCAGTTTTTGGACGAAAAAACAAGACGAAAATTAAAAAAATCAGTTAGATTTCATTAATTCAAATGTTTGTTTCTGAAGTCACAATTTAGCACAAGTAAAATTGAAAAAAGGGAGAAAAAGGCAACTACATTGATAATGTAACTGGAAAAACAAGAAAAATGAATGTCTGGTTTCCATTTTGAATTTTTTTCATTTGCATTTTATGGTCAGAAAATTGAATTGTGAAGCGTTACACGGACCAAAATACGACCCATAAATCGTAATCCTTTGCTGCGTCTCAATTCGCCTACTTATGCTATGTCATAAGTAGCCTATGTAGGCTACTCTTTTTGTGAAGAAAAGTACATAGCCTAGCTACTGTACAGTGCTTGAAGTGGGGGAAAAGGTGCCGGTAGGCCTTTGCATTTGGCAAATCATGACATTTGAAATTTCTACAGTGAAAAACAAAACTTGGAAATATTGCTGGTACAACAACAATTCATTGTTATTTATTCACAACATAAATGTAGCTATTTAAACAAGTCGTGTGTGCGCGCATTTTACACAGACAGACACATTGTGGATTTGAGAGTGGACTCATATACTCCCAAGAGTGTTAATTTAACAGTTTTTGCTGTGTACAAAGAGCCGTAGTTAGACTGACAAGCTGAGCCATATCGCATAAATTATCGCTGGCGATATTTCCGCGATATTAATGCGTTATGGCTCAGCTTGTCAGTTAACTGCGGCTCTTTGTCAGTTAACTGTGGCTCTTCGACTTGACTTGACTTTGTGGTAAATGCCGCTCCATCTGAAAGCAGGTTAAAGAGATTTAGCGTACTACTAATCAAGGAACCAGCTTTACCGACGAGATGCGCATAACAATGTGATGCGATATGTCGCCCAGCCCTGACCTTTAACATCATTACATTCAAATGGCAAACACATTCGGAAAGTCTCCGCATGAAAGACCCACTACTGGCAGGTGAACGTGCGACAACATTTCTCTCCGAAACGGAAAGAAATTTAATTAGATTGAATGGAGGATTTTAACTGTGACGAGATGATTGACAGGTCAGTTACGGCGATAGGATGCACGTGACAGATCTTGTCCGTTGAAGATGTCGAAGTAGGCTACTATGTCCCAAAGCTTGCCTACTCTTTTATTACACACTCAAAAGTATGCACTTTTTTTTACGAAAAACTTACACTTTTTGTTACTGCGCAGGCTCAAACCAGCCCGCTCTCATCCCAATACGTCATTTACCTGACGCTTTTGTTTTGACCATACGGACACAGCAAAGAATTACAATTTATGGTCATATTTTGATTTCCGAATTTCATCTATAAACAGATCAAGGACAATCGGATAACGAGATTATTTTTCGTTTTCAGTTTTTCAATATCAGAACTAAAAATGGTTGTTTTGTTTTTTGTTTTCGTGTTTAGGCTAATGGTTTGAGAAACGGGTCATGGGATCTCTGGATAATCCGTAATTCGTTTGTAATTATAAAACTGAAAATTCATTTTTCTGTTTTTTGTTTCAAATAGAAAAAACAAATAACAGTTTTAGGGAGAATTAAACATTTGTGAGACCATACAGTGAAGCAGGGCTCTGCATTGCCACTTTACAAGCATTGTGGGTGAGTGAAGACTAAAACCTACTGTAAATGTTATAAGGTTATGTTATACTTTTATACATTTATATAGTTCCTCCTCCAGATTGTGGTTATTATTGCCTCTGCAGTGGACAGATGTAGATTTAGACAGAGCCAGGATGTCATTGTGCAAAAACATAATTTATCAAATTTATATTTTATAAATCTTTTTTTATTTATTTATAAAAAAATGAACTTCACCTGCCTTCCAGCTCCCCTTTCTACGGCACTATAGTTGCTAAAAACTCTCACCTTCCACCATCTACTGTGACCTCTTCTGTGTTAAAACAAAACTCTTCCAAAACAAATCTATAAAGTTTTAAACTTTTTTTTTTCCTTTACATTTTTTCTCCAGTGTAATATTATTATGTTAGTTAAGTAGATTAAATAGTTTTAACCCTTATGCATCAATTAAAAAAAGTTACATATAGATATATAGAGGACAAAATTATCTGTGTCAAAAAAACTGTCGTAAAAATGTGAAGCTTGGAGCACAGACTTTAGTTTAGTATCATTTTAAAGAAGACCCATGGCAGATTATTGCTGAAGTAAACTAAAACCTAACTAAAATAATAAGTAATTCCATTTCCAGGTATATAGGTATACGTTTATGAAAATTATTTATAAAAAAATATGATTTATAAAATATATATTTTATAAATAAGGTTGAACTCTAAAACTGCAAGAAAATCAAAGCCATGTATCTGAATAGGTTGTGTTCCATATTTGAGTTAGATAGTATCTCAAAAAATGAGCTATCGGTAAGAGTTTGTTTGGGTGCAGTAACAGATTTTCCCCATTGGGTGCCAGCAAAACTCCACTGGTGCATACAGTGATTAGATTTTAGATTTGCAAATGAGTTTTTTCTCTCAAATATTACAAGCACACAAACACATATACACACACACAAAAATGTATTACACATACAAACCACACTCTAACATTCGACACCAACACAATTAACGTTAATGAGCAGAAAACAGGAATAAAGCAATATTTGTCTGATAGGCCAAACCTGGACAAATGGCACCATCTGATAAAAAAATAAATAGTAAAAATAAAAATTTTGGAGCCTTGCCAACAGAATAAAAGCCTCTTAACAAAGATTGCATCATTTTATAGTTCCATGGCCCTGGGATTAAAAATTGCGGTTTTAATGGGTTTCAATGGGGACATTTTTGTCCAAAAGGCGCTGAGAGGAACTATTTTCTGTACCTACCTAGTGCAAAAAATATGAAGACAAGAAAATGGTGGTGAAATAGTAAAATTCCATAAAAATACACACCTGTGCCAAATTAGCATTAACACAGGCAAAGTGATAAAAAAAAACAACTGAAAAGGACAAAAACGTCCATAAGGATGCACAAGGGTTAATGCAGCTTGTAGTTCAAATTAGTTATGTAGACCTACTAGTGTGTAAAACCCAGCATTACTCGGTCAAAAATGATCTGGGACTTTCAGATCTGTTAGTGCTTTTTTGGGTTTGATTCTGTTTGATGAACCACCAGGGAAAGGCAGTGCTCTGTACTTTTGGTACTTGTGTGAAGTAAAATAAAAGTGAAGTTAAATCATTTAGTTTTTCTCCCTGGTACTCATGTCAGGGCCTCCCAGGTTTTCCCCAATACCTGGAGGATGTGAGCCTGTGCACTGTGTGCATGGTTTAAGGACTGATGATAGTAGCAAGACTGGCCCCATCACCTACCATCACTCTCTCTTCAAATAAATGCAGGACAGGCAGGACAAAGCAGAACACCACTCCTTCCTCCGGCACCATAAAAGGGCCTTGTTGTCACTTTCAGTATTTACATTATGGTTTATGTTAAGCCACATCTTTGAATTGTGGCACTACTTTTGTGGAATTGGATGATGTCATCTTATGACTTTAAATACACATGTACATCATAATGTACAACGGTACAGTGAAGCATGGCTCTGCATTGCAACTCTTTCACTTGCACACACAACCAACACCACACTTTATGTAAAAAAGATTGAAGAGCATTATTTATTATCTTTAACTTCAGTAAAGCAGATGTGAAACACTACAAGGGGAATGTGCTGCTCTCAGGAGGAGGCTGTATTTGCACAATGACATCCTGGCTCTGGCTAAATCTGTCCACTGCAGAGGCTATAATAACCACAACCTGGAGGAGGAACTATATAAATGTATAAAAGTATAACATAACCTTATAACATTTACAGTAGGTTTTAGTCTTCACTCACCCACTATGCTTGTAAATAATTTTAGGGCATATATGCTAGTGAAAGAGTTGCAATGCAGAGCCCTGCTCATAGCATACATAGCTGTAGGCCCTATTCACCAATGCTGGTCTTACGAATGTTTAATTCTCCCTAACAGCCAGAGTTATTATTTTATTCGTTTTAATTTTTATTTCAGTTAACTAAAGTGTTTTCTTACACACAGTGCTACTTTAGTTGTACTAAAAAAAAGTTATATTAGTTCAGTTTTAGTCTACAATCACCTGGCTAACTAAAGTTACTTTTATTTTGAAAGTGTTTCCGGTTACATTCGCTTCCAAAAAAGGAATAGACCACGTGATTTCCGTTTGTGGTTTATAAACGAAAAACGAATTGACAGAAATTCAAAGACGCACTTCATTATTTGTTCAAAAATGAATGACGATAAAATGATTTGCAAAAACGGTCAAGTTTCTAATTGGTTTTTCGTTTTTTGATTCTGACAGCAAAAACGGTTATTTGGTTTTCTATTTGAAACAAAAAAAAACTGATTATCCAGAGATCCCCTGACCGGAAATTGGCCGTTTTTCGTTTTTGTTTTTTTTCCTTTCAAATGAAAATCCGTTGGCAGCAACGGACCAATTTTGATTTCCGATTTCCATCTTTAAACAGATCAGGGACAATCGGATAACGAGATTGTTTTTCGTTTTCCGTTTTTTAATATCAAAACGAAAAATGAGTTGTTTCGTTTTTGTTTTCCTATTCACTAATGGTAATTGAGAAACGGGCCGTTTTTCGGTTAAGTTTTTTTCCTTTCAAAACGAAAATCCGTTGGCAGCAAAGTACACGGACCCACCATTATGTATTTTTATGATTCTTAATCGTAGAATTGAAACAGAATCTCCATTGAATTTAATTTCACACATGTGAATTAAAAGGAAGACAATTCTTATTTTTGCGCAATCCTAAATACATCGCATATCCAAAACTTATATGTGCAGCTCTATTTATTCAACATTTATTCTGTTTTACGGTTTTACCAAAGCCCGTGTACAAATCGACGGAAAAAGTTAATAGGGAAACATAATACTGGATTGTGTGATGGATGCCAGGAAGAGGAGTCTGTATTATTTTGAGATGTAATAGGTATGGAGCACAGAGAGAGATGATGAGAAATAAACTGAGGGAGATGGGAGTTCAGAATATTACATTAAAAGGGTTATTGAGTAGTCGTGATAGGGTTCAGACTAGAATTCTTATGACTTTCTTAAGAGAAATAGGGTTTTTTAATAGAATATAAATAAAGGTAGTATTGAAGAGGGTTAAAGTATAAATTCTGATGTGGTAGTTGTGGTGGTAATAAAAATTATTGTTGTTATTAATAGTATAATTATTATCATACAGAATGAATGGGATGAGGAGTGTGTGTGTGAGTGGGAGAAGGGGATTCCGATTTAGTCAAGTACATCTGGCTGCAGCCATGCAGATCGGGGTGGGGCTGCACCTGGCTACACGTGTAGCCCCGCCCATAACAATTCTCATTGTTTAGTGACAAAGTGATGACGTCTGATTCGAGGCGGGGCCGCACTAGGGCTATTCTATACAGTCTATTCTACTGTCCTACTGTCCAGACTAGAAAACAGGGCTCTCAGATGTTCATGCATTGAGCGTTGACAGTCACTCATTTCGGTCTTTTGTCACGTACTCCCGCCACACATTGTATTTCTCATGCAGAAAAACTATTTATCATATATTTAATATGCCGCAGCGCCCAAATTGTCTCTAGCCGCTTCACTCTCATAGTGGAACGCAAGCGCGCGCGTCTCCCCTGCTCTCGCAGCCTGTCGCTTTATCAGCCAATCAAAAAGGAAAGGGCTACACAATTTTAGCCAATCAGAAAATAGCACTACTGTATCTGGGTAAGATTTAACGCAACAACCAATAAAAAAGCATTTCAAGGAATTGTTCACGTGATTCTGCAACAACATCTCTTCCAAAAGTTTCGTTCACCCGCAGAGGAAACGACTGGAGCTGCCGAATATCACTGAGCAGAGTAAGTCATGAGATCTCCTGTTTTAATGTTACAACAAATTTACAAATTATTTGACACAAACAAAGACAACTTGACTGCTGTTAGAGAATCATATTTTATAATTATCCTGGCCATGGATGCATTAATCATTGCATATATGTCTTTCAAAGATGTCAGGTAAAAAGCAAACGAGCATCCTCTCATTCGCCCTGAGAGGAAAGCCCCCTAAAAAGGCTAGGTTAAAGGATGCTGGCCCAGAGAAGGTGGCCAAAAGGGTAGGCCCATTAGAGGAGGAGACGGTGCCATGTGTCATACATTTTCTGCAAGTCTCAGCAATTAATAACAACACAAAAACAATATTAATATTATTAATGAAACACCCACATTCCAACGACCCCCCCCCTCAACAACCAACAACACCCCCCCCCCTCAACAACCAACAACACCCCCCCCCCCCCCCCATTGGGGCGGGGAATGTCACTCTTGCCTGTCTTCAAAACTTCGAGAGCCCTGAGAAAATGACTTGTTCTACTATTGAATTTTATTAAAGCTTTCTTGTATACTGCACTGTAAAAATGTTTGTAATTTTAATTGGACAATAATGATACAGAAAAAAAAACTTAATTGTAATATGGCTTACTTTTACTACCTTTAAATATTTTAATATACAATTAAATAGATATAGTGTTAGTTTCTTACTATACTATATTAGAAGTACAAGCAACAAATAGCCTTATAATTACATATAAAATAGGTTTGCATTATATTTAATAATTATAAGGCTATTAAGGCAATATGCAAACGTTTTTTCGGTAAAATATTGATAAATATATATTTATTTTAATTAGTAAAAAGTATGAAACGGCTTATTCATTGGGGGATTGGCTCCCACAAACTCAGCTGAGTGAATCATCAGTTTATATTTATATAATTTATATTTATTATTAAGTTCACAAGTTCTGTTTTTGTTTTAAGTAACAATTTATGTTACTTAGTAATGTATTATTTAGTTCCGTTTTAGCCCATAGACAGTGGTTTAGCGGCCTAACGAGCAGTAAACATGGTTTGAAGCCACTATGAAGCGCCGTCACACTGCCACCTACTGGACTTATTCACATTAAAAACATTTTTCTATATAATTTCTATTGATTAATGATTATTATTGAAAATTATCAACTTCCTGGGGGAACTATCTGAGATTTTAAATGATCCACTGAAGAGTAGTGCATTTATATTTATATATACATTTTGTTACATATATACAGTATAAAATATATTGCATGTAAACCCATTTATTTTTCTCCTCTAATAATATTTGGTGATGGTTTGGCCAGCAGGGGTTTTGTAATTGTGCATAGCTGCTGGAGAAACCACCAACTTGTCACAGTAATATATGAAATATTTAATAACTCAAATGGGTTGAATAGTTATAACAGTGACTATTAGGAAATGTGATGTGCCTTCCTGCAGTGACAACGTTACTGCGATTGGTTAATCATTGCAGTGTTCCCAAAATTCAGACTCCAAAAGAACTTTAGAAGGAAATCATAATTGATTGTTGAGTAAATAGTTGTATTAGTTTATAATTTTTGATTTACATACCTGATTATGTGCATTGTGAAATTTACAATATGTTTGACTATGTTAAAGCTAACTTAAAGGAATAGTTCAGCCAAAAATGAAAATTAGCCCATGATTTACTACTTTTTTCATTTTAAATAGTGTGCAATGTTGTCGTTTGGTGCATGAATAGTATCTGCAAAGTTGCTGCGCTGAAAGTTCAACATAAGCAGAAATATCGACTTTTAAAGGTGCAATACCAAAGATTGGCATGTCGCTAGAGGGCGCTACATTCAAAACAACAACAACGGCTTTGCTTGATGACGACGTGGAGGAACGCGGAATGATGGGAACTGTTGTTTTCAACTCCGCCGTGGATAAATCAGTCAGATGGGAATCGAAAATTAGTTTTCATGGATGAGGTAAAGTTCGATTTCTATAAATGTTGCGTTTAATGACATGCTTGTTTTTCATTAAACTGAAATAGCCGCAAGAAAAGTCAGGTTTAAAAGTAAATTAGTTATCACAGATGTTACTGTACGAGTCACTGGACGAAACTTATGGTGAAAGGGTTTGAAGTCAAATCGTTGCTAATGTATCCTGACTTCGCCCTATGCTGCAATATGCATTTAGTTTTGCATTCATTTACAGAAATTAGCTGCTTGAATGACAATTACTGATGTTATTAGATTTTTCAGGTGATATTCTCAATTCATTCAGTGAACAGATGTTCTGATGTAAAATTTGGCCATATTACTGCAGCTTTGTCGAAGAGGAAGAGTTCTAGAGGAGAGCTGTAGCTGTTGAAAGTGTGTTCATCCAGCTGTCAGGTCTTCTGTGTTTGGGCTTCCTATAGACGCTGTAGTTAGTCAACAATGGCTAAAAAACTTTTGATTATGTTCCTGAAAATTACAATCGTAATTTAGCTCTCTGTGCTGCGCATTTTACAGAAGACAGCTTTTGTTTATAGTAGCCAGTAAGTTCGATGCTATTTTGTGTGTATAAGACAACGGGTATAAAGTTTTTAAAAAAAATTATATGTAATCGCAACAGCAAACTTCAGCTGCTGTTATCAGCTACTTCAGCTGCTAAGTTTTGTGAATAGATAAACGGTTGTTCATTATATTGATAAAACAATAACTTTAAAAAACTGTATTACTCAGTCATTTATTCAGTTATATTAAATGTTTAATCCAGGGGTTCTCAACTCCAGTCCTCGCGACCCACTGCTCCAACGCATTCTCATCCCAAGGCGCCATATTTTGACACTTTTGCAAAAGCGTAAATATCCAACGCACATGGCACCCTTTAGCGCCAAATGAGACGGTTAAGTTTAGGTATGGGGAAGGGGTAGGGTTAGACCACTAGGAGGCGCCTTCTGCCCGATTTATTTTTACGTCTCATTTGGCGCTAAAGGGTGCCATGTGCGTTGGGATGAGAACGGGCTGACTGCTCTATATTGTGTATGTCTCCCTTGTTAAACACACCTGATTCAGATCCTCAGCTCATTAGGGTACCCTAACGAGCTGAGGATCTGAATCAGGTGTGTTAAACAAGGGAGACATACACAATATGCAGAGCAGTGGGTCGCGAGGACTGGAGTTGAGAACCCCTGGTTTAATCAGAAGAAAACCGTTTCTCAAAAGCTAACAAGCAGCAGTAGCAGCATTTTGAAGTAACAGAGTATTGAAATTCTTATACAGGCTAGTAGAATAGAATAGAATAATAAAAAAAATGTATCATTCAGAAACATTTTGTAAGAGACGTGTTTGGGGAGGTTGACTCTTCACGGCCTCTTTCTTGGTCTGATTCTGGCTCCAACTGACGGCAGTATTGACACCATTATTTACAATTGACCCGGCACATGCAACTGTTGCCCGTAAAAGTTATGGGCGTGAAGTTTCTGGACAATGTGAGCTACGCAGTTTAGCATATTACAACACACTGGCCCAACAAACCAATATGAGCCCATTGCCTGTTTCTGAGGGAGTGGTTTCATAAAATCTGGAAGTCAACCAGTAGTTCAAATGACAGAGGAGAAAGCGGCTTACAATAAAGGTGAAATTTATGAAAAATAAGACTTAACAAAAAAAAAAACATGAAGACATGTTATATTGCACCCCATAAACACAATCATGCAAAGAAAAAAAGCAGTAAACCGTTTTTCTTTCACAAAGGCATGGCATCCCTTCAAACGGCCTTTATTAACCCCTGGAGCAGTGTGGAGCACTTTTATGATGGAGAGATGCAGTTTTATGATAATGGACTTTAAAACATTTGGCTATTCACTGCCATTATAAAGCTTGGAAGAGCCTGGCATTTTTTTATATCTATTTGTCTGAAAGAAGAATGTCATACAGATGATTTGAGCAAATCATGGGGTAATTTTAATTTTTGGGTAACTATCACTTTAAGCATTATTAATAATAACCCATGTATTCAAGAGATCGAAATGGCAAATTTTGGGGCTTTCCAGGTTCATTTAAACTGTTACACCCACATTTGAGGGGAAGACTTATACTTTCCCAATAGGAAATCAACATGTTTAAATAGTGTCTAAATTCAAGAAATTCAATATGCAAGCAGTAGACAGTGAAAATCCCAGCTCTGGAAACAGGTCCAACAAAAAGAGACCAACATTGCCTGAAGATTTGCTGCAGACAGGATAAGACTTTGCATGAAGAAGAAATGCAAAGTTGGATGCACCTGCCTAATAATCAAATGTCCACAAGTGACCATGTGTACATTTTCAAGATTAAAATGTCTATGAAATTCTCTAGATTGTTTTATTTGTGGTACAGCAGCTTATGATTTAAGAAAGCAGAACAACAGATAATTTATGTGACTTTATGTGAAAACTTACACTATACAAAATAAAATGCATAAGGATATTCAACAGCATCTATGCTTCTGTCAGCTGCAAAGTGCCTAATGGTGCAAACTTCCTTTAAATGTTTGCAGAGTCTGACCCTTGGCTGTGCTAAATGGAAATGTAAAACAGGAAGTTTTAGTTTTACTTTCAATATTATAATTTATAGCTAAACTTATCAGCTCATTAAAGGGATATTTCATCCAAAAATGAAAACTGTGTCATCATTTACTCACTATCAAATTGTTCCAAACTCATATGAATTTCTTCTGCTAAGCACAAAAGAGGATATTTAGAAGAATATGGGTAAACAAAACCCATTAACTGTTTGGTTAGACATTCGCAAAATTAACTTCTTTTGTGTTCAGCAGAAAAAAAGAAATTCACATAGGTTTGAAACAACTTGAGGTTGAGGTTGATTTTTGGGTGAACTATCCCTTTAAGAATTCAAATATAATGCATGTCCAGCAACACTGAAATGGAAACAAAACACAATCTTTTTTCTTATGTTCTCAGTGTAAGTATTTAAAGAAGTGGTTTTGAATGTCTGTGTGCTGCTCCGTCTGTGCTGCTTTCCAGCCCATCACTAACAAATACTACTTTACAGATAGACTATAGATATTAGGAAGCAATATTTTTGGTAGAGCTCTAAATCAGCAGGCTGTCCACACACTGTTTAGATGTATTGTCAAGAAATTGTGTTGCACACGCAGCATACTTCAACCACACCCTGTCTAAATGCCCTGCATGAATGCCACCGAGGTGAAACATATGTTGGACTGCATAAAACGATTGATGGTCTGATGACTCAGGTGGACCTAATCATTGTTCTAACCATTGCAAGCACTCTGTCTCTGAAACTTCTCAGAGAAAAACTTTCTGCAAATCTGATTAGGTGACCTGTTTTCGAAGCCTTTGTAAAATACCCTGACAACCACTATAGTATTGTGTCACTGTGTCTGTGTGTTGTTTGACATTCTGCTAAACATAGCCTAGCTGAAGAACTACATTGCTTGGTGGATGAATTATTATTTATCACCAATAAATGATTACAATTTTGTTGCAGGTACCTGCTTCCCCTGGTCCTGTCTGCCTTGGAGATGATGAGGGGTGATGATGAAATTGGACCTGCGCAGCACGTATAACCTCATTTTAATATGGAAGGGAGATGAGTGGAAGACCACCTTCATAACACCCACAGACCACAACAACTTGGTCATGGCGTATGGCCTGTCCAACTCACCTTCAGTTTACAGGATTATCTACATCATTTCATGATCGTCCACATAGATGACATCCTGATCTATTTCCGGAATGAGGCCGACCTTTGTTTTCACGTTGCACGGGTCCTTCAACGGCTGAGGGAGAACCACGACTATAGAAGTGTGAGTTTCATCAATCATCTATCCAGTTTTTGGGCTACATCATTGATGCTTCGAGAGTTAAGATGAACCAGGGGGAGGGAAAAGAAGTCTAAAATTGGCCACTTCCTTGGCCATCTACAGATATTCTTGGGATTCGCAAATTTGTACCATCAATTCATTGCAGATCTCAGTAAGATTTCCTCACAACCTTGCTCTGGCAATAAGCCCAAGTCTCTGTCAAGGACACCTGCTGCCACATCCGCATTCCATCAACTCAAGGAACCACCCCCACACTAACACATCCAGATCCCAAACTGGCCTTCGTGGTTGAGGTGGATGCCTCCACATAAGGAGGTTGTCTCAGCAGCAGGGGAATCCACCAAAGCTCCATCCATGTGACTTCTTTTTATGTAAATGATCCCTGGCGGGGCAGAACTATGACAGTGGCAAAAGAGAGTTGCTAGTCATCTAACTGCCGCTCAATGAATGGTGACATTGGCTGGAGGCAGCCAAACATCCCTTTGAGGTCATAGGGATCACAAACCACCGCAAGCTTGAATACCTCTGGGAAGCTTGTAGCTTCAACCCCCAACAAGTTCACTGGGCTTTCACTCAATTTAACTTCAAGGTCACCAACAGACCTGGGGATAAGAACATCAAGGCTGACACTTTAGCCCATTTGCATTCTCCTGAGGTACCACCTGTGGCTCCAGAAGCCATCCTCCCTCCAGCCAGCTTCCTTAAAGTCATCCATTGGGATCTGGACGAATGGATGGCAGAGGCCCCTCAATCTGAGCCCGCTCATCTGGGAGATGTTTCATCAGCCCTGCGCCTTACCCTCATGGACTCTGTACACTCTTCCTTAGGCCCAAGACACCCAGGCAGTCAGCAAACCCCTCCCGGTCCTCCCAAACCGGACCTGGTGGCCCCATATGACCCAAAAAGTTGTGCAATATGTGCAAAGATGTCACACCTGTGCCATCTCCAAATCTCCTTGTCACTTTCCTGAAGATAAATTGCATCCACTTGCCATAGCTCAATGATCCTGGTCACACCAAGGTGTATTCTTATCACAGACCTTCTAGAATCCAGTTCTTTCACCTATGTTCTTTTGGCAGACGACAGGTTCTCTAAAGCTTGCCGTATTATCCCAATGAAGAACCTCCCAACAGCCACTATTCTATCACATGGTAAGAAACTGCATCTTACTTTAAGGACATGGGGCCCTATTTTAACAATCTAAAACGCAAATGTCAAGCACAAAGCGCAAGTAACTTTGTGGGCGGAATCTCGGCACTGTTGCTATTTAACCGGCGGGATAAATGACTCTTGCACTCTTATTTTTTCATGTGCCCTTGTAATCTTTATTATGTAACAAAATAACTTACCCTCCCTCTTTCAGCGACATCTCTTCTCTGATGATGTGTTTAATAGCGCAGCAACAGCAAACTGCAATGATCCAATCTATTCCAGATGGACAAAATCAAGTCCCGCCCTTCATTTTTTTTTCTTGTTCGAAAAGACATTTCACTCAGATCACAGTAAGGTAAGAAAAGACTATCACAACTTGTATTTCAAACCAACTTTAACTGGAGTAATTAAATTTAATTTTTTTCTGATGTGCAAGATCGTGAAACGATATTGACAATACAAACAGATTGAGAACTTAACTCAATCTCATTTTTTCTAGCTTTAAGGCTTCTAGATCTGTCATCTATACACTCATTACCACTTTGAAATAAGGAAACTTTAAATAACTTAACATTCATACTGTTTTATTTCACCAGACTGGCCCTCAAGGATAAAAAAAGCATGAAAGCATTTCTTGCTTCCAGATAAGCACAAACATACACAAATAAGGACAGAAATCGGGTAATTGTAAACTAACAAAATTGTGAATATTAAATCCAACGATTACTTCTTCCTCATTGCTCATCATATCAGAATGGTGTATGACTCCCTGAAACCAAATAAAAGACGCAGCTAATCAGGGTGTGTATCACAAAAGCAACTGGTCGCAAGTTCTGTAGTGACCAACAGAGATCAATGAACTAGCATAGTGGTCTATCAATGCTTTTGGAAAACGCACCCCAGATTGGATCTCAGTTGTGTAAAAAAAAGAGGTGTCCTGCAGAGTTAACCTAAACCTTGCAATTCACCTGCTTAGAAGTTTGTAGTATGCCTAAAAAATTTGATTAGTTGGTTCAGGTGTGTTTCATTGTAGTTGGAGCAAAAGGATGCTTTCACAGCTTGTCATAATTACTGTAATTATGAAATTTCAACTTCCAAAAAGCATTTACGTCATCATAGAACTCGTAATTACAACCTGTAAGCTGAGAAGCAGTATTTAATTGAGCTTTTGTACCATGACCGCTGTACCACCTGACCGCTGCAGATTAATTTAAACATTGATAGTGTTGCCATAGAAACACATAATTCCCAGTCCGAGGATGTGAACAGCTCAGAGTAGAACTTAATGTGAAATTATGATAAACACTGCAGGACAGTGGCCCTGCAGGAGCAGGATTGGACACCCCTGGAGTAAACAGTAAATTGCGTAAACTGAGGCAAAACATACAGTAAAAAACACAGATAAATGTCAGACTACAACATAGACAAGAGTTAAAACCTGTTCTGGAGGTGATTATTTGGGGCCCTTGTGGCAGTGATCCTTAAACTGGAAACAAAAATTGGAAGAAAAACTCCTACAGATTCAAAACAATCCAATCCCAGTCCAGGTAGGACTCAATGCTGAAATAATGGATCCCATATAAGGCATGTACTTTAGCTTCATCTGAACCATGTTGTGTAGTCCATACCAGCCGTTTGTTGTAGTCGTTAAAAAGCAATTTCTTTGAAATAAAATATCTCCATTTGCTTTGAACTTTGCAGATGTTATGCTCAAACAGCAACATTACACACTAACTAAAGTTAGAAAAGTGAAATCATAATCAAATATAATTCACAAGTTATAGTGAAGGGACCATTGAAAAGTTTGCTGTGACTTTTATGCTCTGCTCTTTCACCTACTTCCTTGTTCTACTTTGGCATCTGCTAAACTATTCTGCTCTCAGTGGAAAAAGGCAATCCATTTAAAAAGAGCTCTGAATTTCCTGAATTATCATGATCATATATCTTCATTGTAAAAAAAAAGGGTCAAATGACTGGCAGCCACAGCTGTTATCAACTACGGCTGCCAAACTAAAAACATAAAATTAAAGCTACACTGTGTGATTTTTACCCCCATCTAGCGGTAAAAAAGTATATGACCATCCAGTGAATATTAGTTTCTGTTCCTCTCAATTCCGATTTCGTTATAACTCATGGTGGCCAATGTAAGTCCAAGATTAACATGGCTTCCAGTTCGACCACGTCCATTAGTGTTAACTCAAACGTAAACGCAAAAGGCGAAGCTTGAATTAACGGGTATGTCCCTCTTTGGCTAATGTACTTTCAAGATGGAGGGGCAACATGGCGACCGACATTAGAACCCCTTACCCATATGTATTTTCAGTGGCATATTATACACTCACTGGAATACTTTATTACTTGAACGAAGTAAATATACATTAATGAGCACATATATTTTTGAAAGAACTAAGTGTTTTTAGCTAAGAATAAACTAAAAGAGTTACACAGTGTAGCTTTAAAGTAAAATATACTATCGTAAAACATGTGACTAACAACTGACTCACTGACATGACAGTCAAATCTTTGAATAATTTAGCTGAGGTATATAGATGGACATTAGTTTTATACAAAGTCTATGATTAATGTCACATGTTTTCACATGACCCTTGAAATATAGTGGCATCAGTATGATAACCATGTGAAATTTAAATTAAAATATATGTTATACAGAAAATGTTTTAAGCTGGTTTATTTGTTAGGAGTATAGAGACATCAATAATCAACATGAATCTCAACAATGGTGATAATCAACAAAGCCTTTTTGTGACTTTATAACTATGACTTTTGTGACTGCAATTCATACACTGATTCGATTCTTGATGTCTGGGTGAGTCTATATGATCCTGTCAAAACATTTTCTGCTCTGCAGGATTTTATTGGGATGCAAATTTAACAACTAATATTTGGCGTCTTAATCAGATATTACAATTTAGGTGACATCAATAAAGCAAGCAACTGCATAAATACTATTAACTATTAATACTAGTAACAAGTGACTGACCATTTAATCTGAGTTTCTCAGATTCTTACATTAACAAATTTGTATCAGAAACATATCGATTAAGTATTCAGAGGAAAAATAATGTTAAACTCAAGGGTCAAGAGCCCAACTAAAGCAAACACTGATCTCCATCATGGTGACTTTATTATTTCCAATAATATATCAAGTTCTAAACCTGTTAATTCTCAATAAGAATGTTAGTATGAGAGAAATAAAGTCTGGATTGTAATAAGTGAGGATGCAGAGATTCTGTTAGTTTTTAATGTTCTGTTGGGATTTAAAGGGTTTCTGTATGGTGTTTTGTGTGTCACCATTGTGTTGAAGATTATACCTGTGCTTCAGTCCAGCATGAGCAGAGAAACACTGATGAAATGCTGTGTGTTGCTTTATTTAACAGACAGTAACTGTATAGTTGCTGATGCAGTGACATTTAGTCAAATCTAATCATGCATGTTGTTTAACATTCAACAGAGATTTTTTATGAGATTTTTTTTCTACAGCAGCTTGACTGTAAAAATACAGGACATGTTTACGGTAAATATCCATTTTCAAAAAACAACATCTTTCCGTAAATCAATTTAAGTTTTTTTTACTGTAATTTGATGGTGAGTGGTCGGCAACTAATACGGTAATTAGCCTTCTGATGTTCATCATACATCATTTGTTTTAAATCTGCTGTCTTTTATGAGATCTTTAGAAATACGCATTTATCTTTAGCTCGCATTTACACATGTAAGTGCAAAGGAAACATTGCCATTTACATTGCATGGCTCTCTATAATACTTTTTTTCTCATTGTCAGAGGAGATGCTTAGCGGTCAAATATTTCTTCTTAGTGGCCACTGTGACTGTCCAGGACTGCATTTCTCAAAAGCATTATGGCACCAATTATCAACTTAGCTCACAATCATCTCACAATGCTTTTGAAAGCTCCGGGAAACCCCTATAAGTTCATAATATAAACGACTATATTTTCAGCTAAAAGCCATTATTTCATGTTCATTTATTTATTTGTGAGCAGGTGTATAATAATGCACAGTGAAGCCAATTCTTCTGTTTATTTCAAAATAAATCAATGACTGATATCTATCCCACACTTAATGTTCAGATCAGTTCTCTGGCAGCTTTTAAAGTCTATTTTCACCATCTAACTTGCTAAACAACTAGGCTATCTTCATTTGGGCAGTCCATTTTGCAAAATGACTATTTATATTTTCATTATCTCTTTTATTAAATAGATAAGCCGAATAATGAGAAGAAAATATCCAAGATACTCTGATTCTGTCAAGTTAAAAATAACATTAATGTAGGCGACACGACACATGGGGAACATGGCATTCATGGAAATGTTTTAGACTGAGTCATGGGCTAAACTCACCTGGCACGTAAAGCTATGGATTTTTGTTTAAACTATTGCGAACTTACGACAGTTATGTTCCATTAGACTTTCACTCAAAAATCAACACCGATAAAGATTTGCAAAACACAGATGACCGTGGACAAACAGCTCTATCAAGTGTTGCAGGCAGTGCAAACTCATCTCGACTCTAATCTGCGTTCGATTGAGACTTCCTGTGTGGCAGAACTGAGAGCAGGCGAGCGCGCAATCAGCACTGCCTACAGACTAGTTTACGGTAACACTCTCGAAAATCGCCGCCTGGACCGACAAAAGTGCTCGTTTGGACTTAATCGGGAATGAAACGCTTTATTCTAACTATAATGTTGTTGGATAGACGTTGAGATGCGAGAACTAAACCGCAAAAGAGATCCTCGGTGCGGGTCAAGCACATCTCACCCGACCAACTGAAAAAGGAGGAGAGGCCAAAAAAGACAACTGCAACTGGAGGAGAAAAGTGTCTGACAATCCTCACGGATTGCCACAACGTCGAAGATTATCGTGACATGATGGCCACGGAGGAACTCTACGAGGTGAATGTCGGCGATTTTACCGTTCGTGCCCGTTTAGACAGAGTTAATCGATTACATTTGTGTGTGTGTGTGTGTAGTTGCACATAGACGACGCGTCCCAAGGCTCGTGTGGACTACACTAGCAAACAGTCTTAACAATTGACTTACCCACTTCAATACTAGTTAAAGCTACACCGATAATGTTGCATGCTAGCAAACTAAACTAGTAGTGTGGAGCCAGTGTCGTCTTTGTTGTTAGTTTGTGGAGTTTAGTGTGGAGAGATGCTGGTGGAGGCAGTGGATGAGGCGGCGGGGAGGGAAGGAAGGGCACTTTGGAGAGTGATACTTCATCAAGCTAGCTGCTAACCATGAGGTCTGTGTGGTTTAATGGACACAACAGGGACAGCTGAAAGTGAGCTCGGTCATTTATGGTGTGTTCAGCTCTGCTGGAACTTAGTTTAGACTTCTGTCCAGCAGGACCTGTGAATTTAAATTCGCTTGTAGAGTTTTCAACCTGCCTGTCTCCTAGCTATCCAGGTTGTGTGTTATGATCGCCTTTGCTTGGTTTCATTTTCCACTTAGATCATTCTCAATTTTTGGTGATATTATTATAGTAAATAGAATATTGTGTATCATTTCGCGTTTAGAAAGTCTAGTGTCACATGTTTGATGGACTGACATTCTGACTTTGTTATCAACTATAACGTTAGATCTGTTATTAGGTTTTAAAACTGGCGATTGTTGTTAAATTATCAATACATATTGCATGTTTATGCTGCATTAATTTTCATTTACATCAATGCTTGAATTGCATAGTTGCACTGTTTTCCCCATTTTTTTGAGAATTGGCCCAGTGAATATAATGACTAATGTTATATGTTTAGAATTGATGTGCTTACTGAGATAAATTCATCAATAATATGGTCAAAAACTTTGCAAAGGTGTGAAGAAGATACAAAGGAATGATGAAGAGAACAGATTCATTCAAACATGTTTGACCAGTTTTTTAAAGACAAGTATGAATAATGTCCCCATTTTCAAACACCTATATAATACTCTCAGTTCAGATGATGACAATACCAGAACTGTTAGTCATGATCATAATGTACATCTTTTTGAACTTTAGGTGCTTTTTGTTGTGGCTTGCGTCTAGCGTACCTGTAAAATTACAAAGGCTAGTTTATTGTTTTACTTATTTGCACCCAAAATGTTGACTCCCAGTCCACTGTATCATAAAACTAAAGAGACGGTGCTGGACTTTATTTATTCAAAATCTGTTCTGTCTAGTCTTCAGTTTTATACCTTTTTAACCTTATGAGTGAAGTTACAAGATCTTCATTTCTTATTTCCCAGATATAGCCTTTTGCTAATAGCCTTGTAAAATCAGGAAAATTGTTCATGCCTATTTATTATAGGATTATTTGGGGTTCAACACAAATGTGTAGCCTAAGTTTTTTTAGAAAGCAAAGGTTCTGGAAGTACATTTTCCATTAGTTTTCTCAGTTTTTAGCAGTAACATTATTATTTCTAGACAAAACTGCCATTATTCTAAGGTTGTTAGACTTAGCAATGGTATAGAAGTGTAAAGTCTGTGATTTTAGCAGTTTAATTTCTACATTTCCACTAAAGAATATACATACGTAAACTACACCTAAAGTAAAAAGGCCCTGATATACTTCAGTGAAATCGAAGAAACAAAATCATGTGACATAATTTAGACAAAATTAGGGCAAAACAAAGTTCATTTTGAGATTGTTCAGGCGTTTAAAACAGCTTTCCTTCAGCGAACTTTCCAGAAAAGTTTACTCTGGCTGGTAAACACCTTCGTACTATCATTGGTCCGTGGCAAAGTGTGTGCTGAGGCTCCACCTTCCTTGACGTGAAAATCTTCTCCGGTTCTTTTCTTCCATTCAATTCCGTGGAGGTCAGACCGCTCTACAAGTAAAGCCCGGACACACCAAGCCGACGGTCAGCCATCGGGCAGTTTTCTCGGTGTGTTCCGCACGGTTCCGTGCCGTCGGCTGAAAATAGTCCTTGTTGGCTTTGTTTCGCCCGATTCGACATGTTGAATCAGCGTTGGGCCGTCAGGGAAAAGAGAGAACTCTGATTGGCTGTTCAGCTTAGTGAAAGAGTCCGTGCATGAGAAGAAAAGCAAAACAGCAAACAAACGGTAAAGATAGAAGGCTGTTATGTTACGTCATCTCAACTGAGTGTTTTTGGCGAATATTTCATTATTAACATGAGCGGGAGTGGAATTAAGAAAGTGCTTAGCAGGATAGATATTCAAAACGGATAGCATGCGCTGCTTTGTTTACGGTATGTGTAACTGCAGCCGGCAGTGTCAGTTTTCCTTTTTGAATTACGAATATAGACTGAATATATCTGCAGAATTTGACAGTTGTCTCATTTACACGCATGCGCAGAACACACATTATAGCTGACAGTCATCTGTAGTGCTCTCTGTGTGTTCAAGTGCAGCTTTTTACCCCGACGAGAGAGGATGAGAGGCGACAACACAGTCGGCTTTCATCAGCGCTAGTTTGCTCGGCTTGGTGTGTTCCGGGCTTAAAAACGTGAAACACACTGGAGAACCTCTTTATAGTAGAAAATTAAGTTTTAAAGGTTCAATACCTAAGATTGGCATGTCGCTAGAGAGCGCTACATTCAAAACAACAACAACGGCTTTGCTTGATGATGACGTGGAGGAACGCGGAATGATGGGAACTGTTGTTTTCAACTCCACCGTGGATAAATCAGTCAGACGGGAATCGAAAATTAGTTTTCATGGATGAGGTAAAGTTCGATTTCTATAAATGTTGCGTTTAATGACATGCTTGTTTTTCATTAAACTGAAATAGCCGCAAGAAAAGTCAGGTTTAAAAGTAAATTAGTTATCACAGATGTTACTGTACGAGTCACTGGACGAAGCTATGGTGGAGAGGGTTTGAAGTCAAATCGTTGCTAATGTATCCTGACTTCGCCCTATGCTGCAATATGCATTTAGTTTTGTATTCATTTACAGAAATCAGCTGCTTGAATGACAATTACTGATGTTATTAGATTTTTCAGGTGATATTCTCAATTCATTCAGTGAACAGATGTTCTGATGTAAAATTTTCAGACTGCAGACTCAGCAACGATTGTATTTAATTGTACAGTACAATCATAACATAGAACAGACATTATCTTCCTTTCATGATGAGAAAGTGCGCGTCCGGTGTGCGATACTGGACTTTGTCCTAGACGTGGCGCGGCTCTTCTCGTCCGGTGTGCCGATACTGGACTTTGTCCTAGACGTGGCGCGGCTCTTCTCGTCCGGTGTGCGATACTGGACTTTGTCCTAGACGTGGCGCGGCTCTTCGTCCGGTGTGTGACCCCCTTTACAGCCAACAGTTCACATTCCGAGAATAATTGAAAAGAATAATGCACCAGAATGTGCACCATTCCATTACAAATGCGCGAAACAAGCTGACGTTTGTTGCTCGATAGACGCAAACGCACAACTACAACTTCCGCATTTATCCAGGACTACACGTGTAACAGATTAAAATAGGTATAGAAGTTAAGGCTATAGGAATGTTCTGTTTATGCGTGTGTAACACATTCTGTCCTTTGGGACTTGCCATAGGCAAAGGGGGAGGGGCATACGCATAAGTGGATAAGGTGCACATGTGTGTTTGAGGAGAGAGTTAAGAATAAAAAAAGAAAGTTTGCATCGTTCATGGAACTTCTGTCTCCCGTTTTCATTATTTTATTAGTTAAAAGTGTTTAGGCGAACCCAATACAAAAGCTCGGTTACACACGGTAGTACGAGCGGAAACTGAGGTAACGCGGATATGACGCGATTGACTGGCGACTCCCAGCTCACCCCTGCTCACACGCCCCGTTTCCTTGGTTAAAATCTCAATTTACTCGCGATTTTAAACATAGCTTGAAACATTTGGAATATTGTAAGTTATCATCTTAACTAAATATATAACACTGGCCTTGTGATTTTGGGATATTTTAATGCAAAAATCGTAGGTATTGAACCTTTAATTCTTATTAAAGGAGACATTGACACTGTTTTTTCATGTTTGATATTGTAAAGCTTGTAAAGAATTCCGGCATGGGATTGCGCATATTTTTAATCATTCCCACAGGTCTCCCACTTATAATGCAGAAAATTCCCGCAAACATTGACTCACTTTTGCATGTAGGTTCGTATTAGTAAATGAATCCACACAGATTATAAAATCAAATCAGTCATTTTAAAACTTTCTGCAAGACGCAATTTCACAAACCGCATGAGTGATTCAGCGGTGTTCCGTCTTCTCTTTCGTCTCTCAACATGTGTTGCACAAGGCAATCGCTCAGGCGGCGATAATACACGCGTTTTGGAGTCGGGATAGATGGAGTAGTCATTTGCATAATCGGGCCAGCATTGCATCATGAGTAACTAAAGTTTGCAATTTGCACGTCTTTTTAGGTCTTACCAGTTTAAACATTCACACGATCTTGAACTATTCAGTAGGCTACTTGCGCGCTGTCTGAGAGATGTTTTTTTTCTGCACATATACAAACCGCCTCACAAACAGTTTGCGGGTAACAAGTTATTTTTCGTGGATTATATCACATTAACAGTCAGAAACATGCGAAAATATTATGTCTTAAATAAGCACATCGCACATGACCGTATAGCTAATGTTATTGGCTACAGGATCTGTGCACGAGCTCTTAAGAGTGACAGCAGCCATGCTCTGTCATTAATTTGGTTGTCAAAACAAAACACCTTTCATTTTAAGGAATCAGGAATAATATCCTATGTAATGAATTTAGTTTTCAGGACTAAAATACTACCCAGTGTTATTTTACATTTGATTACTTCTATGTGTGCTATTTCTGAATACTGGTGTTAGACCTAAGCAAAAACGTTTCTCATTATTTTGGTATCTTTATTCTATTGTAATTTTTTGTTCTACTTTTTTCAATTTAATTCAAAGATTGAAATCAAGCTTCCTTGTGCTGCGTAAATTCTTAAGAACAAAATTACCCCATTAAAAAAATGCAATGAGTGAGCATACATTTTAGGAGATAAATGTAATAAAAAAATCTAAACTCCCCCCTCAAATTAAAAATTCTCCCCCATAACCCATAAGAATCACATAAGGGGGATTCCCCCCATTTTCCAAAATGAAATTCAGGCCCTGTGTTGTCATGTTGTGTTTTATTCTTTTGCTCCACCCTTCATCGATCTACCAATGACGAAGTCAGTAGTGTTGCAGCATCCGTGTTGCCAGCACTGCTCTAGTTACCACAGCTGCTGCTACAAACGTGCGGATAAACAAAATGTTGGATCCTGCAGCTTTCATTGTATGTTTAATTTGTTATTGAGAGGAAAGCACGCAGCACATTTTTAAATATTCATCTAAATGCCAATCCAAGCCCCACTTCCAGAACCATGGATGCTCAAAGTGGCCGTTCACTGTTCTGTTCTATTAACAGCGTCTGAGACATGTTGATCACTACAGAAAATAGACTCCCACGTCACTTGGAGAACTTTGCCCTTGTGCTGAATAAACTTAATCAGTAAAACTGTATGTGTTTCGGTTTCCGAAGGGCATCTTGATGTTGAATGAATGTATATTAAATTATTTGTATTTATTGTATTAAATGGTTATTGGAAATCTTTAGGCACCCCACAATCCGATTCAAAAAACAAATCTTGTTGTATCCCCCCCCCTTCTGTCTGTCTGTCTGTCTGTCTGTCATCTGACTATTTCTATCCATCTTTATTTGAAGCATTGAAACTCCAAACAAAATTGACATTTTGACAGTTGGAGAGACCCATTAGACTCCATTAGCTGACAATCTATGTACTATTTCTAATCCATCAAGACTCATTTAAGCTTTTTTATTATCTAATATTTCTAAACTGAAAACCTTCAAACTTTTAAAACTGCTAAACTAAACTAATTAAAACTAAAAACCTTCAAGCTTTAGGGCCCTTTCACACCAACTTTTTTTGGTCCGGATTTTCTGACTTTTCAGTTTGATCTGAATCTCTGCACATCGAGCACACTCTGAGAGAGTGTGTGTGGTGGGGGAAACAGTGTTTATGAGTAGGGGTGAGCACTGTACCGTGGGCACAATTTCTACATTTAAGGGTGTACTCACACTAGCCAGTTTGAACCGTGCCCGAGTGCGTTTGACCACCAAAGCGTGGTTCGTTTGACTGAGTGTGAGTGCTCCGAACCGTGCCCGGGCGCGGCTCCGATTGGCCGGCCCTGGCCCGCTTGGAAGAGGTGGGCCAGAGCACGGTTCAGTTGGACTCGGGCGCGGTTCGCATGCAGTGTGAGCGCTAACCGCGCTGGAGCACGGAACAGGACGCGTGACGTGCAAACCTCCTCATACGAGCAGCACGATTTCGTGAAAATTTTCGCGACACATCTGTTTAACAACAGGCTGTGAGAGGGCAGTGGACCAAACGACACAAAATTATCCACAAAGAAAACAGAATGATGGACTTCATTGTGTTCCTTTCAGAGAGCGCGCTCTTCTTGTTTATCCCGAAACCGGCGCACCATAATGACGTAAGTGTGCTCCGGCACGAATGCTGAAACCCTATGTGAGTGCAGGCCAGCGGGGGAGTGGGGAGGGGGGACAATCGTACTCAGGCCCGGTTCATGGCAACCGTGCCTAGTGTGAGTACACCCTAAAACAGACGCGGCGTGAGCCGATTTGAACCTGGGCTCTGGTCGCTCGCTGTATGTGTGTGACACACAGCATGCAAAGTAGACGCTTTCTACACACAGAACATATTTCGTGTGTACTGAGCGTGTTTCAGTGGGCTAACAGTGTTTATAACAGAGTAGGTGTGAGCACTATACAGTGGGCACAATTTCCTACATTTAAAACACACATGGCGTGAGCCGGTTTTATTGATGTGGGCCATAAGTGAGTGTCACCGAACAGGCCGTGCTTATGTGTAGGGTGGGCAGTGCACTGGGAAGTGGACACAATTTCTACATTTAAAACACCTTCGACGTGAGCCAGACAAACAGACATAATGCTCTGTGTATAGGCAAGCAGGTCGTGTGACAGGCTGACGCAGTCAGGTCTTAAAAATAAAGGGAATGATAACTGGCCAGAGGCGGGCTTTATAATGAATGAATTAGTGAATGTGTGCTTATGACATTGACATATTATGTAGGTGAGACCGGTCTGAATTCACACTGAAAAGGACCTTTACCTGCAGGGAAGGAACCTCTGTAGAATTTCACAAATGTAGAAGGCGAGGACCAACTGGCCACCGCACAGATATCATGAATGGGAACCCCAGAAGACCAAGCCCAAGAAGAGGCCATGCCTCTTGTCGAATGGCCTCTAGTACCAATGCCAGAGAAATGGCATCAACTATCCATCTGGATATCCTCTGCTTTGTGACGGGCGCCCCCTCGGATCCGCACACCAAAGCAGATGAAGAGCTGTTCTGATTGTCTAAAAGACGCAGAGCGCTCCGGATAAATTCTCAGTGCTCTGACAGGACAGAGAAGATTAGCCTCCCCATCCTCTGAGGAAGGTGGAAAGTCCAATAAAGTGATAACCTGTGCTCTAACAGAGTAGAAAGCACTTTTAGGCACAAAACCATGTCTGTGTTCTGAGAACGACCTTCGAGTCGCCAAAACCAAACTCCAAACAAGAGGGGCTGAGAGTGCCTCCAAATCTCCAACTCGCTTGACAGATGCTAGTGGCAGCAGGAGAGCAGTCTTCAGCGAGAGTATTTTGAGATCAACCGACTGAAGTGGTTCAAGCTTGGGGCCCTTCCAGGGCCCCAAGGTTCGTGGAGAGGTCCCAAGATGGAACAGATGGAGGTCTAGAGGGGTTAAGCCTCTGTCTCCTTTCAGAAACCGTACCACCAAGTAATTTTTTCCCAGTGACCGGCCAGCCACCGGAGCATGATAAGCTGCGATGGCTGCCACATACATGCTCAGGACCTTCTCAGGAAGGAATTATGCAGAAAAGAGAGTTATGTGAGCCCATAAATTTAAGCTTTGTCGACTTTGTATTCTGTTTTGCGATCTGGTCACCCAATTATCAGCAAATTTAACAATATTCCATTAGTTATTCCTCCAGACGTGGGATCTGTTATTTATTTATTTATTTATTTTCCGAATCTTCACTCACGTCTCACCCATTTTGCGGGTATTCTAAACGTTTCTTCCTTTGGTTCGATTTTAGTTAGGCCTAAGTAGAAAAAACGCTGTAGGGCAGATTGCTTGCAATTCAAATTCTATTTAACACAGTTTGTGCTTGTTATTAGACTTGGAAAGGGGCATCAAGTTTATTTGTAAAGTGCTTTTTACACACGCCAGTGGTTTTAGTTTCACTTTCTCTTGACAGCGCAAATTGAAACATAGCCTATATGTCTTACACCTGTGGAGGATATGATCCGCACTTCAGACCTTTTACAACAAGTGTCAGTTTGGCTAAGTTTTGCCATAATTTGGGACAGTATAAAAAAAAAGAAAGACTTATATTTTGTGCTGAATTCAAAGTCTTTTGAACCCTCATGATGGCTTTGAGTGAGGAACAGACTTCAAAGGTCATTAAAAGTCTTAAATTCAGTTTGATTCAAATTAAAGGGTTAGTTCACCCAAAAATGAAAATTAAGTCATTAATTACTCACCCCCATGCTGTACCAACCCCGTAAGACCTTCATTCATCTTCGGAACACAAATAAAGATATTTTTGATTAAATCTAAGAGCTGGATCACTCCTTTATAGACTGCCTAAGGGACTGGCTCTTGACGGCCCATAAAGTCATTAAAGAAAATGTTTAAATATTCCATGTGCCTACAGTGGCTCAATTATAAGTTTATCGAGCAACGAGACTACATTTTGTGCTAAAAAAAACATAAATAACGACTTTATTCGACTATTCCATTACTCTCTTATGGGCGCATGTGTGAGAACTGAGATGACGACGTTCTTCTTCAACTAC
The DNA here is from genome assembly GCA_030378365.1 of Hybognathus amarus. Taxonomy (NCBI): domain Eukaryota; kingdom Metazoa; phylum Chordata; class Actinopteri; order Cypriniformes; family Leuciscidae; genus Hybognathus; species Hybognathus amarus. The sequence goes on from JAQIUQ010004286.1 coordinate 610,591, forward strand.
TTCTTGTTACCGGCTGTTTACCCTTAGGAGTATTACCGCCACCTACCGTATAAGATGATGTGCTGATATAGCTGGAAGCGCAAAACTTTCTGTTTGCAAGCAGAGGAAGATCTGCACTGTACATACGCTTTTCAATTACCGTAGTTTCCGCACTACAAGGTGCACTTAAAAGCCTTTAATCTTCTCAAAGAACGACAGTGTGCCTTATAATCCGGAGCTACTTATATATGGATCATCATCTTGTACGGTAGGTGGTGGTAATACTCCTAAGTGGTGAGCAGCCGGTAACAAGAAGTACTCGAAGAAGAACGTCGTCATCTCAGTTCTCGCGCATGTGCCCATAAGGAAGTAATGAAATAGTTGAATAAAGTCGTTATTTATGTTTTTTTCGCACAAAAAGTAGTCTCGTCGCTTGATAAACTTGAGCCACTGTAGGCACATGGAATATTTAAACATTTTCTTTAATGACTTTATGGGCCGTCAAGAGCCAGTCCCTTAGGCAGTCTATGAAGGAGTGATCCAGCTCTCAGATTTAATCAAAAATATCTTTATTTGTGTTCCGAAGATGAACGAAGGTCTTACGGGGTTGGTACAGCATGGGGGTGAGTAATTAATGACTTCATTTTCATTTTTGGGTGAACTAACCCTTTAAAGACCATAAAAGGTCTAAAATCAGGGTGTCCAACACCTGTCCTGGAGAGCCAATGTTCTGCAGAGTTTAACACACGACCCACCACACCGCAATGACATTTTTCCCGCACGCAACCATGCATTTTTGTGCTTGTGTGGATGCGCCATGTATAAACCCGGCTTTAGACAGCGTGCGGTGTGAATACTAAATTGAGTTCACTTTCAAATTGTCTTGAAAAACTTTTTACGTCTTGGTGAGTATTCTAGTAAGCATAGTCAGATATGTCTTAAATGAATGTAAACAGTCAAGTAGTGCTGTTTTTGGCGGCCTGTTTTAGTTTTAGTCTAGTCTTTGTATCAAGCTGTCATTTTAGTTCTTTTTATTAGTTTTAGTAGAAAGAAAGAGAAAGAACAGTATTAACTCACCTATTTACACCTTGCAAAAAACTTTAGTACCTAACATATAAGTGGTTAAAGAAATAGCGTATGCATATTTTAGCATCTACCTGCCAATTTAAAATACTCCTATAGGCTTTCTTCTTCGTGCGTCTCTCTGCCTGCCATTGCTGCTGGGTGAGGAAAATTATAGTTTTAGCACAGCTTTTAAAATCAAAAATACCTTGAAAAAAACATGTAAGGTGTATACATATTTTAATGATTAGTACATACCAATGGGCGTTATGCACAACTAACTTCTGTATTTTGTTAAACAGGTTGGATCACATCCGGTACAAGTATTTTGAATGGGTTTCATTTGTTTTTTTAGATATAAAAAAATAGCAGCAGTAAAAAGAACTAATGGGGTTTGCTTGAAAGTCCATAGATATCGCTGTCAGTTCTTACTGCCGGTAACACGTTCTCTGAGGAGCGGATGCAAAGAGACATTATTTCTTGTTTGTTCATGTGAGATTCGACATAAAGCCTATTTAACGTACTCCTAGGTTACTCCTTTCATCTTCATGATGAGTTTGTCAGAGACGCTGTGTAACAAATTCTCAAAGACCAAATATTTACCAACTTCCATTAGTAATACGTGCATGACTAATCGGATTACACTGAGAAAGAGTGAATAGTTTAAATAAATAGTATTTTTGAGTTTTGAACACTTTCATTTTAGTTAATAAGATTTTGCTGCCAAAAGTTAATTAAACGAATGCCAAAACGTGATGTTTTAATGGTAAGTTATGATAACTTGATTGCTTTAGTAATGACAGTATTAGGGTTTACAGTAAGAAGCTGCATATTTGTGTGATCTATTCATGACTCGATTGTTTTGCTATCCACTAGGGTATAAAAGCTGCTGTCGGTTATTTAACCTCTTAACTGTCACCCCCCCTTTTTTGAATAGACATGAAAATGCACATTTCGAACTTAAATGGTTGTAATTCAAGAATGCTTTGGAATATAGACATATGATTGGTCTTGTTTTAAAGAAGACATTTGGCAGATTTTTGTAGAAGTGAAAATAAATTAAGAAAGTTAAACAGAAAAAAAGTTATAGAAGTTTGAGTTTATGGAAATGTACAATGTAAAAATATTAATTATTTATATTTTACATAAAATATATATTTTCAAAACCTGGGCTACTCTAAAACTGCAGAAAAATCAAAGCCAAAAATCTGAACAAGTTGTGTTTCAAATTTTAGGTTGATATCTCAAAAAATTAGCTTTCAGTAAGATTTTGTTTGAGCGCAGTACCAAACTTTTTCACTAGGGCACAATCAGACTCCATTACTGCCCATATAAGGGCGCCTCCATTATTTTTTTCTTGATATTTCAAACTTTTCAGTCCTTTTTTTCCAAAATAATTGTATGGATGCTATCTTTAGAACTTTTGGCATGAAAACAAACTGAGGTATCTACCATTTTTTCATGATTTTTCATGTTCTCTGCTATTTTAAAATAAAGGTCTGAACTCGCTTTATGAGTATGAAAATATTCTTGTTGCATATTGATAAATTATGGTTCCTCTGTAATATATTTTGAAAATCAGTCACCAAATATGGAAACTAGAGATTGTAAGCTTTCAAATGATATATAGTTTGTCAATATTACTAAAGGTATTTACTAAGATATAATTGATTTAAAAATATAGTGGCAAACGTCCCAGCCTGTGGGACGTGACAAGATTTGACTGATGAACTTTTGCTGTGTTGACTGATAATTTCCAGTATTATGGACATCTTTAATATTTACTTTACCATAGTTACAGGTGATACACATGGCAAATGCATGCAATGCAAAATGAATAGAATACAGGCTTGTGACTTTGGGTGCTTGCTCAATACAGAAAGTGTTTCAGCCGCTACTGTAAGCTGCTGTGTGAACACAAGCATTTCGAGAAACAAATCTGTAAGTAAATGCAGTTGTCAAATTGGTGTCTCGTGAGCCATAGGTTCCTGACCACTGATCTAATGCGCAAAAAAAGTGTGTATTCATAGAAAGTGCAATTTCTTTCATAACAAGCTAAGAGTTTTCCATGATAACTCGTGTGTCTTTCAATCTTGCCAGTACTTTATTATTTAACATAGATGTATATCTGCATGTCCCTCTGTAGGTGGAGAGAGTCGTTGGCAAGCGCAAGAACAAAAAGGGCAAGACTGAGTACCTGGTCCGTTTGGAGAGGATATGGCTTTGAGGGAGACACCTGGGGAGCCGGAGAGTCACCTGTCCAGCTGCGTCGAATTCATCCATGAGTTTAATCGGCAACACAGCGAGAAGCAGAAAGACGGAACTTTACTCCGTTCCACGCGGAGCTCTCCCAGCACAGCCGGAGGCAACACTAACATCAACGCCCGCAAACAGATCAACAGGCCTCAGCAGCCGTCAGCGAATCCTACCACAGCGAAGACTTCTCCACAGACCTCAAGCACACCCTCTACAAAACGGCTTCAGCCAGCACAACACTCACCAAACGACAGCGACGCACAGCAGCAGAAGAATAAGCGTTCGGCTGGCATGAGTAGCACGGGCAGCGGCACTGCCATCACGGGGTACAGTCACTGACACGGTCCCTACGGCAGCGCCAACAGCTGCACCCACTACTGAGCGCAGCTGCGCCGCAGCACGGACCTAACAAAATCTGGCATCAAAATCCTAGTGCCAAAGAGCCCGATGAACAGCCGCACTGATACCGAGGAGTCTCCCAGCGAGGCAGCACACAGTCTGGAGCAGGAAGGCCAAGAGCCTGATGCTGTGCCCCCTGAAGTGGCCTTGCTGGAGAAACCCACCGGAGCTATGCGTGTACCAGGAGAGGAGCCGAGCTCGTATGGGCATCGAGGCCCAGGACCCAAACGGCCCTTCCGCCACCACAGATTCCCATTACCCCAGCTGCTGTCCGCACATTAAACGGGAGAGGTACAGTCGGCTTAACTTACATTGAGAACGTTACATTCTTATGACGTTTAAGAGAGGGGGCTTTAGTTCTGAGTTTTAGTGTGTTTTAAGTCATATCATAATTTAATTTGTATTATGTGTTTCCAGTCAAACACATAATACAAATTAAGGAGCAACAACATAAACGGTAATAATCAAGCACTTGATAAATGAAAACAAATGCGTTTCTACAGAACTTCGATTGATTTTTGAGGGTACCTCCTAGAGTGAAGTCATATACTCATTTGTGAAGATGCTGATCTTGTGACGAATATTATGATGAGAATATAATATTGTTTGGATGGTATTGATTTTACTCTCATGTTGGGATCTTTGTATAACAGTCTTAAAAGCTCAAATTAATTTATTTGATGAAATCCGCATAAACAGTAATATTGTAAAATATTATTAAAAATGTGTAATGTACTTGAATATATTTTAAAATGTATTTTATTACTGTGATGACAAATCTGAATTTTCAGATCCCCAGTCTTTGGTGTCAATTGATCCTAAAGAAATCATTCTATGTTGATTTGGTGCCCAAGAACATTGAAAACAGTTGTGCTGCTGAATATTTTTTGGGGAAAATTGTGATTTTTTTTTTTTTTTTTTTTTTTTTCAAGATTCTTTTATGTTCAAAGTTCAAAATAATAGCTTTGATATTAAATAGAAATCTTTTGAAACATTACAAATATATACATAAATATATATATATATATATATATATATATATATATATATATATATATATTACTGAACTTTAGAATGTAGTGTAGATTCAGATATATTAAATTGATAATATACAGTGTTATTTTTTTAATTGTTATTTATATGATTTATTTATATAATTTTTATTTATAAATGTTTGCTTTTGTTGTCGTTTTATAGGAGTGACAACCTTCATGGAAGCCTCGTCTGACGAACGGAACGGCCATTACACAGAGTGGTGCGGCTGGAGTGATGGGCAGTTCAGGGTTGACAGGCAAAAGGCGCTTTGGGGACAGTTCGAACTTTCGATAAACGCCTGCGCTACAGTGTTCGTCAAACTGAGAGTGCTTACCGCTACAGAGACATTGTAGTTAAGAAACAAGATGGCTTTACACATATTCTGTTTTCTACAAAGACCTCTGAGAACAACTCACTGAATCCTGATGTGAGTCCAAATATATTACATTGTATATTAAAGTTGCATGTAAGAAATAACCCATGCTAATTTGACTATTTTTAAGGATTCTGACATTTAAGTCGTTGCTTTTTATCATCTGATACCTCATCCTATAACAGTAGAAATAATAAAATAATAAAATATCTGACACCACAGAAAACATATAGAGTACTTTTCAGAATGTCTAGCAGAAGGAAGAATATAATGGAGGGATTTAGTTTTGACACGTCTAGCTGCATTTTGACGTTAGCATGGTGTAACTAGGTTTTATGTCATTTATGAAATTACTCGTACAGTAAAAATATAGCAGTTACGAGTAATATTCTATATAAATAAAGCTTTACTCGAATGGTTTTCAGGTAATGAAGGAGGTTCAGAGTGCCATGGCCACAGCTGCAGCTGATGACAGTAAACTTGTTCTACTGAGCGCCGTGGGAAACGTCTTCTGCTTTGGCCTCGACTTCATCTACTTTATTAGACGCCTCACAGATGACAGGAAAAAAGAAAGTATCAAAATGGCGGAGACGATCAGGTAAAAATTATGAGAATATAAATATTTGAACAGGTATTTTATCATATTTTGGTGATTAGTTTTATAATAGTAGCTATAGATAAGGCAATATGTTTTCTGCTGTCTTCAGGACTTTCGTCAACACATTCATCCAGTTCAAGAAGCCCATCATTGCCGCCGTAAATGGGCCTGCTATTGGGCTTGGAGCGTCTATCTTGCCCCTGTGTGATGTAATCTGGGCCAATGAGAAAGCTTGGTTCCAGACTCCTTACACAATCTTTGGCCAAACTCCAGACGCCTGCTCTTCTGTAACATTCCCTCTCATCATGGGAGTAGCTTCGGTCAGTACATCGATAGTGTGGGTCTGGATGAAAGACTCATTTAATGCTTTTACGCTTTAATGTCCATTTATCAATATTTATTTCTAGGACCTGTCATTTATAAGATAAGTACATTGCGAACTATCCAAGGACCCCCTAATATTTTGAAATTTATGTTGAAGATCTACTCCCAGTCTAGGGTTGGGAGAGGGTAACAAACTTAAATTAAAAAAGAATGTAAACGTCCTTCAGTCCTCTGCCCAGAAATGTGAGCCAATACAAATACAAAACAAAGAAAATTTAACTTTTTAATCTTCAGGAGAAGGTCAGACCAAAACAACAAACAAAAGAGGAAGCTTACTATTGGAAGGAAAACTCATTTATCTACACAGGTAAAAGAAAATAAATAAACAACATATGCTTCCCTCCACTCCCTGACTTACCAAAAACAAGAACTACTGCTTTCCAAAACGAACAAACGAAAAGTTGATATACAAACCTTTTAGTTACCAAACATAGTTATAAAGAAGAAAAAGAGAGAGATTGCTTTATCACACAAAGCACACCAAAATCAAGCTCAATTGTTTCACACGGGGACAACACACCAGTTTCACACTTGGTTGCAGCAACACACAAATCTGGTGCAGGGGAGAAGTGATCCTCCTCAAGCTGTGTTGTGTTCACTCTGCTCTCTTATAGTGTAGCTCTGCAACTCTCCTTATGGGCCTCAGGTGTAGCTAATTGGCTACAAGGTAATCAGAGTGAGGGAGAGACTGACAGAGTATAACAAACACAACAATTTAACAAAGTAAAATACAAAAACACTTTTTATATAATACCTTCACAGGACGGATCACTTGCCTTGATTTCATTTTGTCATTAGACACACACACACAATGATTTGTTTAATGGATAATATTTTATATATTTTTAAATATATGGGGGAAGAACAAAACACTTAGGCCCCGTTTACACGATGGGAAAACGCAGATATTTCTCTGCGTTTTGCCCTCCGTTTACACTAAAACCCCGTTTTTATCACAGAAAACGATTTTTGTCTAAAAACTCCGGCCAAAGTGTATATTTCTGAAAACGTCGGTTATGTGTTGTCGTGTGAACTGGGAGAAACAGCGTTTTAGGTTCTCTCTTGTCGATTCTGAGGATTCTGATTGGCTTGCTTGGCTTTATCCTTAACCCCTACACTGCCGCCAATAGGTTTGGCATAGTAATGATGTCGCTCGACGGCGTATTTATGCGGGTGTGTGCACGATGTTATTATTGAAAACGGAGAGGGGAAAATATTCGTTTTGCTAAATACACGGCTTTGTGTAAACGTGGCCTTACTTTAGTTAAGGTATTTATCTGAAAATGATTTGCCAAAGTCTAACTACAGCTAAAGGTTTTATTTTACCACGCAAAACAAAAAAAATGCATAGAAAAACAAAAAGTTAAAAGGAAAAATTGTACATTGACTATCATAATCGGTTAATAAATCCTTGTTTCTTTCACTTTCCACAAAACAAATCATTTTAAAGCAGCTTTACAGAAAAATGCAATTTAGAGTGATCTGTTATCAGAGGTGACATTGTTCAAGTTTTGTATTTCAGAAATGTACATGTACAAATTAAACAGTTATCTAACAATGTATTAATTTAAGGCCGAAACAATGAGCTCATTGAAGTAATGAATAAATCTTGTTAAATTATTAGGATATAACAATAAGGCCAGCAAAGCCGTGTTTTACAGTGAGTTTAGAACAGCTAAGGGGCGTTGTTTCCATGTCGATGCCTAAAACCCCCTTAGCCATTAAATGGTTACTCCATAAAAATATTTATTTTATTCATAAAATAAACACCAGCAACAAGAAATATAACGTTATAACACATTTATTCCTCCATTAAGCAATGTAGTTCCAAAGAGGTTCTCAAGCAACACATGCAGCAACAAAGAATCACAAACGGCAGTTGCGCAGTAATACTAGTGTAATGCGGCCACAGGCGTATGTTTCTTGAGGAATTTACAACGGCTTCGAACGTGGCTCAACCAATCAGAATCAGAAAGGACCGTAATTATCCGTTTTATTAAGAACATTTTTGCATTGGTGTATGTTGATTCAGAGTTTGCATCATCTGAAGTCCTCCCAGGAGTTGTAATCATCAAAATGTTGTTGGTTTTCTATTGTTTTTCCATATGTTTATAATTTTTTGTATGACAGTCTGGCCAAAAATTGTCCACACGATTTGGTAGGTTTCATTGCGTTCATCACAATTATAACAACTGACTCCAGGCACTACTACACAATATGATTTAAAAAATCATTAACACATTGTTACAAATATTTGAATAAAGGGTGAAGATGTAAATCTTCACCTTTTATATTATAAACACATTGGGTCTCATTCATGAAACATTCGTAAATATATGAGTAAATATGAGAGTGATTTGCGCGTAAAGTGATCTTCCCGAAAACTCTTCTCCTGATTCACAAATACTTTGTAAACGTCAGATGTGATAGTGAAATGTGTGTGTGTGTTAGTGAATTCCAACCAGTCGTAAATGGGATGCACGTGCACGTTCATTCTCAATTACCATAAATCCCGCCCATTATATTCGACTGACAACTATATATAGGCATATAATAACATGAATGCGAATGAAAAGAAAGATTTCTCGGATGCAGAAATTGAAGTTTTATTATCAGAAGTTCATTCAAAACGCCACTTTTATTTTCAAGCGTATATAGTGGCCTGTCAGGTCCTAAAAAAAGAAAGCTTGGCAGCATATTACAGATGCAGTTAATGGAGTTTCATCTGTTAATCGAACAGTCCCAGAAGTGAGAAGAAAATGGTTCAACATTAAGCTTGACAGCAAAAAACAAATGAGTTAAAAAATCGTATTCAAACTGGAGAAGGACCACCATCGATCACCAGATCTGCTATTACTTATGAAAGCTTGTTTCCGCCATAGAATGAAAAATAAAAAAGGTAATTGCGACTTTTTATCTCACAATTTTGACTTTTTTTTCTCACAATTGCGAGTTTCAAGAAATAAGCAATTCTGAGAAATAAAGTCAGAATTGCGAGATATAAATTCAGAATTGCGTGACAGTCGCAATTGCGTGATAAAGTCAGAAATGCATGATGGGCTATAAAGTAAGAATTGTGGGATTTAAACTATTCTGAGGGGTTAGGGGAAAGTTAGGATTTTTTCCCCCTTAGAATTAGCCTGAAACTCGCAATTCTGACTTTATATCTCGCAATTATAACACGCAATTGTGTGATTAAAAAGTCGCATTTATTCTTATTTTTTTCAGTGGCGGAAACAAGCTTCCATAAATTAGCCTACTGGCTCTCATAATAGAAGTAAAAAAAACAAACAAACTTTTTTTATATATAAAATATATAAAATACTATACTATATAATATAGGCTACTATATAAAATATTTTTTTCAAAATGCTGTTTAAATATGTAGCCTACCCGATTCTAAGGTTAATTAAAATGCAGCCTTATTAATAAGTAAAACGTTCGGATGTTAAGCGCACCATTTACGCGTGGCTGGGAGCAGGTGTAGATTTCTTGCGTACCAACTAACATTTGGAAAATACGAACATTTTAATGAATCCGAAAATTTACGCCAGAACCACTTTACACACGATTTACACAAAAATTCGTTCTGCTCGTGTTTCATGAATGAGACCCAATTATACTGTGTGAGGAGAATAGTTAGTGTTAACATTAAATCAAATTTCTGAAGGTTTCTGCTGGCCCATCATTCTCTTTGGCTCTGTGAATTTACCTTTATTTTTAATGTGCTTTATTGGCATGACAAATAATTATATAGGCAATTTACTTTTGATTTCTGCAATTCATCCACTGTCTACACATACTCAAGCACCGTTTGTTTTCAGCGTCTGCTGTCTCCACAGCTATTCCCTATTAAAATCCTCAGAAACTCAACATATTACTACTTCTTAAAGTAATAACAATAAATATACAATTTATTAAGACATTATTTTAAGGAATATCACAATTTTAAACATAAGAATTAAGTTTGAAATGTCTAATAAAATACTAAGGTGACATTTTCTCATTGTCTCTTCATTCTGATTCGTTTCTCTCTCCTGTCACTATAGGCTAATGAAATGCTCCTGAGCGGGAGGAAGTTGACTGCTCAGGAAGCTTGTGCCAAAGGACTCGTGTCCCAGGTTCTGTGGCCAGGGACCTTCCCACAGGAAGTCATGGTTCGCATTAAGGAGCTAGTATCTTGTAATTCAGTTGTAAGTCATCTTTTCATTTGTTTTGTTTTTTCCTGTCACATTTTCTCAAAGCATACATTCACACATTCCCTTCAACCGTTCATTTTTATTTCATTTTTTGCTCATTTTAGATCATGTACATTTGACCTTGATAGTCTTTCTAGAATAAATTGGAATGAAGTTAGATCTGCTGTTTACACAGTCTTTTAAACCTTTCCGAGACATGAGAATTTTAAATCAATAGTACGTCATGAGGAACATTGATGTATTTTGTGTTGAAATGCAGTTGCGATAACAGTGGACTACTTTACAAATTCACAATGCATCCACATCCATAAGTCATGTGCCTTCTTTTCCTTTTCTTCCTTATTTTGTTCCCCTCATGTTAATTTGTCATGGCGATGCTGCCGGAAACACTGAAGGTTCTGCGCGAGTCCAAAGCACTGGTGAGGAACATTAACCGGGCCGCCCTGGAGCAGGCCAACGAGAGGGAATGTGAGGCACTTAAGAGGGTCTGGGGCTCTCCTCAGGGCATGGACTCCATACTCAAATATCTCCAGAAGAAAATAGATGAATTCTAAATTGATTAAACGGGTGTCAAAAAACCTCCATCCTCAAGTGCCTGATGTTATATAGACAAGGTTTGTCATTTTTATTAGGATTTTGATGGAACTCCCCATCAGTGGAGGACTGGCGTGGTCTAACCCGCAACTTCATCTTCGTCCAGGACGTATTTCCTTTTCATCTGACTGCAGAAAGCAGCATCTCATTCTGCTACACTTGATAATGACTTTACTGCAAAGTTTGTGATGAATCTTGCACATCTTTCTCTTGGCACTGTGGTGAAGGACAAAATGCCTCGATGCATGTAAATTCCTTTCATCCTTCAGCTCAATCTCTGTTTTAGTCCTGAATTGCTTTGTCATAGAGGTAATATGGTTTTGGGCTATTTTTCGACATGCCTCCTATGCAGACTGATTGAGAAAAGATGAGTAATGTCAGTGTAATTTAAGAGACTTGAATGAGTTGAATTTTGCACTCGTCTCAGTTTGGTTACCCTTAAACAAACAGATTGCCATTTTAATCAAGACTTTATAGTCAGTAGCAGGCTCTTTTTTTTTTTTGTTGGTACTTTTATTACATCAATTCGAAGACATCTCAAGCCTTGTTCACCCTAAATATTCAGGCAAATCTTGCAGGCATTTACATCGGTCAGCCCTTTGTAGTCATTTTGATGAGAGAAGAAGATAATGACACCAGTGCTTGGGGATTTAGCATCAGTTCTTTTCTTGACTTGAAAGCTACTAATGCATTAAAGTGAACAAAATGAATACTTAAGGCGCTGGCTTAGTAGGAATTAACATTTATTTGTATCAAAATTAACAGTTGTATGTTTTGCTGGCTTCATTTTTAAAAGTATTCAGCTTAATTATAGTTTTGTTTGTATGTTATTGGCATACAAACTGTTTGCTTTGGAGTAACATTATACCACCAAATAATTTTGATGTAAATGTTGACAATATTTCTAATTTAATAACTTATGACATTATGAAACTGAATGGGGGATGTTCCTCGTGAGTCAATAAAGGGTGCTGGCGATTTCAATCTGCATCCTTTTTTTCTGCTGGTTCAAACAGACTGGACTGCTGTATTATCAGACGAGCCCTGGAGATTAAACGACCATCTCTAAGGGAAGATCCTACTGAAATCCATCACAAACATATGTAGTTACTAGCTAGTATGCACTATTATTAAATGGAATGGCTATCTTTCAGTTTTGTTTTTGTGGATGGGAATGGGGTAGGATTAGGAAAATGGGTTGCGAAAAGGTCCACGTAAATTGCTTAATACGACTTTGTAGAAATATTTTATTCCCCAGTTCTAAAGTTCTACCTCTCAAAACCCATAATATGATTTTTTAGCAATGAAGCGTCTGGTTCTTAAATCTCATTCTACATCATGTTTCTGGTACAGTTATCTATGCACTATTTCATAATGTTCTGCTCCAAAGTTTTTGCTTTAAATTGGTCTGACTCAATACTTTACAGGTAAGCAAAATTCAATTCAGTAATTAATCAGCTCAGCCCCTGCAATAAAATGTGTAAATTATATATGTTGTTAATTCTATTCAGTATTTATTGACCATAGATAGACTTTGCTGCAGTGGTTCCATAACATGGAATAACGGATGGTTGTGTACGTTTTTTTCCTTCCCAAATTATTTTGTAAAATTGATTCATGTTTATGGATTTATATTTATGATTGTGAAAATAGAATTGTTTTCATTCTTACTATTATACTTATTGAATGCTTTTGTTCAGTTATTTGAATTCCTTTTTTTAAAACAATGTGGCAGGTTATATTTGATTATGAAGTGCGGTGTGACATTAATAATGTCTTCTACATTTTAACTTGTATGTGATGTTATGTAAACTCTGGTAAACTGATGTCAATGAAATATTAGTTTGATCTGTGATAATTCAATATCTGTTAATAACCTAAAATAATACACAATTCAATTTAGAAATAGTCAAAGATACCAGGAAGTCCTTTAAAATTTTGGATTCTGTACCCAGGGTGTTGCAGTTTGATGTAAAACATCGCTGACTATACCTGAGGGGAAAAATTGCTTTGTTCCAGTCACTTCACTGACAAAATTATATCTATTATCCTCATTTTCTGAATTTTAGCATAGCTGTACATATGTAATCTGCCTTTAGTTTCAAATGCTGGTCCAAATTAGATTTTTTTTTATATATATATATATATATAAAATGGCAAGGCTTATTTCTTATAGTTGATATACTAAATGCTATAAATTGTACAATCTGTAAAGATTTTTTTTTTTTTTTCAGAACATGTAACAGCTGTGAAATGCCTGGTCCAAATAAATTGATTAGGTTTTTTACCCACTATAGTGCTTTTATAATTTAATTTGAATAAAAACCAACATCATACATTTATGTTTGTATTTTACATTTCAACACAACATGTCTCATATCCTCAATGTCAAATGTCCATTGTTTCATGGTGGGCAGCCATCTTGAGCACCGACAGCCATGTGTAACCAGTAGTCCTGATTTTTGAAGAAAACTAAATTGTAGAAGTTTTCACCACCTTTGAAGAACCCATGTTCTGTGGCTCCCCATGACACAGGACTATCCATAAATCCATGCACAGTGAGGGAAACCCACGGTGTAACCTTCGAGTTCATTGAAATACTGCCTGGATGATGCAAAGTAGAGAAATAAACAGCTTGTAAGTTACAAATATGCTCACTTTTATACTGCAAGTATCTCTTAAAACACTTAAAGATAAAATATTATACTCAAGTGCAAACTGAACGTTAAGTTTTCAGACACCTATTTGTAAAATGTATTAAAGGGTTAGTTCACCCCAAAATGAAAGTTCTGTATTTATAGTATTTACTCGCCCTCATGTTGAACCAAACCCGTAAGACTTTCGTTCACCTTCGGAACACAAATTAAGATATTTTTTATTAAATCTGAGAGCTGGATCACTTCTCCAGGCTTCTTAAGGGATCAAAGTAGGCTCACTATTGGCCGACGCTGGTTATGTGTGTGATATGCGTGATGTACAACCTAGAAGCTTTGTGTAGTTTACGTGAAATCTCACGGCCCACAGAGAAGGAAATGAATAGTTGAATAAAGTTATTTTTGTTTGTTTTTTGCACACAAAAAGTATTCTTGACACTTGATAATCTTAAGATTGGGCCACTGTAGTCACTCGGACTATTTTAACAATTTCTTTCATAACTTTTGGGCCGGCCAGTTTCGATACCTTAAGAAGCCTATGGAGTGATCCAGCTCTCAGATTTAATCAAAAGCATCTTAATTTGTGTTCCGAAGGTGAATGAAAGTTTTACGGGGTTGGAACAACTTGAGGGTGAGTAAAAACTGACAGAATTTTCATTTTGGGATAAACTAACTCTTTAAAGTTTAAATTTATATTAAAAGAAATTTAGAAATATCCTTGAAATATAGTTAAACCGGCAAATGCAGTGACAAGCGGTAACACTATTTTAGTGTGTCCTTGTTACATATGTTACTATAGTATTAACTAAATTATGCATAATTTCATGAAACTAAACCAAACCCTAAACTAAGTACATGTTAATTATTATTACTCAGTACTTAAAATGTATAATTACACTGTAACTGACACCTTAAAATAAAGTGTAACCTGACAAGCATTTAAGTTAAAGTTATTATCCAGTACTTTACACATGCTTTGGTATGCAAGTCATACTAAAGAGTTTACTTGTGAATTATCTTTACTAATGGCTTGCTTGTAGTTGTCTGCATATTAAGTTGGAGTATAGTTAGTGATTGTAATGTAGGGGTCTCACCTAAGCTCTTGCAGCAGCAAAAACACATTCTCAGGTGGGATAAAGCCAGTAACGGTGCACAGCAAGGCTTGATTGACAGAACTCTTGGGCTCTGGACACACATATGTTGACAGGAAACTGTCTGCAGCATTTTCACTGAAAAAAATACACAATTCAATTTAGAAATATTTAAAAATACAAGGAACTCCCTTCTATTTTGTGAAGCAAATTGTCATAGTAATTTCATTATTGTCAATTTGTGCCACAGTCTTTAAGAAGTCATTGTACAATATATGGAGTCAATTTACAGATTTAACAAATCACAAACATACAAGACCACAGCATGATATAGTACTAGACTTTGCTCACCAACTGATGTCCAAGTTAACAGCTCCAAGCCACTCCAGGAAGTGATGTGGGTCACATGACAGTGTCTTTCCCTGTATATCTGATGGGTTAAGTGTGGGACATTGTATATTTTTCAGGATGTGATGGCTAAAAGCAGGCTTGTGCTCCTCGTATGTGTACTGGGACAACAGCTTGGAAAGAATCTTATCTTCATCTGCACCTGAAAGAGTCATGAATTCAAAAGGCTAAGGCAATTGAGAAATGTGTCAAAGGTCAGTGATGGTAATGATGGATTACTTGCTACAAACCTGTGTTGTATTTAGTAAACAGAAAGTCATATCTGAGTGGTAGTCGGTGTTTTATACTTGACAGAACCCGCTGGTATCGTTTGGTGCCTGGAGTCAAGCTTTTGTCTGTAAGGTCCAGTTTCACAACTGCAAAACAAAGACATTTTATAATTGTAATATTTATTGACAACTTTTTTTATTCAAAGATTAAAACATCTTAATTTCATGCTACTCAGAAAGAATAAAGGCATTTACCAAATCTCATGGCCTTTTTGTGATTGTACTGAGATGGTTGTCCCTCCAAGCCAAGCTGTTCATATGTGTCTTTATCTAGAGACAAAATGAACTGACCTGGACAAAAACATTTTGAAATGAATATGTAAATTAAGTTTTGTCATAACTATAGCAGAAATCAAAAAGTCAAGAGGGTTGAGAACCACTGATTTCATGGGATCTTTACATCCACTAAGATTCATAGAGATGTTAATCTGTGTAGTTATCTTGCTTACCACTGGAAAGAAGTGCAATGGAATTATCTTCATCAATTTTGGTGTTGTAAGAGAGCGCATAGAAGTTTCCTGTGTTAAAAAAATTAAATATATATTTTAATATATTTCAATAACAAAAAATAGCAAAGGAAATTCGCATATTTTCACCTCCTACCTTTCTTTACAAGTGTCTCAAGGAATGTTTCTTCCAGTAGTTCATAAACAGGCAGATTCCGCACTAGATAATAAGGGCTGAAGCTGTTGATCACGTTGCTAATGTTTGCAGGGAGGATCCCACATTCAGGGATCAGCACTGAGATCTGTGGAGACAGAGAAAGAGACGCATTTCCGTCTGAAACTATCGCGACCCAAGGACAATATGAGCTGTAAAATGAATATATTGAGCAGATGTTTAACTTTAATGATTAAACTCCCCTTGTAATTAAAGTTGTGCTCCGACACGTGGATGTCATGCCGAGACTTTTCATTCAAGAAGTTTGATTTCTCGCACACCAACAGGCTTCTCGGTAACTTTTCCAGCTCTGGCGACATTTTGACAACTATGTGCAATATCTACATTTTTTATGACATAAAGCAGGAAAAAAAGATAAACGATCTGATTAAAGTAAACAACTTCGCATCATAGGGCTTCGCATAAGGTTTCAAAATAGTGGCACCTTCACTTGTCGCAAACGTTTGACGTCAGTTCCTGCTTACAGCCAGAGACTATTTATAAAAGGACTTTGTTACAGCACATATCTATGCTTATAGCAGCTGTAGAGCACAGTGTGCAGTTCGTGGGTGCAGAGTTAGTTTACTGAGGAAAAAGTTGCTGTTTTGACCTAGGCTTTTGTATATAATAAATATGGGTAAATGGTTTATGAAATATTTATGTCTGAGACAATCTAACATTCTTGTCAAAATTAAGACAAATGTACATTTAGTTGATTGGCTAAATGCTATCTGATAAGCTAAAATATTTTGTTAATAACTCTGTAGTTATTTTGTACTCATTTAAATGGCTGTTATTGTGTTTGAAATTAGGATATTTATTTAACGATTTAGGCTACCATTTTTATACTTGCCTCCATCTTATTTCATTTTGTTTTAAGCCCTCTTTTTAATGATTTGGATGCCATCTCAGATGTCTACTTTTGGTTTTCTTAATAAGAAAAATAAAACAGTTTATTAGCATATAACAATGATTTTGAGTTATTATAAATGAACATTGCATGAAGATAAATTAAGAAAAAAAGAAAGAAAGGATTATACCAAAGGAAAAAATGGGTTTATTTGTTCGCCTGTTCTATTCGTAGGTGGCACCTATGAATTGGAACAAGAATTTACTTATACTGTATAAGTTTGTGCTATTTACTTAGACAAAGAAATCTGTAGTTAGGGTTATAGTTAGTTAGTTAGTTAGTTAGTTAGTTAGTTAGTTAGTTAGTTTAAAAAAATCTGTTAATGTTGCTTTATAACTCAAAATCTATTTTTCTTTCTTCTTTATGAATATGCTCTAAACGAGATTCTACTGGTTTAACTGAAATTCTGGAGAAAACCAACTGAATAATAATATAATGTATTATTTATAATAATAAATGATATTAAATAAATAATAAAATAATAATACATAATATTAGTCTCTCTGTTTATCCCGAGGGACCCTCTAATGGTGGATCCACCTGCGCCTGGACCCATCCCAACTCATCCTTAAGTGCCGGAACAACTCGTCTCCATACCGGTGTGATTACTCCGACTTCCAAACAGATGGAAATGGACAAATACTCTTAATGTTTCAATCCAAATTGTCTTCACACACTGTTCCTTCATTGGTCAGAGGAGAACTGGCCCCTGACTGAGCCTGGTTTCTCCCAAGGTTTTTTTTTTTTCTCCATTCAGTCATCTGATAGAGTTTTGGTTCCATGCCACTTTTGACTTGGCTTTTGGCTTGCTTAGTTGGGGACATATTCAACAATATTATTGATCTGTGTTGTATTATTTTCATGTTATCACTCTGAAGCTGCTTTGATACAATCTGTATTGTAAAAAGCGCTATATAAATAAAGGTTTCTTGACTTGACATCTTTTATTTACAAAGTATAAAGTTTTCACACTGTAAATTTTGGTGACAGCTAGGCCTATATGAAATGCAAAAAACCGTGAACGTTTCCCTACTCATTTCGACTGGTTTCTCGAGGAATATCGTTTCAGTTTACATATAAAAACCTACTGCACTCTGTTGCGTCATGAACAGAGTAAACAGATCCATGTGCTCGTTCACTTCGCCATGTGCGCACGAGCCCTCTGCTGTTCGTCATCGTGTTTCTGCACTAGACAATGATTGACAGAGCCTATTCTGGAATAACAGACAGTGAAAACTTAACGAGACTTTAAAGATTGGATGTTATCATTATGAACTATAATAGTTCATTACTATATGGAACAAAATAAACATTTTGGCTATAGATGAAATTAATTATTAGGCCTACAAGAACTAAATGTGTGTGTTTGTTGGGGGGCATAAATACTTTTTGGTTTATTTTTAATGCTCTTGGATGCAGATATAAAATAGTTTTTTATATAATAGACTTGCTAAGACTCCAAATAAAGCCCCTTGGCTGGTTAATGGCTAAAAGTCATTTTTTTCTGATAAGACATCATCAATTTGTTAGCAAACATGGGTGACGTTGCTGTGTGACGCAACATGTGTGCATGTAGTATTTGTCAAGCATCTTTATTACGCAAAGACTACAGGTCCCTTTTTCATATTTAAAAGACTTTCTGCTCCTCAGTTCCTTACTGCACTGGACAATGTGATGAATGCTGATGGACATTGAGCAGTCAGAGGATACTTCAGCCGGGACCGAGTGTCTGTCTGAACCAGAACACACATCAAAATATGACAAATTATCATCTTATTCACCAAAGACTCACCAAACAGACAGGGAAAGAGCCAAATCTCTGCCTGTAGATCTATATCAGGATGAATCCTTCTCACACAAGAATCTAGTTCGTGGAAAGAGAGTTCAGTTTGCAGACACGATGGGGCTGAACCTCGCAATCATCAGGCACTTTGACATCTCTGATGATGCAAATGAAACGTCATCTGGACTCCGGCATCATCCTCCAAACCAAGAGCTTCAACATGGCAGTGATCTGATTCCAGCACGTTTAGTGCCAGCATTTGACATGCCTATTAGTTTGCTGGAGTTTGATATGAAGTCAAGCCGTCTGGGAGTCGCATTGGAGAGTGTCACAATAACTGCTTCTGAAGTGAAGGGTGTGATCAGAGTGATACAGAGCAACACAAGAGAAGTTGGGGTCAGGTACACTGTAAACAACTGGCTGACATTTTCGGATATTAAAGCTGTATTAAGACTGAATGAAGAAAAAGTGCTACCATGGGAACTGTTCGACTTTATTTTGCACGTGCCACACTTTTTGAACAAAGATTCATCTGTGCATTTCGCAGTGTATTGTCAGACTGATCTTGGGGAATACTGGGACAACAATGATGGAGAGAACTACACTTTAAAATCAGCATGAAACTGAAATCACGATTGTACTTTCTTCTCTGTAGCCAATATCCAAATGAAACGGCCTTTCGAACAAGAAAAAATGTAGGGCGGATCTTGACTTTGTCTATTGGGAATTGATTGGAACATTGTATGGTTGGTTGTAGTTTGCTGTTGCTGTGATGTCATGGGAGTGACAGGTTGTCCCACCCTTTCACCCTTAGTAAACATGTCATCAGATATGAGATGTGGTTGCAACAGGAAGGGAAAATTTAGTTTGATTACAGATAAGGATTATTCCATAAAAAAAATGAACATCTTATTTTGTCTTTCTGGAAAATAGTGATCTGTGACAGAAGTTGAATAGAATTTTTTTGTGTCTAAGGGATTTGTGGACAAAATAATGTTTTAAGGTTTGTAGACTAAAAAATACTGGTTTTGCTGACACACAAAGCCCCATGTTGTTATTAGTTTTAAATGTTTTATTCCATGAGCTACATATACATTTCAGAGTGACATCTTTGCTATTCATTCAAATGTATAGAACAATCCTTCAGAGTGTAAGTCATCTTCAATAAAATTATGGGCAATTAAATATGTACATATTCATATGCCTAGAATACATTTCCTTTATAGAATAATCTGCTTTACTGTGATTCAGCATCTCCAGCGATTTTACATGTTGTACTATGACAAATAAATTAGCAAATGTTTTTATTTAGGCTATTCCCCATAACAACACATTGTCTGATGCATCATCATTTTTAGACAATATGACCATTTAAAAGTGCGCAAAGGGATCTTCCCCGTATGTTCAGTATTGTAATATGCCTTGTTGACCTGCAAAGCTAAATAGTTTTTTCAAATGTTGTATTCTAGCCATGCACTTTATGCATCTTATTTATTTGCTGGAAAAAAATTACATCAACATACATTTACAGTATACTCTACTAGCCTACATTACACTTTTACACAGACAGTCAACTAATAGTGTAGTTTACAGATTTGTCATTCACAACCATTCTATATGAACAACACTCTTGGTGCTGAATATATTTACAGATGAGGCTCTCTCTCAACAATAGTCTTTTGAACAGAATACATATGTCCAATGGAAACCTGTGAAAAAAACAGAAGTGTCTTAGATGTAGAACATAAAAATGTATTAATTACCTCTAAATACTCTCGAAATGGAAATTCAGTTATTTAAATCAGGCCATTCAAGTTTAGTTGTTATTTGGCCATAAACAACAATACTGGACTATTAAACAAAGCTGGCATTGCTTGCCTGTCTTTTGATAACCGCCAGATTCTCTCTAGCTTGATTTAGGAGCATATCCAGTGTTTTGGGGTTGTCAACATGAAGGTTCTCCCTGAAGCCATCTTTCACTCTGCGAAGTGCGTATGTTCTGTAAACAAACAGTATTTTTAGTTAAGAAACAGTAGATAAGTAAACGTTTTATTTTAAAACTAATTTAAATGTGCTAGATAAGTTACATACAGAAACGCGTATAATTCAAATGACCAAACGTGTTCACAGCCTATACGCAAAAATAAACTAAAAGTGACAAAACGAGACATAAAATGCGAGAACATATACATTTAGCTTTATATCATATATACTACATTTCACACGAAGAGTACAGGCGTACCTGTAATTATATGAGGGGAATTTTTTGCTCTCTTTCATAAGCATCCTGTAGAGTGAGATAACTTGAGCCCGACTGCACGACGCCATGTTGATTTTTGGTGTCATCATCGTTCTTCTTCTCGTGTAATGCTCCATTTGATACATCGCCGTCTAGTGTCAGGATCCGTCGGGCAGAGGCAAAACGTGCATTCCTACAATAGAGAGCAATGGCATTTCAGTTACCTGCATGGTGCTATTTGGCAAACTGTAGTCGCAATACATTGATGTTATATTGCATTTCTTTAAATCATTAGAGACACAAATTGTAGCCTTCCATACTTATATTTTGTTGTGTCAGCTATTTGTTGTGAATTAGCCTATTATATAACATAATAATTAACCTAGCACAAAAAGTAGCTAGGCTACCTAGTTTCAAAGGCATCAAATTTTGATCTGTCCCACTACAGGTCTCAACTGTATGCAACTGTTAACCAGACCGTTATAATTTTGTCAACATTTTCTGAAGGTTAAGCATGTAATTTCACTAACCATGTAATTAAAAAGGAGAAAAAAACACTCCTTTGTGCCAAGTGCCTGTAAGCAAGCAACCTTACAAAGCTATTGTAAATTGACACGAATATAAAAATGCACCATCTCTAGCAGCTAAACAAGCAATTTTCAGTTTTCACTTGCAGCAGTAGCAAAATAACTTTCAATAAGGCATATATTAAATGGAAATACAATTTACTCAAGGTGCACTTCAAGTGCTACAATTTATGAACGTTATATAGGGCAGCTAACAAATCATTATTGAGTGAAATTCATGTCCACGACAGTGTTTGTGCCTGGGGAGAACACAGAAGATCCCAAGGGCCGCATCATGGCTGACTGTGGCATATGGGGTCTTTTTCAATGACTGTAAGCATCAGGACTATGTGAAAAAAACAATGACTATGTGTTGGAACCAATCAGATCTAAAGTATGTATCTTTTACTGATATTTAACTAGTAAACATAATGTAATACTACCCACTGTGATACTCATTGTGTGACATCTGAAGTACCACTGCAGCATTTATATTTGTTTATTTAATTTATATATATATATATATATATATATATATATATATATATATATATATATATATATATATTAGGGCTGTCAAACGATTAATCGCATCCAAAATAAAACTTTGTGTTTACATAATATATTGCACTGTGTATAATTATTTTATATATATAAATACACACACATGCTTGTATATATTTAAGAAATATTTTCATGTATATACTGTGTATAGATTTATATAGAATTTATATTATATAAATATTTTATATATAAATAATATGTTTTTCTTAAATTTACATGCATGTGTGTGTATTTATATATACAGTACAAAATAATTATACACAGTGCACCCACATGTAAACACAAACTTTTATTTTGGATGCGATTAAACATTTGACAGCCCTATTATTTATATATTTTTAGCAAAAATCAAATTACTGTTGCACATTTATGCTCTATCATTTAAATGAAAATCCAGATGGAGAACAAGACTAACCTCTGTTTATTAAAGCACTTCCACAAAGAATTTAATACATTTCAAATGTCTTAATGGCTTTCAAAGCATTGAGCAGGAACTTTCAAAGCCTCAGTGTCTCTATTTTACTTTCTGCATTCAAACATGTCGCTTGTGTGTATTATTTATCCTCTGCTCTGCCTCCATTTCCACAGGGTCCACATAGGATCTACCGCCTGCCCCATTTACTCACATAGCCTCCTGCATTATTAACAACCACAAAGAGCCTAGACTCATTGCTTTCATAGCCATACAACTGAAGAGGAGAGAGATTCAGACATGACAGAACAATGGCCTTCTACGACAGTGAGCTGTTGTCCAATATTTTGCTTATAAAGACAATTTTGATGCACAGAAGAATATTTGCTCAATAATACAGATGCAGACTTGTTTGACAGTTTTCAAATACATTTGAGCATTAATGTCCTCTCTGGCAAGTGTTTGTAAAGAGCACATGAGTTTTACTGCCAAAAACATGCAAAGCGATCGTGTCAGTCTGAGTGGTTTATTGTGTATGATGCTATATCCTGAGTCTGGAAGAGTCCCTAAATTGTTAAACACTTATGAGTTACTTATATGTTCTATTCTGGATCATGCATGTACATTGCAGAGACAAGTCATTTGCATGTATGAGATGCAAACGATACTTATTTAACAATTGAAGCAACTTTTTTTTTTTTCTTTTACACTCACAGACATCTTATCCCACTTACAGAATATACTCTCAAGATGACTGGATCAGATCTGCTTTTATTTTGTTCATGTCATATGTAGCAAACAAAAAGACAGATGTGCTCACAATGGACACACAATCCCTGCAGGGAACGATTCAGGACCGTCAGTGCAGCACGTGTTAATAACCAGGCCGTGGTCTTCAAGGGCTGGGATTTACAGAAAAGAGAGCATCTGCGCTTCTCCTGCCATTATTATTCCAACGAACATGTTATTTTAATATGTAGTGTGTGTGTCTTGCTTTAGACAGATGTTCTGGTTTTCTGCTGTCATTAAAAAGGGAAAAATGCTTGAGGCTCTGTACCTTTAAATGAGCAAATGCAACTCCTCATAGAAAAATATACAGTGCTGTGGAATTGTTTGCATTTCAACTTGATGTACTGGGAGGGAGTGAAAGAGCAGGGCTGTAATCTCTAATGAGATCGAACCTATTGAAACTTTTAAAATAATCTATTTATTATTACTGTGTGTTGGTAAATGTGCATATCAGATCATTCAGATGTGCTTTAAATAATAAAACTAAATTCTATTATTGATCCAGAATGTTTGCTGTTTTACACACCAATGGTCAAAACAACTGTATTTTTAAATATATATTTTCATAAGATTTATACTGTAAATCATCTTCGATTTTTTGGGGGAAAAAGAGGCCATTTAAGAAAGACATTTCTGAATTCTTCCTTCTTCTTCTTTTTTTTTTTTTTTGCCAAGAAGTCTATGTGCATCAAAACATGATTTGATTCAGCTGAAGAGAAAAAGAGGTGCATATAATCCATTTAGGAACTTGCTTGAGGTCAGGTCTTCAGGTTTCTTAATCAAAAACAAGCCAAGCCACTAAAGTGGTGAAACACATCAGCAGTATCTTCAGTTCCATTGGTAATAAAACTCTGGATACTCCATTATCACCGGAGCATAATTCAAACAAGCTTCCTTGATAGTTCAAGCTCCGGGACTGCAGTTTCAGTTTTTCCCAAAGTCCTGCTCCTTCTTGACAATCTGCAATTGCGGTGGAGGCACACGAGTGGAAGTCATCCCAATATCTGCATGAGGATAAACACAAGGTGCACAATCTGTTTTATTCCCTGCAAATGAAATATATTTCAGTATTGTGAGTCTGAGTCATGGATGGTGTGAGTTCAGCTCATAGATATGTCAAATCTAAAACATGATGAGATTGAGAAGGACCACCAGATATGAAATGCTTAGCTTTTCCCAGAAATGACTGCACACATTGTGTACTTACGAGCAGATGGTCTGTAGGTTTTCACTGTCATCCAGCTCTTGGGGATAGTTCTCCATGTTTTCTCCAAGACTGAGCAGACAGTCTGAGAAACCTTTAAATATGTTTTCACATGTTTCTCCAGCACGTGCTGCCTCCACCAATGAAACTGAAATACAACAGAATCAGACGGAATAACACACACAACTTGTTTTAATTTAAATGGAATTTATTTAATCGTCAATTTAAACACCCAAAATTAACTTGACTTGGACCATCACAGAAACATTCAGTAGCTAGACAAAAATAAGCCTACATTAAATGAAAATATATTTTTTACTGACCTAAGGGTGTGGAAAGTTAGAAAATTTAATTGGACCTTTTTCAACAACTTACATTTGAAAAAAAAAAAAAAAAAGAAGCTAATTGACTCACCTAATTCCAGTGTGAAAAGTACCAAGTTGTATTTATCGGTTGAAGTCACTCCCATCCTACGATTAACAAGATTAGCCTAATAGTGGAGGTCTGAAACCGCATCAGGAAACTGCTGCATCTCAAGGGGACTTAAACTACTTCTGTCTCGAACTCCAACCCGGTTGATAGAGATAAAGTGGACTAGAGAAATTGACACACACACTCCCCCTTTACTTTATTGCGCTATGATGACGTAAGCGTGCACCTGACAGACAAAACCTCACGAATAAATATCAAATTATTTAATTTCAAACGGCATATTTATTTGAATCACTGTAAAATAGTACAAGTTCTTCAGTAACCTAAATAAAGTAAAATTTTAATTTCTAAGAGGAACTTACGCGACGAATCATGCGCATGTTTTATTCAGTGCTCTTAGACATAGTATGCAGAGTCAAGAGTGCACGATTTTATTTATTATGGGAAATAACGATCAATAGGCACATTGAAACAACAACATTACCAACATTTAGCCATCAGGAACTGCAGATTATTCTACGTGCATTTACATTCCATTAGCAAAAATCTTGTAGATTAATGATCTGTGATCATTTTATGTTAATCATATTGGCCTATGTTGATCATATCTCGTATGATGAGATATGATCTGCCTAAAGATAATGATATATGATCATATCATATATTGTCCTAATGTTTAAAAAAAAATTCAACCTTTTAAAAAGATTGTTTTCTTTCTTTCTGACACAAATATTTCAAAAGTAGCCTACCCATGATCGTAAGAGGCTCTAGAGAATCCGGTTCGAATCTGACCATGGTTCAAATCCTGATCCCATATCCTTCTCCTTCTCTCACGCTTAGTTTCCTGCCTCCAGTCCATAATATAGGCCTACAATACAATAAACCACAGTAAACTACCAAAAACTACCACTTTACAATAAGATTAAAGCAAAAGCCACCCTTATATAGCCTTGCCTACTATAAACTGTGAATTAAAATAGTAGCCTTTTCTAAGCTGCACATATATCCTTTGCCATCAGATGGCACTGTTGTCAAAAAGTATGGCTTATTGTGTGTAGTGTTACTGGACGCACAGCACATGCCCATACACAGGTATCTCAAATATTAGATCATAAATACGTGCATCAGCACACGCTCTCACACTCATTACAACAAAGATATGAGTCGTAGCCTACCCGATAGCTGTATTACCTAGAACTGTCAGAGTTATTTTGAATCTGGTCACTTTTTCAGTTTTCACTTTAGTTTGTAAATATCATTCTATCCAAACACTTTTTCTTTTTTTTAAATTCTATGAATATTAGCAAATAAAAATGTGTCTAAATGAAACAATAAAGAAAATAAAGCCATAATAGGGGGCTGTAATCATGTTAATACAAAGGAACTTAAATAAAGCTAAAAAAGGGGGGCTGTAATCATGTTAGGCTACTATACAGGAAGTTGGAGTTTTCTGCAGGATGGAGAACACTATGTAGACCAGAGGCAATTATCCAGGTCACCGTGGGTCAGAGACTTTGCTAGTTACCAACACAAGGTCACTCTCATGTGATTACATAAGGTGAAGCAGAGACTGCTCTCTAGTGGCAGCACAAACACACACTCAGAGAGCCAATGTTGCTTCTGTGAGTGACACCTCTCAGGTAGCCTAAAAGTTGTCTCTGTAAGAGTTATTTCAACCACTAAAGGAGATGCGTATTGACTGTTTTTTAGACACACATGCAGTCAAATGCAGCTTGTATGAGTTGTATTGATAGTTCACTCAAAATTGAAAATGTGGTCAATATTTGCACCCTCAAGTTGTTCCAAAACTTTATGAGTTTCTTTCTTCTGTTAAACAGAAGATATTTTAAAGAATGCTAGTAACCAGACAGTTGACGGTGCCATTGACTTGCATAGTTTAAGGAAACTAATACAGGTTTGGTCCATTGGAACAACATGAAGGTGAGTAGCCTAGCCTACATTTTGGGTTAAATCCCTTAACGCAAATTTCAAGCAATGATAATGATGACTAAAGAAAAATGTGTTGAAAAGTTAGTAAAGTCCTCACCATAACGTCTATGAAATGGAAGCATCTGTCATACATTATTTATATGTTTATATATTTATTTTTTCTTAACTCCATTTTAAATTTGAATTTTCACTAAAATTGAGCAAAATACGCAGCATGGTGGTGGGAATATAATAATAATAATAACCAGCCTGATCTCAACTCTTACGATTTAATTAGTTTATGCCAAAAACTATATAACCAAATACATCTCCAAGGAGATATTAATTTTTTTACAATCATTATTTCTTACAAAAGTATTTGCACAGTGAATAATCCAAAAAAAGGCTATAAACTGTATCTTAGACAAAACTTTAAAATGACTTATATATATATATATATATATATATATATATATATATATATATATATATATATATATATATATATATATATATATATATATATATATATATATATATATATGCATACTGAGTTATATCAGAGACTATGGTTATATTCAGAGGCAGGATTTACTGTAGTACTGTAGTTTCAAAGAAAATTCTATAAAGTGAGGGCTAGAATGGGGTGTTGCCTCAAATTATTTCGCCTTTCTTTAACATTATCTCATCATTTGTCTCTGAAACAATTAAATGCCCTTCCACAGTATTTATTAGATGACGGATGCTCCATCACAGTATATGACGACCAACAGGTGTTTGTCTTGTGACAGAAAGAAGGCGCCAAAGCGCGAGTTGTGTTGCATCATCAACTGCCTTCACATAGTGATACTGGGGTCCCGTCGCTATCACTTACATTTTCAGTCATTTTATATCGTTTACGCAACATAAAATAGTCATTATTAGGTTATATTATTTACACGATATAAATATGCGTTATTAGGCAACAAATATTAAATTATATGTATGCTATCACAACATGTTTGTTTTCCAAAATACTTTAAAAGCCGTTGTTAAACACCTTTGTTAATCTATCTATCTATCTATCTATCTATCTATCTATCTATCTATCTATCTATCTATCTATCTATCTATCTATCTATCTATCTATCTATCTATCTATCTATCTATCTATCTATCTATCTATCTATCTATCTATCTATCTATCTATCTATCTATCTATCTATCTATCTATCTATCTATCTATCGAATATAATCAGTTGGATGAGGCTGAAGGGGTAAAGTTTTCCACCCCTCCCGTAGAGATGCTCACAGCTGAACTCCAGTGGCAGCCTCAGTAACACACGTCCCCTTGGAGACTAGAGCAACACGTGATGCGTCTACTTATCACGTTCACTGAGCAGCGCTCAGGAACACACTTTGAGGAAAAAGTGACTTTTCTGACCCTCACTCGTCGGCAGTTTCGATGGCCATCATTCCTTTAGGGAGCTAACAGAGTGGGCGAAGAGAAGTATCCAGTTGGCGAACTTTGCACATCCTCAAATACGCCATTTTGATCGCTCTCCGGAACAAGTTTGCAGTTTTTTTTCGAAGTCCATCATCTCTTTTCACCATCACCATGTCTCAGCGCAATCAGCCCAACCCCGACAAAGTCACGCGTAAGTATCGAGCACTTTTCTACATGTTGTTGTTGTTGTTTACGTTCTCCATCCTGCCGATTTGAAACTTTGCTGGATGGAGACTTTGTCGGAAGTTTTTAAACTTGGAAGGCCGAAGATGTTGAATTGAGATGATGTCCGAACTTTTTTTTTCCTCGCACAGGGTTTGTGCTTCCTCGTTTCATTCTCGCATCCAAAGGTTGAACGCCTGACTACAGGAATTCACTCGCGTCTAACCAGCGCACATGTATTCAACCAGCATACCTTAGTTTACTAAACTCACTGTCGTTAATATGGCTTTATCTCCCATTTGATAAAATGTTTCGCACCTATATTGTCACTAAAAGTGAGTATAATAGTGAACCGTAGCATCCACATCAGAACTTTGAACGAGGCGATCGCGTGGGGGGGTTGGACACGCTTCCCTTTTATACATTGACCTTGTCGGGACATGTTGTATTTGCGTTTTATTTGCGCTTTCGACTTTTTTTCACCGTCGACGAGTCATTGTTGTTCACAAGACCCTCATCGTTTCGTCTGTCACACTTTGCAAACTTAACGCTTGGGAATGTCAAAAGTTTTAAAGGAGGAAGTTCGCTGTCGTCGTGACTATCTTTGGGTTGGGTTTACAGCATGCGATGAACGCCGAAAAGTTACAACAAGAAAAGTCGGATTTTATATATAAACTAAGCAGCCACAACGATGATACAATTTAAGCCATCTCAATTTGATGATTGGATGACTATAATTACTAGGAGGATGCATCGTTTTCGTGCGGGTGTTTCGATAGAGGCTGTGCCTCTGCCCTCCTCCTCCCATCATCCTCTGTTGGTTCTCGCGTCTCTTTGGAGAATCAGAATGTGTAAAGATCCAGATGAGCAGTTCACATTCCATTACCAAATTCAACACTGGGCTCCAGGAGGCCTGCAGTGGCAGCATCATTCACTCACTTAGTCCTCTCAATCCGCTGACTTTTAACTACAGCATGGTTGTTTTGTACTGTAACTTCCATCCCCTGCTCTGTCAGAAAACATAATTTTTTTTTACCTTTGCGGTATGCTACAACAGCTTGTCGCTGGGGCATTACCCTTAAAGAGACAACTATCTAACCATAAATGTTGTATATTAGTACCTTAGAGTAGTATTTGTACTCTTAAGTACCTTAAATACTTCTCTAAGGTAGTATTTCTACACTGTGAACTCAGAGGGAAATAAATTACAAAGATGTTTTTATGATGACCTACCAGATGTAAGCTATGGTATATTAATTTATCAGGGGGACTCGATCCGGAGGTTATATAAAATATAGAAATTATTAATTTATATTTCTACCAAATTATCTGATAAGCAATATTTTTATACTGAGTCTGTAAATGTGGAAAACCTCCAATTAAGAGGTTTTATGTTTGAAACGCATCATACGCAAATTAATTTAGCCTATAATCATCACATTTTAATTGTTAAAAACTTTGCTTATCAAAGATAAGTCAATCCTTTGTGCAATTGCAATGTGATCTTAAAAGATTAAACCATTGTAAATGTGCACCGAACCTGGATGAGAACGTGTTGCTTCATCACCTTAAGCAAATATTTTACTACTTTGTTTCTCTATTACTTTGTATAAATTTTAAGATTTTTTAATCATTCGACGTCTACCATTTTCTTATTGCAGAGAGAGAGAGGTGAGGTTAAAACCCAAATCCTCTTTTACTCATTTTCCTAATAGCCGCTGCTCTCACAATGCAGGCCGATGTAGGGTGGAGATGTGTTTGTTCAGACGCGTAAAGCAAGAAGACCATTGAAAATTCAAAGGCATGTTCTAGTGAACAGTCAAGCAGTGGTCTGGGCTGTAATCTCCTCTGTCCTCAGCAGGGAGTCGACAGAGTTGAATAGAGGAAACCCATTGTGATGATCATCAGAGCTGCCGTGCTGATAGTGATAGAAAGGGGCCATCAGCTTTTACTCCACTTTGTATTCAAACACTCTAAAGTATATAAAGAGTCTCAAAGCCCTACAAACAGACTTGTTGAGTGGATGAATTTGTTTTGTGCTTTTATTTTGGTTACTGGAATTTCGAGATGCAGCCTTGGAAATTAAGATCGTTAATCTTGATTAATCAATATAAACTCATTAAAATCAACTCTTGGCAGTTCTCTAGTAAACTTCCTTTGACAAACAGGCCTAACTGTGATTGTTTACCCAATGTAAAGACAAAGGGTCTGGTCTCAGAAGTCCCAGACTGGATGGAGAAACTAGTTGGTCACCTCAACGTTCCTTTTGCCCATAGTGATGGGTGTTCTGTTCACTCATCCATGGGTAGAGATGGGCGTCCTGTTTTCGCTCTGGAGCTATTTTTAACTTGTCTATTTTAGATAAGATTATGTTCCCTCTCTCTCATAGGGAATGGGAAGCATGGTTTGGTCCTGGGGTCTGGGGTGAGACACTATACCTGTGGGGCTTAAGAAAGTTAGTTTGCAGATGGATGCTACTATGTGCTTGTTTCATTCAAATTTAAGAGACAGAATTTTTTTTTCTTTTATGGCCAAACTGAGAAATGGATGTTGAAGGTTGACTCTTTTGAAGGGATAGTTTGCCCAAAAATGAGAAAAGTTTGGACATCATTTACTTTCCAAACCGGTATGATTTTCTTTAATCTAAAAGTGAAAAATATTGTTAAAATCTTTTTGCCCTGTACAATGAAAGACATTTTTCAATTTGCCTTCTTTTGTGTTCAGCATAGGAAATAGTCTTACAGGTTTGGAGTGACAAATTAACATTTTTGGGTGAACTGTCCCTTTAATGCTACTGTTTATTTGGTCATTGGTATCCTTGTTTAGTTAAGGTATAACAAATTGACTGTTCATATTACTTTGTTTTGGTCTTCGATGTTTTACAAAGCCTTACAAACAGTTACAACTCTGCTTTTAGGAAAAAGAGCTACTTATTTACAATAGACTCTGTATAGGTCCAAAAAATCAGTATGAACAATGCATAGTGGGTCATTGGGACAGAAGAGACAAAATAGAGGTGCCAAAACCAGGGCCTGGTTGGCCCCTGATGACCTTTGATTTGGCCCGTCTTGGCTTATCACAAAAGAAAAAACATGCCATTAAAGCACATTCATTTCTAATTAATTTTTTTAATATCTTTTTATTTTTGTATTGAAATTTAGAGAATATCAATGAATTAGATTTGTTTTGAATGTTGGCTACACTATAGTTGGATATAATGCAACAAGCCCGATCTCAGGAAAGTTCATATTTATAGCACGAATGTCATTTTCCCGTACCATTTATACGCCAGAAACAGTTTTTGCGTGTTTATGGTACGCGTTTTTCGCGTGCATATGATACGCACTTTTTGGCGTGTAATACGCACAAACTCCCCACCCCCTCCTCCCTAAACCTACCCCAGGGTTTTTTAGTGCGTAGCATATACACGCAAAAACCATTTTTGCCGTATAAATGCCACGAGAAATGACATTCGTGGTATAGATACGCATTTTCATGAGACTGTGTTGAATGCAACATCTACTTTCTTTCCACGGCTTTGATTTCCAAGTTTGATTTTTGAGTTTGGGAACCTCTGGACTAAATTATTTACTTTTAAATCATAAAAGTGTAGTAAAGAAAAACTAAAAGTGAAACCGAGTCCACATCATCCGTGTAAGCGGGACGTGGATGACAGGAAATAGAGCAGCCTGTGTGGATAGAGGAAGTTCGAAAATTAAGATAGAAACAATAGGTACCGCATCCATACCCTGTTAACTTGAGAATTAAGTTATTTGATAGTCAATCAAACAGGTCATAATAGTCAAACTGTGATGTTTTACCACAATCATAAGTAGTTTAACTTGCTAACACTCCTTTTTGAGGTATTGCGAGCTTTGCTTTGACTTTTTTTTTACGTTTGTCTGTGAGAGAGAAAGAAGACGAATCACACACGGCTTTGCAGGCCTCCTCCTTTGCCTCCCTCTGCTACTTCCCCCGCCCCTCTTCTCCCACCCTGCCTCTGTTGCTGACTAAACAGTTTCTTCAGCTGGCAGTTACCCACAGTCTGTGAATTTTTGATAGCCTCAGAGAGGGAGCACCGCGAAGGGAGGCGGAGATGCTGAAGAAACGCTCTTGTTGCACATTAAGGAGTGAAGGAGGGAGACAAAAACGGGAAGATGGCAGGTCGAGTCACATTGTGGAACCAGTTTGTCTTGTACTAGCATTCTTTGTACTTCAGTTTCCCAGTTTCGTGTTCAAGCATTGAACAAACATTTGAAAGATATGAAAATATGCCTGTGGCTAATTCATCTCTATTGCATTTAGAAGTTGCTGAAAGTTACATTTCTGCTTTGGAAATTTGACAGAAAAGTTGACTTGTGACCTGGTATGAGCATTAAGGTTTTTTTTTTTTTTTTTATGAAACTCTACTAATCTAATGACGCAGTGAGTGGTGTCACGTCATGCATAATTTTATGAAATCTCATGACAAAGCTGTGACTTTCATTTCAGTTCCAGTTGATTGTAGTGATTCATGAGACGAGGGAGGGACTCGGGTTGTATGACTGTGTAGTGCTGGAGTTATTTAACTGGAAAATCTAGGTGTGCACTGCAGGTTGAAAAACCTATGTCATCGTTGCGTTAACCTGCATGGACTTTGAATCACACAGTCTCATCTCGCTAAGCGCAGGGAGAGCTTCACAGAGAAATGTCCTGGCTGAGGACAGATCCTCTTCTGTGTCTCTGAGAGCGATGTGCAATGGGAAACAGATGTGGCTGGGCTGTTAGTTCAGTGCCTTTCTTCAAAGAGCCTCAATTAGTGTGTCCGTATACAGAACGACTTCTTGAGACATATTTTGTCAGCTTCATAGATTTGTTATTGTAAATTCCAAGTCTAGGTTTGCAGCACTGTTTGCATCGATTTGTCTTGAGTTTTCGCAATTTTTGGCAAACATAGGATTTACAGGGTTAGTTCACCCCAAACAAATATCTAAAAAAATCATGATGATTTAAGCCACAATGTGTTTTTCTCTCTAAAGCACAAAAGGTGACATTTTAAAGAATATTCTGCACACTCTTTGCCATGTAGTGAAACTTCAAAATGACATAAGAGAACTTTTAAGTTATCAAAAATAATCCAATTGACTATATGGCTCTAGAGTCTGCTGTAATGTTGAGTTCATACAATAGCAACTATATTAGGAATAGTTTAAAATGAATCAATACTCACTGAAAATTGTGAACCACCTTAGCTGCGAAAAGTGTCTTGCCTGATTCTTGGCTCTTTTGAGTCATTTTTAATGAATCTGTTGAACCAGTTCACAAGAACTAAATGATTCATTCACAAATAAGAATGATCCAATTCATTGATTCAATAATCCAGTTGCAGAGATTGACAGTTTATTGTAATTAGAAGATTATCATTTAGTTGCAGGTTATTAACTTAAAGGGACATTAAAGGGTATAACACCCATTTGCATTAAGCTTTCCATTGTTAGAAACCCAGTTTTACTATGGTCGTGCAACACTCTCTCATTTTCCCAGAGATGAGAGAAATCCGCTATTTACCTTTTCACATCCTCCTGACAATGACGCAAAAATCGTAATTTTACATTGTTGTTGGAGGAAGTGTAGTCTTCTGTAAAGACTACAAGCACTAGTCCCCACCCTTTTAAATCCTCCCATAGGGGGTTGGACCTAATGCGCTAACAGACCAATCACAGATCAGTGCCAGTCTGTTTGATTTCACCGGCAGAAACTTTTTGAAAATATGGACGAAGGTACTGAATACGCAGACGGATGCATTATGGAGGATTGGGATTACACATAGTGTCAGCCATCTTTTTTGGAAGCTAAGCTAGCAGGCTCTTGTTCTGTGGAGAAAGCCGAGTAGTAACTTTAGGGGTTACCGTCCTCTTTTTCCCGACAGGTACGGCCGTCGATGTCCGGGATTCAGCTTTTACTTTCGCCATGCATTGTTTACATATACAGCTTTTGTTTCAATCTAACTGAATCTGAATGTAGTGTTTACATGAACGCTAAAAAGTGATCGGTTGATGTGCGTTTTAACATTGCTAAGAAAATTCCCGCTCCTCCGTGAGAGATACGAGATCGATAACTTACGTCTCACAGGTGTCGCTCATCTGTAATCACGCCACCGGCCTCGCGTCTCTCCCGCGGCCCTCACTCGTCCTGCTCGCCTCAGTAAACATGATGAATGGCGACTGTAGAACGCAAAAGCCGAATACCGGACATTTTGGGCGATCTCGAAACACATTTTCGAGCAGACTCATCACGGAGACTCACTTAGACTAGCCTAGACTTGTTGTTTAACTATTGCGCTCTGTTACCGGTAGGCGTGGGCTCCTAGGGCAGCAAAGCAAGTGCATTCTGGGAGTTGTTGTCTTTCTTTGTCCACATAAGCCAAAAATACATTTCCTGGCTTTTCTCAGTCTGGAAAGCTCACGAAATTATAAAAATAATTTCACATTTCTTCTACGTAAATTACCTATTTTAAATACACATTCATCTTTTTAGAGGTGGAATGACCCTTTAAAGCAACACCAAGGAACTTTTCCTCTGCGGTCGCCCTACAGGTTGGAAGCGGAATTGTCCTCATTAGAACTACAGAAACGCGACCCAATCTGACAATCTTACATAGCATGGGTGGATGTATCAGATAAAGGACCGCAAAGCGGTGGCATAAGTGCATTTCACCATGTCACGACTTGATGAACCACTGAAACGATTTTGAAAACATTATTTTAAGGTAAAAATTCTTACTTAGTGTTGCTTTAAAGTTTAGTTTGTCACACAAAACAATATAGTTTCAGAATACATTGAATACAGCGCAACCAATTTGGGGCTATATGTCATACTGGAGCTCATTATATTTAAAACAGAGGATAGGATCTTCAAAATGATACAAATATCATGGTTGGAGCAACATGACTGTGCTTACAAAGCACACTCATTCACCAGCACATCAGTCTCATTAGTGAGTGCTTCATGGCACAATATCACAAGCTCTTTCCGTATCATCTGATGGCTAAGATTTTACGGCAGTGGAGCTTTCAGAATGTGTTAGTACCTTTTAAAAGTTGTGGATTCTTTAAAAACAGGTTATGAAGTCATGCTAGCTGCAAGATGCTAGAAGTTGACTGTTGTCAGTCGACAGGATTAAGGTGATTCATGCAGTTCTCTAGCAGCCTCTCCCAAAATGCCCTGAGGCAGTGTAGACAATGAAGAAAAATGGCGTCTTTTCAGGAGGAGAAATTCAGCCGCTCCCGTCTCTTCCAGCTCTTAGAAAATAAGACTCACAGTGTGTTTGAGGAGAACGTGCCTGTCCACCATCCTGGCCCTTACTAATGTCTGATTATCCTAGCTATGTTCAGCGCTTAAAACTAAATTAGAAACTGATTTCTATTTCCGCACTCACATTTAGCAACTTGCAAATAGTACACAAAACTGTCTAGAAATATATATAGTTGTTGTCCAGGTAGAAAATAGTACTTCACTAAAACGGTTAAACATAGGACATTTATTTCATACAATTGATCCATTTCAAAAATGAATAAGAGGCTTGTTTCCTTGTAGTTTTGCAATTGTTTAAAACTTTCAAAGAAATTGTATTTTAAGTTGCATTTTGAGAGTTTATTGTCATTTGAACTAATTGCCATTTCAAAGGCTTGTGAGGAGAGGAATCCTGACAGAACAGGACAGGGAAAACAAAACATGGAAATGAGGCAAAGGTCACTCCTGCTTCTTTTGTAGCCCGGTTCATCTCAGGGTTGCAGTAAATATTAACCTGCTTATCACTGAGTATGGGATGTGTTATTTTAGCATACTAGAATCAGACAAAAAAAAACTTGAAGAGGCTAAATGAACACCAATGAGTAGGTGTTTTAATCAGATTATCAGATTGTGAGTCATAAAGACTTAATGATAACATGAGACATGTGTTTTATTCCATGTCTGTTAGTTTTTAAGCCAGTTTAGGTCATTTAACTTCTAAATTTAACCTTTAGCACATGCAAAATGTACAGTCATTCTCATCTGGGAAAATTGACATACACTATTGATGTTTATCCAATCGGATACTTTCTAGAATGAGAATGCCCCTCCCCTCTTTATCACCTGCAACTGACTAGCAAACAGCAAATCCTGTTTTTATTGTTGGGATGCATCTAAAACATATTGTCAGTATTAAATTGTTCAATATAATCCTAATTTTAACATGCATGATCAAATTAGAACAGTAATATCCTTTATCTCTAAACTTGACAGCTTGCTCAACAGTGCCCTCCATCTCTCTATGCTCAGTACTTCCAGGAAGGTGTTCTCTGATTGTTTAATTGTTTGTGTTGGTTGATGGAGTTTATTGCCATATCCTCTTATAGTTTTTAATATGCATTAATGTTTACCAAGTAAACAAAAAAAGCTCATTCTAGCCAATCAGAGAAATGTTCTCTGTACCCTCCCCCATCCCCAACCAATCACAGCATTGCGTCTTTACTATTTACTGTGTTTACATGTTTGCTGTGTAAATGCAGCTCACAAAACTGCATGCCGTGCCACTTAGTTTAAGCATCATTCTCTTTCGTTTGGGCTACTAACAATGTGAGTATATCACAATGCAGTCAAACAGCTATGTTTGAGATAATCATTAGATAGGACAGGCTAAAAACCAAATAAAGTAAATAGAACGCTTTACCTTTGGCCAACCATTTCCAGCTGTGCAGAGGTCTGTGTTATCTGCATTTACACAGCCAGCATGTAACTTACAACTAGGAAACAAACACTGAAAAAGTTTCCTAAAGCACACATATTATTTGTAGTTTACTCTCAAATATTAATTTTAATAAATATATCATAAACAGTTGTGTACTACACTGCAAAAATTCGATTCTTAATGTTTTTGTCTTGTTTTCCATTAAAAAATCTTTAAAGATTGATAAAATATCTTAAGAACCAAGAAGCCATTTTGTTTTCATCAATTTAGTTTTTATCACGATCATGTTTCTGTCAGCCTTGAGTTTGAACTGCACTGCCCCAGATCAGGGTGCTCACCAAGGCAAAGTACAGAAGATTATGAGGGGGACCACGGTAAGAGAGGGATTAGTATACACACGGTTATGGACTCTGCCCGCAGAAAATGACTTTGTGAAGGTTTTACTAACATTTAGGGGCTTCCAAACACTTCTTATCAGGTTCTCCACATGCAGTTTCCATTTGTTCAACATGATAACACTGTAAAAGTTAGCACTTTTATATCAATGATATTAGTTAAAGGGTTAGTTCACACAAAAATAGAAATTCTGTCGTAAAACTAATCCATATGAATTGAGCGGTTTTGGCCAAATTTTGAAGAAACACAATCGCTTTATATGACGAACAGATTGAATTTAGGCTTTTATGCACATACATTGATCAGCAAACATAAACAGCTCAACTAAATCTGCTTGACGTGCAAGAACAAACCTCGTTCAGAAGCTCAAACTGCGTAAAGGCCCTTTCAGACTGGACACAGAATGCTGGGTTCAGCGTAGCCCTTTAGATACAAAACGATCTGCATTACGCTGGCCAGAGCAAAGTAGGAGTTTTCAAAAATGTTAGCAGGAGTTCTATACTTATAGTCATATGATTGTTGTTCCACCTTTCGGTCAGCAGCAAAATATGTATCTGTCCCGTGCTAAGAAGCAAGCGACAGCACCTGACATTCCAACTTCAATTGAGATATGTCTCCATGACACAGCTTTTCTCCGATTAACTACCACAAACTTGTATTGTATAAACTTGTATTGTGTCCTATTGGTTCTTGCTTAAGCTCAAACTTACTGCGTAACACACCAGAATGGCAGACTGATCTCATGAAGTAGTGTGTGTATATGACACGCCAATACATTTTTCTATTTTTGGCGTGCTATCAACACGCATAATCGCTTTTCAGCATGTTTATGAACGGCGTTGACTTAACGTTATTACTGTATATATAAATATATGACCTACCTCAACCCGGTCCCTAAACCTACCCGTCACTGGGGTTAATAGCATTTATGAGTCTTCCCCTACCATCCTCAGGAAAAAAAAATCACTCCCCAGATGTAGATCTACATTTTGCTTCGATTCGTACGGACATTTGACGGCGTGTACAGACACGCGGAATCACTCAGACGTTAACGGCGTAGACATATACGCATACACGCGGATACACGCGGATAGCTCAAAATGGGTAGAGATAACACGCCACTTGACTCGAAAGTGGCGTGTATGTTTACGCGAAAGTCATGATGTCATGTTGAGAATGAACCTCATTGGTTCTTGCTAAAGCTCAAGCATGCTGTGTAACACGAATGAACCTCATTGGTTCTTGCTAAAGCTCAGACATGCTGTGTAACACGAGAATGAACCTCATTGGTTTTCGCACATCAAGCAAACATGCTTGAGCCTCTGTTTACGACAACTGATGTATGAGTTAATGAATGTTTATATGTGAATAAAAGCCTAAATTCAATCTGTTCATCATATAAATAATCGAGTCTCTTTAGAAAATTTGGGCGAAATTGCTCAATTTATATGGATTAGGCTAGTTTTACGATCTCTTTATGAACTTTTTAAAACATCAAAGTGGTTGTTGTGTAGTATGGAAGGACAGAAAAAAAGATCATTTGTGTTCTGAAGATCAACGAAAGTTTTACAGGTTTAAAACTTTTGTGAGTAATTAATGACAGATTTGACTGATTCATTTTTGGGTGAACTAACCCTTTAATCCTAATGGCTTATGTTCCAAACGTCTTTTTATGTTCCAAACGGTCTATCCACTGGCACCAAAGCTGCTCTTACACAAAGTCTTACTTATTTCAGCAATGGCTGTTGTGTATGCGCGAGCACAGTGGATTATTTTCGCAAAGGCAGTTTGCTTTTCTTCGTTCTAGCTTTTGACAAGCGCCATGTGGTTGACAGACAACCTCCGGCTGTTTCCAGCAGTTACTTGCTCAAATAAGCCTTGCGGTGTCACCTGACTGCTCCGACCGGATTGGTCGTATTAAACGGCAGGGCCCTCGAGAAGGGGTGGGGCTTCGGGGGTGGGACTATGTGGAGGAGTCAGTGAATGGTGGTATCTATGGTGACCACTGGTCAGTGATGTGGCCCTGTACTTTGATCAGGGTTGCCCTGAGGAGATGGACACAACGGTCACATTTGAGCAGAAGAACATTCTTGAGATGAAAAGCCCATGTGTAGTTTATAATTAAGCCCCATTGGTGACTCATTTTATGCAAAAGTAGTCTGCGTGCATGCAAGCTCATGCATGCATGCATGCTCATTCAGAGGCGCAAGAGTGGGTGTGCTGAATAGACAAAGTCTGTGTCTGATGATAAGGACTCAGATGAAGGTGGGTGGAGAAGGACAGAGAGCCGGTCGGGGTCGATATAACAGACACAGAAGCAGAGGGAGCTGGCATGGTTGCTTTCAGGCGGGAGGCTGCGAGTTCTGCAGTGGAGACAGCGAGCGTAAACATGCGTAACACTGCCAAATACACTTTCTGACCTACTTCAGCTCACAGGGAAATACACTGTATTGTCTAGCCTGAGACAGTGGGTGTCTGTGAGGCCTCAAACCTCCAATCCTTCACCGAACGATTCATTCCGCTGCAGAAGATGGGTTTGGAGAAAGACGGGGAGATGGAGAGAGATCAGGGTGGTGGTGGGGTCGAGGGGAGGTTTGTGAAATAATGACCAGAAGTGTACGCTTGGGTAAATCTGCACTGGGATTGAGTTTTAAATAGCCTGGAATGCACAGTGCTGGAAATGGGTGGTAGTTCAGAGAGCTCAGCCTGCTATACTGCAGCGTGTGTCACATCACAGGACAGCAGCTGTATGTGACAGAGGAAGTCTCTTCACAGTGATGATGGTTACGGTCTGGTTGCACAGACTGAAAGAGATGTGGCCAAGAGGTGCATTTTTCTTCACTAAAATAATCATGACATTTGTGCTCTAAATTAATATTTGAGTTGTATTTACATATTTAATTAATCAATTTACTGCAAGTCTTCAATTGACTATGTGCACGTTAGCGCTACTTCCGGCTGCGAAACGATAGGGGCGTCTAGTTTCCGGTAGCCTGATGGACGCATAGAGGATGTATTTTTCTCCAGATGTCTTGGACATCTCTGCCGAATATTACAGTCGATGGTGTTCTTCGCCTGGCTAGTGGTTTTTCTCCGGCTTCCCAGAGGAAGAGAGAGAAGGGGTTTAAATATTACATCTCTCAGTATTTGCATAATTTTGAAGGTAACGTTAATTCACAACAACATCCAAGCTCATGAAATTGCGTGTGTATGACACGACAATTCGTATTTCCCTTTTGGCGTGCTATCAACATTCATAATCGCTTTTCAGCGTGCTTATGAATGCCATTGACTTAACGTTATTACTGTATATATAAAAATATGACCTACCTCAACCCCGTCCCTAAACCTACCCGTCACTGGGGTTAATAGCATATAGCTATGAGTCTTCCCCTACCGTCCTAGAAAAAAATATGATCCCCAGATGTAGATCTACATTTTGTTTCGTTTCGCTCGCATACACGTGGGGATAGCTGTATTCCCAAAAGTCATGATGTCATGTTGCCATGATACGTGCTCAAGCTGCTATGTGGTAACGTTAACTGTTATTATAAAAGTCGAAATCATGCGTTAGAGTAGACAGGTCTCCCTTTCAAAATAGGTTTTAACCCCAAGGGCTTCTCCTGGTTAAAGGGTATAATATTATAATAATAAATAATAATTAGTAGCATAAAAACTTCCATTTAGTTGTCATGGATACGCAACGCTCCACTCTGTAAAGCGACTGCTTGGCTACTTTTCACAATGCAGCAGCGCCTGGCTC
Organism: Hybognathus amarus; assembly: GCA_030378365.1. Taxonomy (NCBI): domain Eukaryota; kingdom Metazoa; phylum Chordata; class Actinopteri; order Cypriniformes; family Leuciscidae; genus Hybognathus; species Hybognathus amarus. The sequence goes on from JAQIUQ010004286.1 coordinate 651,897, forward strand.
CACCCAAATATGTGTAAAAACTGTGTTGATTGACTTGACTATGAACAAACGAACATCGTTTTAGATAAATGTATTTAGATTTATTGCTAAGCTTTAGATAGCCGGTCCACTCATAGATATCTATGGGTCCACTGATGTAAACGACGGCAACCGGAATCGAAGTACTCAACATCCGCCCTCAAGCCGGAAGTTAGCATTTTTCTCGTGCACAGAGCGAATTAGCCAAAACCATAACCAAAAATATTTTAAATAACTTAAAAATATGGGTAATTGAAATCAGTGTGCTGTTCTGTGTCGTTTTCTCACGATTAATTAAACCAGTGGTAATAGGTGACGTACATTAGTACATCACTACACAATATATATCCTTTGATACAAAACATTGGTATCAGTTTTTTTTTTATTTTAATAAAAAAAATTTTAACATATACATTTTTGTTAGAATCTAATATTTAATTTTTTGTGCTCTTATCCCCTATTTTTAATTGTGAATGTTTAAAAAAACAGTCCTAATTTAATAACACTGTTAATCTATCTTTTGCAAATCTGAAATGAATATAAATTTTTTTCATACTTATAGCATTTAAAATTACTGATTTTTGTTTTTAGTGTTAGTTGCAACATGACATCATGACTTTTGCGTTAACATACACGCCACTTTTGAGTCAAGTGTATGTCCAGAGTGATTCCACGTGTCTGTACACGCCGTCAAATGTCAGAGGGAAATGAAGCAAAATGTAGATCTACATCTGGGACCGATCTTTTTTTCCTAGGATGGTAGGGGAACAGTCATTAATGCCAATAACCCTAGTGACGGGTAGGTTTAGGGATGGGGTTGAGGTAAGTCATATATTTATATATACAGTAATAACGTTAAGTCAACAGCGTTCATAAACACGCTGAAAAGAGATTATGCGTGTTGATAGCACGCCAAAAATGGAAATATGAATTGGCGTGTCATACACACACTACTTCATGAGATCAGTCTGTTAGTTTTTAGCCATAACATGACAAAAGTTTTCACCATTACTCAGAATTGGCCATTGCATCCCTATTATTGAAATTTTGTAGGCCCTTTTTAGGATTGCGTAATAGCCAGTAGCACATGAGCATCACTTCATCCAAACACAAATATATATTTTTGGATCTTATTGAGTTCTTCCTCCGTGTGTGATGTCATGGTTTTTGCTGGAGCTCCTGGCTTGGTTGCCTGAAACAAAATGGTTGCTGTATGCAATAAAGCCAAAGGTCACGTCAGGGCCACCTGTTTGGAGTGACAGCTGAGTACTGCTTTGCCAAGGGCCTCCTCCTCTTCTTCCCTGTTAACCCCTTGTGTTCATTCCAATCAGAGTTTCAAGCACATTTATTGATTTGTCTCGGTCCTTCACCTGCTGGAAAATCCAGCTGAAACTAGCCTGAAGCGATAGCTGTGTTTTGGAATATGATATTTGGTGTCTATCTGGTCCAGGCTGGTCTGCCAGAACAGCCAGGTGCCCAACAGCTGGTTCTCCTATTGGTCTAACACCTAAACCATATTAGAGTTGCTAGAAACTAGCTTTAATGTTGTAAAACGCAGATTTTGTATTTTTTATATGAAGAAGAATTATGATAAAGGTTTTAATAATGCTTTTTAATAAACATTTTATAGTGTTGACTCTAATATTTTTCATTTTGAACTTTCTATTTATTTATTTTTTGTTGTTGCCTGGATAAAATTGCAGAAAAGGAAATTGTGCAGAAAATGCAGCAGAAGTTTGTGATGAAATAAGATAGAGTTAGTTGAGAGAAGAGAGAGAGAGAGAGCTGAGCAGTAGAACCAGTTAAACCAGAAACCTCTCCTCTTGTCATGAATCCTCCTCCTGGTTCTCGAAGCACTGTATCCCCATCCCCACCGAGACCCTTCTATTCTGACACCTCCCCCACTCAACACAAACACACATACACACATGCTGAAACTGATACAGAAACAGTGTGGAGTGTAGAGGCAGCAGAACGCGATAGCCCCATGAGCCAACACCTGCCCACAATCCAACACTTGCCTGTGCCTGTCACACAGGGATGCAAGAGCTTTGACACACTCTTGCCTCAGACACACACTCTTTCTTTTTGCATTCCCCCCTGTTGTTTTGGCCTTCTTAAGAGCTTTTGTACCAGCGAAGTGTGCAGGATTCTTATTTCCTGACCTGCTTACTTTTACTTTTTATCAGTAATTTTGAGAAGCGAACACATTACCTTGAGTTGTTAAAATATTTTTGGAGTCATTATTTATGATGAAAATGTTCTTTATATTTAGTCAATGTTTTATTATGTAAAAAATGTTATTAGCTTGTTGCTTTTGGACTAAAATTGCATATACCATTCAAAAGTCTTTTGTCTGTATTATTTATTGATGTTTTTGAGTCTTTTATGCTCAAGGCAGCATTTTTTTTTACAGTAAATACAGTATAATATTGTGAAAAATTAAAATTTCAAATATTTGTTTTCTACTCTCCAGTCTTCAGTGCCACATGATCCTTCGGAAATCATTCTAATTGGCTGATTTGATGCCCTAGGAGTGTTCTCGTTATTATTAATGTTGAAAACAGTTTTTGTAGAAAGTTTAATACATTTTTGTATTATTTTTCTAAAAATATTTTAAAAAATGTACAGAAGATAAACTTTTAAGCGATAGTTATTTTCACAGTGGAAAATAACATTTTATTCAGTGTAAATAACAAATTAGTTGACAATAATGTGCAAAAAGACGAACACATTACCTTGAGTTGTTAAAACATTTTTGGAGTCATTATTTCTGATGAAAATATTTTTTATATTTAGTTCATGTTTTATTATGTACAATTTATTAGCTTGTTGCTTTTGGGCTAAAAAGTCTTTTGTCTGTATTATTTATTGATGTTTTTGAGTCTTTTATGCTCAAAGACGCATTTTATTTTTTCATAAATACAGTAAAAACAGTATAATATTGTAAAATATTATTATAATTTCAAATATTTGTTTTCTACTCTCCATTCTTCAATGTCACACGATCCTTCGGAAATCATTCTAATTGGCTGATTTGATGCTCTAGGAGTGTTCTCGTTATTATTAATGTTGATAACAGTTTTTGCAGAAAGTTTAATACATTTTTGTATTATTTTTATTAAAAATATTTTAAAAAATTTACAGAAGATAAACTTTTTAGCGATAGTTAGTTTCACAGTGGAAAATAACATTTTATTTAGTGTAAATACCTTGAGTTGTTAAAACATTTTTGGAGTCATTATTTCTGATGAAAATGTTTTTATATTTAGTTAATGTTTTATTATGTACAATTTATTAGCTTGTTGCTTTTGGACTAAAAAGTCTTTTGTCTGTATTATTTATTGATGTTTTTGAATCTTTTTATGCTCAAAGACGCATTTTATTTTTTCATAAATACAGTAAAAACAGTATAATATTGTAAAATATTATTATAATTTCAAATATTTGTTTTCTACTCTCTAGTCTTCAGTGTCTCATGATCCTTCGGAAATCATTCTAATTGGCTGATTTGATGCTCTAGGAGTGTTCTCGTTATTATTAATGTTGAAAACAGTTTTTGTAGAAAGTTTAATACATTTTTGTATTATTTTTACTAAAAATATATTTTTTTAAATTACAGAAGATAAACTTTTTAGCGATAGTTAGTTTCACAGTGGAAAATAACATTTTATTCAGTGTAAATAACATGTTAGTTGACAATAATGTGCAAAAAGAAGAACACATTAACTTGAGTTTTTAAAACATTTTTGGAGTCATTATTTATGATGAAAATGTTTTTTATATTTAGTTCATGTTTTATTATGTACAGTTTATTAGCTTGTTGCTTTTGTACTAAAAAGTCTTTTGTCTGTATTATTTATTGATGTTTTTGAATCTTTTTATGCTCAAAGACACATTTATTTTTTCATAAATACAGTAAAAACAGTATAATATTGTAAAATATTATTATAATTTCAAATATTTGTTTTCTACTCTCCAGTCTTCAGTGTCACATGATCCTTCGGAAATCATTCTAATTGGCTGATTTGATGCTCTAGGAGTGTTCTAGTTATTATTAATGTTGAAAACAGTTTTTTTAGAAAGTTTAATACATTTTTGTATTATTTTTACTAAAAATATTTTTAAAAATTTACAGAAGATAAACTTTTTAGTGATAGTTAGTTTCACAGTGGAAAATAACATTTTATTCAGCTGTAAATAACATGTTAGTTGACAATAATGTGCAAAAAGACGAACACATTACCTTTAGTTTTTAAAACATTTTTGGAGTCATTATTTATGATGAAAATGTTTTTTATATTTAGTTAATGTTTTATTATGTACAATTTATTAGCTTGTTGCTTTTGGACTAAAAAGTCTTTTGTCTGTATTATTTATTGATGTTTTTGAGTCTTTTATGCTCAAAGACGCATTTTATTTTTTCATAAATACAGTAAAAACAGTATAATATTGTGAAATCTTATTATAATTTCAAATATTTGTTTTCTACTCTCCAGTCTTCAGTGTCACATGATCCTTCGGAAATCATTCTAATTGGCTGATTTGATGCTCTAGGAGTGTTCTCGTTATTATTAATGTTGAAAACAGTTTTTGTAGAAAGTTTAATACATTTTTGTATTATTTTTACTAAAATATATTTTTTTAAATTACAGAAGATAAACTTTTTAGCGATAGTTAGTTTCACAGTGGAAAATAACATTTTATTCAGTGTAAATAACATTTTAGTTGACAATAATGTGCAAAAAGACGTAGAAAAAAAGATGTATGAATGACAAAAAAAAGACAAAAACTGTAACAGTTTTGGACAGGATCATTGATTTTATTCAGCATTATATTTTCATGCTTTAATTAAAATAGTTTAATTATTGTCATTACTCATCTTTGCTTCTCTTATTAATTTTGATAAAATCAAAACCTTAGAGGGACACAAAACAAATCTTTATTAAGAAGAGACAAAAAGTGTGAATCGAACTGGGGAACTCAAACTTGTATTGCCTGCATAAGCTCCATCATGCCGTATCACATTAGCTTATTTGCTGTAAAAAATGTCCACGCTTTGCACTTTATTTGTGTCCATGGTATCACATGAATGTCTGTCAGACAAACATATGTTTTTTCCTGACTGGATAATTTGAAATAAGCCTGTTTTGCACATCCTGACAACCTTAAGCTTCATCCATCTGCCTTCCATCCATCTCCATAACGTCATTCGTCCCTCTATCCCCGTCATCCTCACACTCTTCTGTCTCCCTTTGTTCTTGGGTCTTTTAATACCAGCTCTTGTGATATGCTTTTGTAAAAGCAGTAGTAATGTTCCATACAGATGCCTGTAACACTGGCTCCTGCACTCACCAGAGAGGAAACTTGGCAGTGCATGTGACTTTGTGTTATGTGATGGCAGCCCGTTTCAGTTTACCAGCTGAACAAGAGGCCTGAGGCTGGATCTCTCCTGTTACCTTTACACCAGAGCACATCTGAAGTCACTGATGTCACTCTTTCTCATGTGGCCTTTTCAGGTCGCTGTCTCTTGCCGGACCTCGCCTCATGGGAAAGCGTGCTCTAAATCCACAAGCCCCTTATAGCCTGAAGGATTTCTCATTTTAATCCCAAAGGGAAACACATCACATAATTTTCATGCTTACTCAGCGGCTCGGCTCCCTTTAACTCTTGTGTTATGTGTGCTTTTTAAAAACGTAACACTCGCTTTGTGTATACAGTGGTGTAACACTTGCATTGTGTGTGTAGTAATTGTGTGTGTGTGTGTGTGTTTTGCTTTCTTTTAGTATGAGTAGAGGTCGCTGTCCCTCATCCTGTGCCCGTAACCCTGTGACTCCATGACCCTGTGACGTGTTTAGCCCAAAATCTAAAATGGGTAAATATTCAAAAGACACCTGACACTACTGACCATTCTGTGTGTGTTTGTGTGTGTGTGTGTGTGTGTGTGTGTGGGGGGGATTATTTTAAACATTGGGAACCAAACAACATTGAACCCTCTTTCATTGTACTGACAAAAACATGGCAGTGCTTTCCAAATTATCTTGTGTTTTGCAGAAGAAAATAAGTCATATAGGATTAGATGACTGAATTGAATTTTTGTGTAAATTATCCAGTTAAAGGGATAGTACACTTTGAAATTAATTTTTGGTATGTTTTAGCTTACCTCAAGGGCATCCAAGATGTAGGTGTCTTTGTTTCCGCAGTATTTTCAATTTTGACATTTTTCGGTCAAACCGTTGTTGTTTGTCAGTCAAATAATGCAGGTTTAGGGAAAGAGAGCATGCACAGAAAAGTAAATATTAAACATGATTTAATGACTTGTGAATGTAAGTACACACTGATAGCCTAAGACACAAAATGAGCGGTTTGTATGAGAAAACGAACAGTATTTATATGGTTTTTACCTCTTGTTAACAGCTACGTCGAACTGATCTGAATCAAATGTCCAACTGAAACGAACTGAACTGTGAGCGTTACGCCGGAAGTGATCTCTTGCGCGTCTATGTCACGCATTGTTTTCACAGAGATTTCGAAAGTTTTACCTTTCACTAAACATATTTACATATATCGTCTTTCATTGCGATATCTAAATATGTTTAGTGAAAGGTAAAACTTTCGAAATCTCTGTGAAAACTATGCGCTCACGTAGACGCGCGAAAGATCACTTCCGGCGTAATGTTCACGGTTCAGTTCGGTCAGAGTTTGGTTCAGTTGGACATCTGCTTCAGATCAGTTTGACATAGCTCTTAACAAGAGGTAAAAACTATATAAATACTGTTCGTTTTCTCACATAAATTGCTCGTTTCGTGTCATAGGCCATCAATGTGTACTTACATTCATTAGTCATTAAATCATGTTTAATTTTGACTTCTCTGTGCATGCTCTTTGAGGTGGACCCCCTAAACCTGCATTATATGACTGACAGACAACATCGGTTTTAGTCCAAAAATCTCAAAATTGAAAATACTGTGGAAACAAAGACACCTACATCTTGGATGCCCTTGAGGTAAGCTAAAACATATCAAAAATTAATTTCAAAGTGAACAATCCCTTTAAGATTATTTTAAATTGTACATAGGTTGTGTGTGTTGGTATGGAACATCTTTATTTAGATATCAAATAGTATTTTGTATGTTGAGATCATATGCATTTTTTTCAAAATGAGAAGAGATGGAGAGTAGGTAGTTGGGAGGTGGAATATAAGTGAGATGGAGGATGGCCTGTAAGATGGAGGATGATAACAGGGAAGAACAAGGGATCTCTGCTGTGTAGAGGAAGCAAATGAGAATAATGGCTCAGCATTCCCCAGAACTTCCCAGCCACTACACCAAACAGGAAATGCACAAGTTCCCCGCTTTCTCTCTGGTGGAACATGGTGGGGGCGGAGAGACTTTCAGACTTTCCACTCCTCTGTGTACTTATGAACGAAAAGAAGAACAAAATGGCCAAGAACATTCTGAATGAAAACCTAAATATACTTCATGCTGTGGGGTCATTCCTTGGGATTTGAGAGTTGTGCTCCAAAACCTAGTTGAGCAAACCCAGAATGCAATTTGCAACAATCAAAAAAATACATCCAAGATGGTGGAGATGAGAGAAATGTTGGTAATACACAGTTATTTCTGTGTGGAATGTTTTCTTGATGTTTGGTAGAGTTTGTTTGTTAGCTTAGCAACATGCTAAGGGCTAATTCTGTTGGAAAGTGCAGAGCACTAATGTAGAGCTTTTCAGATCTGTCATGTATGTGGTTTCACTGATGGTTAAGATGCTGCCTTAAAAGGTAGCTGTCTATATAGGCTGCTCACTAGGTTTTGGACCATAGCTCATGTTTTCTTCACTGGTTCTGTCAATTAGCATATACCTCTTCTTTTGGTTTCTGTCATCCTACTGATTCACCTTGTAGTGAGTGTGTAAAAGAGAGTGATGGTCAGGGGCAGATGGACTCATCATTATCCAGTGTTATCTGTTCCCAGTAGGAGGGAAGGTCTGTATAATCCCTACACTCCCATTAACTAAGACACTTTTATAGCCCGTAGATGTAAGAGGTCATGTGCTTGCCTGGACAGTGTGTGTCAGAGCATCAGCACTCCTTTTTCTATTTGTCATTTACATGTATAATGTTTCTTGAATTATTACTGGTGCACCCAATGATATATTATTATTATACTTTGCTTTATGCTCTATTTTAAATAGATTTTAACATAATTTTAACCACATAACCACTACGAAGTATTATGTAGTGATTAGAATATCATAGAAACCTAGGAGTGGGTTTGTTTGACTTGGGCCAGGACACAACTGCCTAGAACACCCTGGCTACCACAATGCGACTTGCTAATGTCACTCAGAATGCTTTAGCAGTCACGTGGCAACACCCTGGCAACCGCTCACAACAACAAATCAAAATGGGAAAAATAGATTTTCCTTTACATAAATAGACCTTATGTAGCTCCGCCCCTTTTCACAATTTCTCATTGTGTTCTGTCTTCCGGTTTGTATTTCCACAGCATGAAGGTAATATCTTAAGGATTTATGAATGAACCGCTCGTTTTAAAATCTTCCCGATCTACTGACATTTGTTATGAAATGTTTCAAACATTACAGTGCTTATGATAACTTTCGCTAACTCTACAGTAGTAAAAAACGTTTTCAGGTAATTCCCTTTCAGCAGCGATGCCATAGAATTTTACAGAGCTTACAAAGTGTAAAGACAAAATATTAAAGATGTATGCTTGTTTCTTTGGTACATAAAGTCTAATTTTAAATTTTGGGTGACCAAACTTTAAATTTTGAACGTTAGTGTATATCATTTCTTGAATTATTATTTTTGAACTTTTTGTTTACCTCCTGCCAGTTCATTTGATTTTCTCACTTACCAAATATTTTGCTATTATATTAGTCCTATGAATGAACCATATGATGATGATGGGTTTAACTGATGTCCATCTGTCGTCATTAGCTCCAGTAGCTAATTAACTACTGTCTTTAATCCTTATCCTCTCAGTTATGGCACTTTTCCACTGTATGGTACGGTACGGTATGGCTTGCTTTGAATGGTACCACGTCTGTCGAGGTTCCAAACGATCCGCACTGTACTCGATGCTAAAATGCAATGTGAACACACTGCAGATCACTGATTGGTCAGACAATCATCACTATCGTCACGTCATTGTATTTGCGAGACACGATCAGAACCCGCTAGTATTTAAATAGCCAGTAACAGCCACTGCTGTAGCACCTGTTTTAAAACTACTTGCATGACTTGCTTGAAAAAAGAAAGAAAGAAATTAAGGATTTTTTGAAAGATATTAATGCATTTATTTCAGCAAGGACGCTTCACATTTTTGAATGGCAAAAGGCTTTTATAGTGAAACCTTTGGAAAGTAGATGATTTCATTCAACATAAGCAACAGTAACCATTTGAGATGCAATTTGGGCATACTTAGCAAATGAGAGACAACACAATAGAGATTTCAGATTATTTAACTTGTCTGTACCCACATACAGCAAAACAATGGGTTAGAACTTCGTCATTTCTAAGTGAGTTTGATTCAAACACTCATAGTTGTTTATTTTAATTATATTATACATAATACCCTACTGAAATTTTTATAGATCCCTGTGAGTTTTTTTATTTCTTAGCAGAATATATCTCATTCCAGAACATATTTAAAGCTATGGTCAGTTACGTCTCCCATCAGTAACGTTAGGGCATCCAGCGGTCAGTTATATTAGAGAAATTTAGGTGACATTTTAATAATAATAATGCAGTTAAGGATGTAGCACAGTGAGCAAGTCGCTTGACCAACTTAAAGATGAGCGTCATTACTCAAAAATCCAGGTTGCACAATCCGCACAGATTCCAGTTAAAATGACTCCAATTCACAGAGCAACACTATATGTGACCGTACCTTTATCAGTGACCTAATGCCCTCTAGTCAGTGTGAACATGCATTAAACCCTTCCATAAGTGCATCTCTTTTCGTTAAAGTAAAATCCAATATAGATCCTAAAGTCAGGACAAATAGTCAGGACTCCTCTGTCCACACTTTTCGAACCAGTGGAAGTACATGAGCAGAGTTTGGGATGTTGGGAGCTGGGAGGGGGATTTCCTACCCTTCCCCCTCCAGCAGAGGAGATCACACCCTGCAACGGCACACATAAACTGCTGTAGGGCCGCATGGTTAGAGCAAGAGAGAGTACAGCAGACAACCGTCTACCCTCCACTGCTCACACAGCCACTTCCTGCTTTGACTCTAAACCCAACCCCCCTACTGTTCCTCTCTTTACAGCAGAAAGACTTCAAGTTTCTTCCGTTTGCACATGCACCCAGTCCCTCGACTTGCTTTTCCAGTCCTCTCTCTACAGTTTTCTCACATTTCACATTTCTCTCAGCGTTTTCCTCCATCTCTGCTTCCCCTCCTTCTCTCCCCTCCTGTGCTCTCACGTATGTGTCGTTCATCTTTCTCTCCCTCGTCTCCTCACCCTGCACCACCCCCTCACTGGGTTGGGCCTCTCTCGCTGTAGTATCACACTCCCACAGCTGCCTCAAACACTCCTCCGCCAGTGCTTTTCCTATCTTTCACTTTTAGACAACTCAATGCATAGCGCTCAGTTCAAAATGAGATGTGTGGCAAGAGTGTAGCTTTTTAAATCCAACATATAAGCTAATGTTCAAAAGTTTGGGGTCAGTAAGATTAAGACATTTATCCAGCAAGGGCACGTTAAATTGATCAAAAGTGACAGTTACAAAAAGATCTACTTTATATAAATGTTCTTCTGAAATTTTTATTCATAAAAGAATCATGAAAAAACATGTATCACCGTTTCCTCTTAAATTTTAAGCAGCACAACTGTTTTGTTGTAATTAGAAACCTTTCGTGTTCCCATTTGAATCTATGAAAACAATTAATCAGAGCGTGTGCTAAGTAAAGTTGCTCCTGTAAAACAGCTTCTGCAGAAGATATAATGTCCTAATGATTTCCATGTGGCTTCTTTTGCAGATGGGAAAAGTTGTTCATTAATGGGCGTATCTGTTTATAATTTAGGTTATATTGAGACTTGAGTAACAAAAATTCTCCATTCTTAGAAATGGAAAGTGCCTCCCCTGAAAAGACTGCCAGCAATGGTGTTGGTGCTACTGATGTGAATGAACCATCTCATTTGTCAGAAGACGCTGTTAACAATCAGCCATCCACACATACACCAGATTCTGTTGAAGGTGAGATGGCTCAGTCATTTTAAAGAGATAATAAATAAAGATTCTGTCATTATTAACTAACTTTCAGGCTTTTCCAAACCCAAATGATTTTTTCTTCTGTGATACAAAAAGTAGACTTTTCGACTAATTCCATAGAATTGGGAAAAAGATTGGAAAATGTACAATTTTGGAACAACATGAGTGAGAGTAAATAATGACGGACTTGTCATGTCCCTAAAGAGACACATTGTAATGGTTAAAATACCATGGTCATTTAGTAATCATGTCATTTATAGAAGCAGACTGTGATGAAATGGACAGACCAGAGTGTGAAGATGAAGATGAAGATGAAGGAGGAGGAGCAGAGGGGGAGCTGTCCTCCATCAACTCCATGATGAGTACTGTGATGAATGTGGGCCAGATCAATGGAGTCGACTCTGAGCCCACCAAAACATCTCCCAGAAGTACCACCAAATCACCCTCTATCAGTCGTACTGGGAGAAGAAATCAGGTATAGCATTCGCTATATGTGAGCAGAAGAGGATGTTATTACTTACTTTGAAAGCTAGTCAGTCCACTTGGCAGTCATAATGGTATCTTATCTACTTGAATAGGGACCAAGACCAAGGCTGTGTCCGAAATCACATACTTTCTGAGTAGGTATTTTTATTGAATTAGTAATTACTTCGTAATGTGTGTTTAGCATGAATGTGACTGTATTCCGGATGTACTACATTCGTTGCGTGTCACTATTATATGACCTACAGCGCCAGTTGCGTCGCTTCACTGCCACACACAAATCGTCCCCCGTGGCCTCATGGGATATTAAATAGAGCCAGACCGATATATCGGCAGGCCGATGTATCGGCAGGCCGATATCGGCAGCCGATATTATTGGCAGGCCAATATTCATTGGCCGATATTAGGCATTTTCCAAACTATCGGTATCGGCAGTTATAATGGCCGATAAATGAATATTTAAAAAATAAAATGAAAATGGACGAAACATGCTTGAACCATGTCATGAGTGTTGGAGTTGTATAGTTTGTCCACCAGAGGGCACTCTACACAGTCCTTGTTGGCAACACTCGTTGAGTTCTTCACGAGACATGCATTGCTTGAATAACAATTAAAAGAACATCCCCATTGGTTCTCTTAACTCAAATAAGCATGACAAAATTTGTGACTATCATGTCCAGTTTTGCTGCTGTTAAATAAGCTGAGAGTGAAGCGGAATTAGCTAGTAATAGTTACGTTACGTTGTTACAGTGTAGTTGACTGACTGTCCTTTTAACTTTTGACAATGTGACTGAAGTATTTCTTTAATAACGCGTGACAGTTATAGCTAATGAGACGTATCATCTCTCCTTGGCCTGTAATATTGAAAATGTATGTTTTACAATATGCAGTATGACGTAATCCATTGCTAAATTATGGCTCATCATAGACTAGCTAACCACAAAGCTAGCTAATGCCACTATTATCAGTCTGTTCTGTTACTTTTTAAAATGCATTATCATATTATTTTAGTTAAAACTCATAAATAACTACAAATAACTAATGTTAGGGAAATCTGTTAATGTTTTGTTGAGCGTTTCTGAAAAAAAAATATATATATATATTGGCCGATATATCGGAATATCGGATTTTAAAACCAACAAATATTTCTATCGGCCTTCAAAATCCTTTATCGGTCGTGCTCTAATATTAAAGTTTCCAATAGATGTGCACATCAGAATCTCTCCAGAAGTAGTAGCTTGTCCAGGTACCATGATTACTGTGAATTTGGACATACTACTTTGTTTACATCCTGCTTTTCGCCTACTATATAGTTGGGTAGTATGTGATTTCGGATGCAACCAAATCTCCAAGACTGTTTGTCAAGATTGAGTTTCAATAACAAATTTATAATCCGCAATAAAATTCAAATGTTGCTTCTTTAGCTGATTCTATATTTTTTAAGTTGGTTCAGCTAATGTACATGCGCGTTCTAGAGTAGAAAAAACACATGACTGGCTCTTTTAATCGCATGGTGACACTTTCATTTTTGTAGATGCCATATTTAGTGTTATGATTTTTCCTGATTGTCTACGAGTGGACTGTCTCATCCCCCTCATACTATCTCTGGTAGTCAGTCAGAGTGGCTGTTACATGACTGTTAAATGAGCAGCAACAAATGGTCCTTGCGCTTTCTCAATCCCCCCTTTGTGATAGCCGATGCTTGTCTTATGCCTTCAATTAAAGTGTGGGATTCGACTGAAACACTTCTCTGTGGAGAAAACAGGTGTTTCAGTCTCCCGGCCCCCTCTGGTATCCCTTCCTACAACCCTAACTGCATTTCCATACGCTGAGAGTGACTCTGCACCGCTGCTCTACTGCCCACTGAATTAAGTGATGCTCTTCCTTAACCAGTACTGCTGTTGTCTGGAGAAACAGATGGAGAGACCACTTGTTACTCCATGTGACGCGAGCGCACAACCGCTCCTGCTGCTCTGACATATACTATCTTCATCAAGCAGGCTGTATCCTGCATCTGTTTTACCTATTGTGTTTATCTCTCACTGGGGGACAAATAAACATCTCACTAGGGTTTTGGAGTCATGGGTAGTGAGGTATTTTTCACTTGATTTTGGATCATTACTTATTAGTGTGTTTTCTTAGTGTCTATTTGACAACTTTAACATGCTATATAAAAATATCTGGGGGGCATTTTGAGCTTAAACTTCACACACACTCTGGGGACATCAGAGATTTATTTTACATCTTGTGAAAAGGGCGCTATACCACCCCATAGTAAATGCACCAACTAAAAAACTAACACTAAAAATATTCATTTTCATGTTAGTTCATAGCATATACAACGATTGAACTTGTAGTTAACTAATGCTTATAAAATAAACCTGATTGTAAAGTGTTACCAATAAAAATTAAGTATAAATGTAGTACAAAAATGTTTTTTTCTAATATGTTTGGAAATCATATTGTGACTAATCAAGTCAAGTCATTTTCTTTTCTGTTTTATATGTACATGTACATATGCATTGAAATGAGAAATACTTGAAAATTTTTGATTCATGTATATACGGAAATGGAATAGAAAATAGAATAATAAATTAATAAAAAAGCAGGGTTATTATTATTATTGGTAATATTGAAATTATTATTATAAGTAATGAAAATGACATTTTCATTACTTAAAAATAAAATAAACATTAACTGAAATAAAAAACAAAACTTTTTAATTTTTTGTAAAAATATTTTAGCTAGTTGCCAAGTTGACATTTCTAATTTTCATTTAGTGATGTACTAAAATGAATAAAACTGTGTAGACATTTTTTTTACTAAACTAGTTAAAACAGAAAATACAACAATAATAATAATAATAATAATAATCAGATTAAAAATATTTACAAAAAGTATAATAGTAATCAAGATCTATGTTTCCATCACCATGTTTTTATGTGCATTTTGAAGTATCGCATCAGAAATGAGTGATGGAAATGGCAAATTAAAAAAAAAAAACATTTGCAAAAAAAAAATTGAGGTGGTTTTTGACAGTGTGCGAAAAATAGTTGATGTGAATAGTGGGAGATGGAAACGCATTTGCCGAATAAATTCTGACTTAGTGAACATTAAAGCCACGTGACTAAATTCGTCTGTTTCCAATGATGGGGTTTTATTTACTGTTGGTTACGAGATTACCTCGAGGTTATCTGTGTTGAACAACTTGATGGGAACTAATTCACACTTGTTTGTTTTTTTGCAAACTTTGAAAAGATTTTCTTTACATTTGGATCCTGGAAAACCAGCTTATGATACAAAAAAAACACACTTGTGTATATTGTATCTAAAGCTTGTCTTGTCTGTGTTACAGGAAGTCAAAGAAGAACGCTCAAACTTCATTTGCCCCCTGTGTAACAAAAATTGCATGACACAGCACCAGCTCACCATGCATATCAGACAGGTGCGTACTCTTACACAAACACATCCCTACATGTACACCTGTTTACTGAACCACAGCAATCTGATTTAACATGTAATTTTGTTTTAAAATCATTAGATCACTGAAATTATACCAATTTCTTTATATATTATATATGTAGATTATATCTCAGTGTAATGACATCTGTGCCTCATTTATCCTCCAGCATAACACAGATAGTGGGGGAACTGACCACTCCTGCAGTATCTGTGGGAAGGCTTTGAGCTCGGCCAGTTCTCTGGACCGCCACATGCTGGTTCACAGTGGAGAGAGGCCATACAAGTGTTCGATATGTTACCAGACATTCACCACCAATGGAAACATGCACAGGTAAATGATCAGACAGTGTTTTTTGGAGGTTGTAAATGTTTAACTTTTCCATAAGTATAGACTCGTATCATGATGATACACAAAAGATTAAAGTAATATGCTGTAATACGTTACAGTAATATGCCTACAAAGGAAATAAGCCAGGAATTTCCCAGGGTTTAAAAGCCAAAATGTGAAGCTTTGTATTTTTGTTAATGAACATAAATTAATTATTCTGTAAAATCGTATTTATAATTTGAGCCTAACGTTGTCTAAATCATCATTTTAGAAGTGAAACACTTGTTTATACTTCGATATAAATAGTGGTTTTCTGGTATGTTGATCATTGTGCATACAATGTGAAAGTTACTGGAGTTATGTCATAATGACAACAGAGTTAAAAGATTGGATATAATTTTACACAAACACAAACTTTACACGGTCAGTACATCTTAGCAACTTCATTCCACTAGTCTCAATGTTTATTGGGTGTTTATTGAGTATTATTGATAATGTTTAGGTCTTGTGGCTATGCTTCATAACAGTCTGTACGGTATGTTTTATGTATCTTAATGTATTTTAGTGTATGCATATTTGGCCTGGCATTAATTTCATTGTAAGTGGCATTACTCTAAATGTCAGGTATGGTGGTGCTGAAAGGACCGAGGACTCTAGTGCAGAGTTGATGGGCTTTTAATGATAATAAAATAAAACAAAACAGACAACAAAAACTATCCCGAGGGGGAAACCAAGACAGACTTGCACGACTTGACTTGACTGAAGCACACAGCAGGGAAACACACAGACGAACCAGCACAGGACTGAAAACACAAGGAGAATAAATAGGGAGAGCAAACAAAGCAGGCAACAAGGAAGGACAGTTGGGGTAAATTAACCAATCAGGTAACAAGATGGGAGGGGCTATACAATCGACAACTCCCCATGTAGGGTTGTAACTGTAGACTAAAATAAATATACTTTTATTACTGCAAACTTTAAACCTTTATTTGTTTGTTTTGTTTATTCAATTTTCCATAAAACATGTCTAATCAACTAAATTCAATAATTGATAATGAATTAGATTAACAATTTATTTTAACATGAATAATTTATTAAAGTGTTTAAGAATAATATGAGTTCTATTAAATCTATTATATTCAGAAAATTAATTTTCTTTTTATGATTTAATACAAATATATATTATCAAAAACAGTGGAAATAAAAAGTTTTAAAAACTTTTAAAACCATGAACAAAAAGATTCCTATTATTATTTCCTGTATTCGTGTATTATTATTATCGTTGTTGTTCTTATTCATATTTTGACACGTTTGTTCTATTGTAGGCCTACAATAGTAATATATTTCTGTCATAATTTCTCCTAGTTAAACCGAACTTTTATTTTGACGGGTTATAGTGAATTTTGTAGTGAGTGTATTTGACAATGTTTTTTCTCAAGTAAAATGAGGAAAATTCTCGTCTCTCAGAGCAGCTTTGGAAATGTTCATTGTATGCATGTCCTCATACTGTTTGTGAGACGCTGAAAACAGCATGAGCATCATCCGTGCTTGAGTTTGTAGTAGACGGAACGGTGAAGCTCATTCACACAGAGACATGCAGAACAAGCTAAAGTAGCTGATTATATATTTATTTATAGTAGTCTTTTGCACTTTAATATACACAGACCGTGTCGCAATTCGATTTATTACACACCTCTACTTTTGATTTATTCATCCATCCATTAGTTTGCGTGTTTTACATGACATCTGCGTTATACTGTAAATTCCATTTTAATGACTGGATTCCGGGACACCAGTAGCTAATGTATTAAAGTTTTATTAACGTTACTGTGGTGTGAAGCAGGACGGGCCGAGAGCCTGGGACATTTTACGTTTCTGTTTTTATTATGCTTATATGCCGCAGTCGGGTGCTGACGCTCCTTCCATTTTGTTGTTTATGCATATTTTACAATTAAAGTTACGTTTAATGTCCACCTCCTTCTGCTCCGAACTTGAACTTTGTTAGAGTAACGTTTAATCGCTTAAATTCACGTTATCTAATTTCATTCTAATAAAACAGCCATAAATGCTGAATTACTACTCATACAGGTCACTTTATCTGACGAATTAACGAATTGTGGGGTAGTGCAACACTGTTTTACTTGGTGAAAACAATCATACTTGAGTGTGTTGGATGTTGTGTTATAATATTACTCTGTGGGTTTCGCTCGTGGCTGCTATGAGACACTTGTTGCACACTGCAACCTAAATCGATATTAGAATAGCATATTAATAAAAGCTGAATGACTGTGCTGCCGAATGGCATGCAATTCATTTTATAACATTGTATGGTGGAGAAAATGCTGTATTACTGTTACTACAAATAAAGCTCTTTCTGATTTTGCTAATAGCCACTTGACTTAATAGTGTTGTCTGATTTACTTTTTTGGGACAAACTTGTTACTCGCTCGAACAAGAGATTCAAACAATAAGACTAATCGTGTTTAGCTATATAACAATTCGTTTTCTGTCGATAAAGGTAACCAAACAGCTGCTCACCTGTCTAATAGAACATAATTTATTAAAGCCGCTTTGGTGTTTCCTTGGTTTATGTGGAAGTAAACCCGAAAATCAAGACCACAACGAATATCATTTACAGGCGACACAATGACAAGGGCCGTGTCACTGGTTAAAATAGCTGGTTTCTCTGGATTTAAACATTGTTGGAAACATTTGGGATAATGTAAGAACACAAGTCAACAAAATATATAACATTATTCTAGTGGTTTTTGGATTTTTTAATCCAAAAATCGTACATGTTATGTCTTTTAAGTCATAAAAATGCTAAATTAAAATAAATACTTTTAAAATAAATACAATCAAAAAAAAAAAAAAAAAAAAAATATATATATATATATATATATATATATATATATATATATACAGCTATGGAAAAAATTAAGAGACCACTGCTGATTTGGCAGTGGTCTCTTAATTTTTTACATAACTGTATATATATATATATATATATATATATATATATATATATATATATATATATATATATATATATATATATATATATATATATATATAATATTTTGTTTGCCTGCATGTCATGGAAATTAAACGACATCAGAGAACCTTTAACATGTTGTTAAAGTATTGAAACATTCATTTAAAATCTCAAGGGGATACATACATCAAGTAAAGGGGTTCGGCTGACAAAAGGGGCTGCTATTGGTAAAAAATCGAAATCTTCCAAGCATTATGTCCCACTTTTAGGTTTCTTTTGTTTAAATTGTTTGTTTGGTGACCTAAAGTAATTGTAAGTAAATGTTGCTGATATGCACAGGTTGCAGGCTGCATTAATATAAGTAGTTGTAGGTTTGTGGTAGAGGAGGAGGAGGGCTCAGAGGGAGGGTCGGGAGGGATGAAGGAATGTCTGCATGTGATGTGAGAGGCCTGATTCTCATGGCTGCACTAGCTTCGTTCTTTTTATGTCACTTATATTTGGAAAGATTATTTTCTGTGTCCCTACTTCCTTTTCAAGTGTCTTTGAGGTTGAGAGATTGATTTGTGACTCTTTTTGTTTGTGTTAATGTGATGTGCATAGAGGGCTTCCTTGTGCAGTTGAGACATGCAGGCATTCCAGATGGGGGTGGAAAAAGTTTGTGTGAGTAAGACAGGGGGAAAGGAAGGGGCTGATAGATGGGTACTGAACATATTTTTTTGGATGGCCCATTAGGTATTTGTAAGCCATTTTTAACCTGATCATTTCATATATTGCATAACTCAACAAAAACAACATTGCCTGGCAGAATGGGAAAACATTTTTCCTACACTGCCCTCTGGCAAAACTGATGAAGCACTTCAGAAGGAAAAAATACTTAGTGGTCCTGCATCAACTTGTAACTTCACACCGCGATTAAGTGGCATGTGACAAGAAATTGCAAGAGCTGGAATTATGGTTGCATGATTAACATTATTATGCTGATACTGTTCTAATCTGAGTGCTATATCAACATGGTTTTCTGCTGAAAGTAAGTGAGGCCAGAGACATGAGATGGAACAGGATTCAGGCTGTCAGGGTTGGGTCCACATATGGGTGACCATCACTCTGCCTCTCTTCTATTAATATCTTTGGCTGTAGAATGTAAAACAAGATTCTTACCAATGGGTCTGCTGACATTTATCCTCCCTTTCCAGTTACATACACTCAGCCTGGCCATAAACTCTGCACACCAAAATGCAATAAAAGCACATTTCATTGGAAAATGTGCACAATCTATGTACTATATGCTCAATAGACATATTTAGACAACCATTCTAAATGAAACGCAGCTGCACATAAGCATCAGGGGCCTTGTTTCTGGTCGAACCTGAAAGGTGGGTTTGTTTCTGTGTAAGTGTAGGAGGGTGAGGGGTGCGCACGTTCCAGCATGCCGTAATGCGACTCCCAGCACTTTTCCTCCACACATTACCTCTGACCTCTGCTGGCCATATCATTGCATTTCCCCAACCGGTTACGTCTTTGTATATTGCAAGCCTTAATTATGGAAGTACTCCAGTGGCCCCAGAGCCATCTTATCACATCAAGATGCGAAACAAAGAACATTTTACTCGGATGAGGATAAAAACTGGTTTTAATTAGAGAATGTTCAATGATGATTTTCTTTAGTGAAATAGTAGTTTTTTAAATGTATTATAATTAATTATTAAAACAATTAATTTTTATCTGAATTTTTATGTATTAAGATAAATAAGGTTACAATAATGAGAATTAGACCGTTTCACATTATCTAAATGGAAAATGAGCTTATTTGAGAATTTTCACTAAAGTTGTCAGAATTCAAAACATCTAAACTTCTAAAGAATAATTATTTTACTCTAAATAGTGCATTTTTTTAATGTAATATATATATGTGTATATATGTATCTATCTATATCTATATATATATCATTTTTATTTTTTTATTTTTTTACATGACTATCTCAAATACCAAAATACAGTTTACACCAGGAGCGTTTTAATAAATTATTTAAATCTTATTTTCATAATGGTTGTTATAACTTTTTCTGAGTTATGTTATGTTATGTATTTCTGCAGGCACATGAAAATTCATGAAAAGGATGCAAACAGTATTCTTACCCCAAGTTCTTCCCCACTGAACAAGCGCCGACGACTCTCTGCTAAGAGGAAGCCCAGTATAGAGGATGAAGCGGAGCAGGCTGAGGAACCACCAGTTAAAAAGGTACGTTTTCACCTCTTTTTTGTACTTAATTTTTCAGTAATAAATGCATTTAAATATTTTAACTTTTGGAATGTATTGTGCCCATACATTTGAAGTTATATGCAAACAAATTTTGTCTTATATTTAGGTGATCTTGATGCAAAAGCATGGAGAGGACGATTCTGTTAAGAGTGAAGAAGAGCTCCTTCACTGCCCCATCTGCTTTAAGACATTCATCTGTAAATATGATCTGGAATCACACATGGAGACACATCCTGACACTACACTCAGGTAGGCTCAGGATGTTGTCTGCTTCTGTGTATTGTCTCAACATATTAAATAGTGTAATACTGATTTCTTTATATTTCGTTAAATCAAAACTGTTTCTGACTGTTTCTTCTTATCCTAGGTGTAACATTTGTTGCATTACCTTTCGCACACACCGTGGTCTCTTGCGTCATAACGCCGTCATTCATAAGCAGCTTCCCACTGACCCCTCTGGACGACCCTTTATCCAGAATAACCCCTCTATCCCTCTGGGGTTTGGAGACTTGGCTTTCATTGACTTCAGCTGTCAAAAGTTTCCCCAAATTGCACAGGTAAGGACTTCATCAGATGAGAAAAAATTCATTTACTTCTTTTTTTGGATGCTGATCATCATTTTGATTTGTTTTATTTATTGTTTTGTTTTTATTTATAGGTCTGGTGTGAGAGTAATTTGCGCAGATGCTCTAGCAAGTTCCATAAATTTGTTTGTGAGGTCTGCAACAAGGCCTTCCCTCTTAAGCAGTCTTTGGATCTCCACAAATCCTCAAATAAATGTAGCGCAGACACCAGCACTGAACCTCAGGAACAAAACGCATATGCTATTATGGATGCACCCAAAGTCAACTCCCATTTCATGGATTCCACGGAGGTCAATAAACTAATACCACATGCTGATGGTACCAGTTCAGATGGAAAGAACGGTTTCATGGAGTGCCTAGGTCTCCAACACTCCTCTTTTGCTAAGCCAGAGAAATCAGAAGAGCAAATTCAGCAGGAAGTTTTAGACAGCATTCGCTTCATTCGATGTTGAGCCTACCTCAAATCTACCTCAAGAAAGCAGTAGCAGTCTTGGCATCTCTATTTTGGAGCCCGTTTCTCTTCAAGCCATGAACAAGAATGCCGCCCTAAGCCTGCTGTCGCTACAGCCTCTCCATGGGGTCGTCAGTAGTGGTATGTTTGTCCCAATAAGTGGTCAAACTGCAGTGGAGCTGGAGGGCATTGAACAAATCCTTAAGATGGCAGCCTCAGTGCCACCTCAAATGTCTTTGTCTCTGCTTCCCAAAGGTCTGGGAAGTCCTCTACAGGTGGACCCCAAACAAATTACTTCCCTGAAACCTAAGCCCTTAATCACTCCTCGATCCAGCATGAGTGCCTCCACACCCCCTCCACCCGTCATGAATGCCCAACAGGCCTCATCGGGTAACATCAGTCCTAGCCTTCCACCTCAAACAGGACAACAAGTGAGAACTACCAGACAATCATCAGCTTCCTCTTCGTCCTCAACCTCGTCCTCTCCCACAAATTGGGAGACTACTCAACTGGGGTCAGATATCATAGGAACCACGATTATCTCATATGAAACTGGAAAGCAAGAAGAGTTTGGCAGCAAAGAGAAGGAATCGAGAGCTGTGGGAAAGAAAACAGCCAAGGCCGAGTACCCTTGTCGATTCTGCAAAGAAGTTTTTTCCTTCTTAGGTGGCCTTCAGGCTCATATGCGTCACCATCTGGGAGCTTCCCCGTATCAGTGCACTATTTGTAGCTACGCCGCTCCTGACAAAGCGACGCTGATTCGACATCTCAGAACGCACAGTGGTGAGCGGCCATACGTATGCCGCCTCTGTCACTACCCTTTCACTGTGAAGGCCAACTGTGAGCGTCATCTGCGCAAGAAACACATGAAGAACACACGCAAAGACATAGAGAAAAACATTGAATATGTAACCACCTCCTCTGGCGTAAGCGGTGTCATTGGAGGCACCACATTAGACCTCCTTGATGCGGCTGGTAGCACATCTTGTCGATATTGTGGGGAGGACCTTAAGACCTACCGAGCCCTTCAGATTCATCTGCGAACACACAATGGATGTCAACGGAAGCCATTTGAGTGTAGGCAATGTGGGGTGGCATTTCTTGCTAAAAGGAACTGCATTCACCACTTGCTGAAGCACCACCCAAATGTTCCAGAAAGGGAAATTGAAGAACACATCAAAAGTCTTGTACCGGTTGGAGACGGCACTGCTCAAGCCAACCCTCCAACCTCAAATGGGCTGGTTAACAGCACTGTTCCTCAGAATCTAGGTCCCTTCTCTGGACCTGTTGAGGACCAGGACCAGCCTTTGGATTTCTCTAGCAAATCCAAAAAAACAATTGCTTCAAATGTTAAGCTTGAAGGAACAACATCTCCTCTGTTTAATGACTGCTCTATGGAGCCCATTGATCTCTCAATACCCAAGTACCCTGAGAAAAAGATAATGATGAAAGAACTTCCTCAGAGCATGTCCCTGAATCATCATTATGTCAAGAAAGAAAAGACTGCTGAAACAACCCCTGGACTTCTTGCAGCTCTCCCAGTTTCCATTTCTAACCTGGCACCGGCTCTATCCAGTGACCTTACCAAGCCCTTTACTCGCTTGAAGCCACTGTTACCAAAACCATCTTCTATTTCCTGTACTTCTGAAATGGCACCTCTGGCCTCCATTGCTCAGATCATCTCATCTGTGTCAGCTGCCCCAGTGCTGATCGAAACAGGAATAGATGGCAAGAACAGTGTTAGTGCAATGGATTTTAATACAATAAGTGAGAAAGAAGGGTCACTTAGGCACCACCAAACTGGATTCCACTCAAAATGGATCTTCTGATAACTCAAAGAAGAGAGGCAAGAAGAGAACATTTCAGGAGGACTTCTGTGATCCAAGATTGGCAACAGGCAGTGGCATTGACCTGGAGTCAAGTGGCGAGTTTCCCAGTGTAGAGAAAATGCTAGCTACTACAGATGCAAATAAATTCAGCCCTTACTTAAAACCCAGTCCGATGGAGCCAATGAAAGAGGAGAAAGAGAAGCAGCCTGTCAATAAAGAGGCAAAGGAAGGACGAGAGGACAAGCCAAAGAAACCTCCACAGAACAAAGGAAAGAAGAACGCCTACTCCAATTCAGTGCAGAAAATGACCTGCCCGTTCTGCCCTCGTTTGTTCCCCTGGGCCAGCTCATTACAAAGGCATATGCTAACACACACAGGTGAGACACTGTTTACAATTCATAAATAATGATGCCATAAAGCACTTTATTTCCTTTTTTATTTACACTGTTCTGTAGTCTACTTCATTAGTGAACCATTTAGCTGGAAGTGTTCTTCAACCATTACAGACTAATAGATCTCTGATTATCCTCACAGTAATGCAGAAAGAGTGATCAAACATGCTACAATTGGAGGTGTTCAGTATTATATTATAGTATGTTATGTTATATTTTGATTCAATGAATCTGAGTCAATAACGTTTCGTTTCTCACTTGAGATTGTTACAGGTTTGTGCTTTAATTTCACAGGTCAGAAGCCTTACCCTTGTCCTCAGTGTGAGTCATTCTTCTCCACCAAGTCAAACTGTGAGCGCCACCTGCTCCGCAAACATGGGGTATCTAATCGGGCACTTCAAAACAGTGGATCTCGACCCAAACCTAAGGCTGACGAAGGATCCCGAGGAAGCACAGGCACTTTTGGTCAGTACCATTGTTATATATTACTATGTAGCACAAATGGTCTCATGTGTATAACATTTGTATCTAAAAAATGAGCTGATTTAACTTTTGAGATGAAGGGTTAATGTCCCATCCATAATGTACAGTTACCTTGTTTTGTTTATCAACAAGACTTTTGGCAAAATCTGTATATTTAATATTGTGAGGGTGTGAATGAAAGCAATGAATTGTGTGTAGTGCTTAACAAGCTTTTCCTGTATATATAGAGAGTGTATCTGACTCGGATTCTCCTGCAGCCGTAGATACTGCATATATGAGCTCTATCAAACAAGAGGAGAAAGCTTCATCCCCAGAACAAGCACCAGAACAAACAGGACAATCAGCCACTGAACAAACAGACAGCAGCACAGATCCAAACCAAACACAGCCAGCTGAGGGAAAACCTGAGAGAGTAGAAGATGATTATGATGATGACGACTCTCAGAGCAACAAGAGTCTTCAATCGTAAACCTTGCTAGCAAGCTTGTAGACTTCAAGCTTTCTGGAGCAGACCAGAACCAGCCTAAAATAACTGCTGAACCGGTTTCTCCTCCTCGACGAGTTCCCCCACACCTGTGCGTCTTGCAAAAAGACCTTCCGCCATGCAGCCACTCTCAGCCGGCACCAGAAAACTCACAATCAGGAGGTCCAGTCCGAGGATGGAGGCAAGAAGGGAAGACGCCAAAGTGCTTCACAACACCCAATCACAGCGCCCAGAAAAGAGATGGTGCAGGACGCAGATTTAGAAGATGATGAAAAAGATGAGAACAGCAGCTGTGTAGAAAGTGGTGTTGATGAGGAGGAGAAAGAGAGAGAAGATTTGAGTGATTATGAAGAAGAGACTACTTCCTCAGAGCTCAGGGCTTTGGATGAGGAGGGCGAGTCAGGCGGAGGCAAAACCGATAAGAGAAAGAAGATCTGCGCTGTGTGCAGCAAACGCTTCTGGAGCCTGCAAGACTTGACCAGACACATGCGTTCACATACTGGTAAGATCTGGAGCTTCTTAGGCTATGTTTAGACTGATTTGTCCCAAAGGTTTTGGCCACTTTTGAGAATGGTTCAATCTTGCTGTGTGGTCCGATTGTACGGCTTGTTGGGGGCCTGATAAAAAGTTTTTTCTTTCATTTTAAATAAATAAATAAGAACACTGATCAATGAAGACTTAACCAGCTTTGCAGAAGCAGTGATTATTTCGCCGTTCTGCGATCACGCTGTGACACTGCTTGGCCAGGTCTAACCTCTGCTTTAACAGACTGATCTCGAAATGGCGCATGTATAACACCAATTCATATTTCCAACACGCATAATCGCTTTTCAGTGTGTTTATGAACGCCGTTGACTTAATGTTACATTACTGTATATATAAATATATGACCTACGCCAACCCCTTTCCTAAACCTACCCGTCACTGTGGTTAATACCATGAGTCTTCCCCTACCATCCTAGGAAAAAATATCGCTCCCCAGATGTAGATCTACATTTTGCTTCGTTTCGCTCGGACATTTAACGGCATAGACATACACGCATAGCTCAAAATGCATATAGATAACACACCATTTGATTCTGAAAGTGTCATGTATGTTTACGCAAAAGTCATGATGTCATGTTGCTTTTAGCACTATCACTGCTTTCTGTTTGGCAGAAAAGATCAGCCCAACTTTTCGAGAAACAAAATAATCATAGGCCTCCAGACTTTTGAAAGCCTTTAATCTTTCACGAGTGAAGGGTCCAGGGGTTTCTATTAAGAATAAATGTCTCCCCAGCAGATTAGTGTCCAAGACACGGGCGAATCGGACCAACGTTTTTTGACAATTCAAATCACATATGGGCTTTGAATAACTTCAATTTTGTCACCAATACAAATTTTGAGCTTCTCTCCAAACCTCCTCTGGTCGTCAGATATTAAAGTGCTTATATATTGTGCATTTTGCCTGCTAACTCTCTTGAAAGTGCTTGTCACGTCTTTACACGGCCATTCTATTTGTTTTCTTGCCACACAACGACTCGCGCATGCGCACAAAGATGTCACCAAAGATCCTCCTATAAACTCATTTTTAAGTCAATATTTTGTGTCAAATTATTGATTTATTTGGTTGATTTATATGTAATAAGCAGGATAATGTATAGCGAGGCGGTTGTTAGAGCGAATACAACCCCTTCAGGCTAACAACCGCCTTGCATATACATTATCCCATACATATGTCGCTATCAGCTGGCACATAAGCATTATTAGGCTACAACTTGTGAAATATTGATCATTTGTTGGTAGATAGCGCGATCCGTTTTGTCTAACAAAACTTTGTTCGCAAAAGTTTGCTTGAATGTTGTTCGACTCAGTGCGAAAATTAATGGAAACACCTTAAAATGTCTCAAATCAATTCGATATACCAATTTGATCGCAAAACAGCATGTGACGTCATTACGCACAGGTTTTAATTCGCTTTAAAGCTGTTGGATGGAAACACACTTTCACCAGCTTTATCAGCATGAGTTTTTTAACCGAACTAATAGCTGATAGCTAATAGCTAAAACAGATCATTCGACTGACAAGTCGATGGAAACATGGCTAGTGGGGTATTAAAACTCAAAAGTATTACATTGAAAGCTCTGTTAAAGCAAATCCTGAGAGCCAACTTTGTTCTTTTGTTTACACTCCAATCTGATATTGAATTAAAAAATAGCATTAAAAAAGTTATCTGAGCAATGAAAGCAGTGTGAACATAGCCTTTTTGTTTTTTGCCATACTTTCCAATTATATCTTTCAATTAAATGTAACAAATATAAAGCTGATACCTTTTTGTTGTAGGCGAGCGACCTTATAAGTGCCAAACCTGCCAT
Source organism: Hybognathus amarus (assembly GCA_030378365.1). Taxonomy (NCBI): domain Eukaryota; kingdom Metazoa; phylum Chordata; class Actinopteri; order Cypriniformes; family Leuciscidae; genus Hybognathus; species Hybognathus amarus. Next base: position 679,256 of record JAQIUQ010004286.1, read on the forward strand.
CGTACTTTCACCCTGAAGCACAGTCTGGTGAGGCACCAGCGTGTCCACCAGAAACCCACGGATGAAAAAGGGACCGATGAGGCAGAAATGAACGAAGAAATGGATGGAGCAAGAGATGACTGCGGAGTGCTGGAGGGAAAAGAGATCAGGTGTTCATCTGAAAGTGAAAGTGAAGCAACCGCTCCAATCCAGAGTGAGAATGAATGTGAGAAAGCAGGAGTGTCCCAAAAAGAAAAGAGTGATGGGCACATGGAGGACCTTAAAGAGAAGCAGCACCCTGAAGAAACATCTATGGAGATGAATTCTTCTGAAGAACCTCCCAAAGAACCTCAGCCTGATGGGGCTGAACCGGAGGAGCATCAAACCGAGGAACCGTTAGTCGTCTCAGAGAGGCCCAATCAGCCTGTGACCCAGAACCTGCAAAAATCAATGACCATAGCTGTACAGCGGCTCAGGAAATGACAGAGACGCCTGTTCAGTGAAGAGATGATTCACTGTTGATTTTGTGCCATAGTTTATGAAGCTTCCACAAACACTAGCAGTTGCAAAGCCTGGCCTTTGCTGATTGTGTCTTATAATACAGTATGCATGAAAGATTCTTCTCTTGATGCCTTAATGATTTTTTTCTTTCTAAAAAATGGACAGTAGCAATTTTAATCCTATTTATATGATTTTTAATGAATCATATAAAGCCTTTATATCAATCAATTAGAAGCATTTGTATGATGAACAGAAGATTTATGTATCAGCATTAAAATGTATTATTCTTAAGTCAATTCCTGTATGTTTTTAGTATGTGTATGGAATTTGTTTGATTTCTTTTCTTTTTTTTCTTGTGGAATTGGAGAGCTGAAGTGCCTGACTTATTTTCATTATCAAGATTGGCTGAATACATTTCGGATGAAATTGCTCTTTAGCTCTGTGATTTTTATTTTGGGTGATCATTGGCCAATCAGGTTTTTTGGCAATATTTGCCTATTCTATGTATATTATCCTCCATGTTTGAGCCTCATTGACAAATTATGCAGGCAACGTGTATAAATGGCTGGAAGTCTTGAAACAGCGCCTTCTGTTGGCTAAGAGTGTGAAGTATTATATTGCAAGGCCTGTGCATCCGAGAGAAGAGTGCTTCTCAGAATCACACAGTGTGTATCGAATGAGTACATTTTATGTATCTTTAAAGTGTGATTTGTGTTTGCCTTTTTGGATTTTGTGTTTGTACTGGAACTCCGTAGGATTCACTTTGACTTCAACACTGGCGTTCACACTAAAAATCTAAATTCTTTATTCAATATTTGTTAAAGATTGTTAAAAACAACAACAATTCTTATAGTTTTACACTAGCGGTTGCAATAGAGTGACTTTGATAGGTCTGATGCCCACACAAAACGTCGTGTGATTTGTGGATTCAGATTTGACCAAAGTCTTCGCAGTGGCAAAATATTAAGTATGTTTTTATTCATTTTGACAGCTGCAAGCCTTTGGATTTAAAGCCAACTTAAGAAACATTGTAAATTGACTGGTGGTCTTTATATTTGTTGAAACACATTTTCTTTTTTATTTGTTTGTGTGTGCGTAATGATTTTTGTGCTTGTAAATTTGTACAAGTGCATGAGGGTGTGCACAGCTATATGGACAGAAAACACTGAACATTTTATGCAGGTATTTATTGATCAGTCTAAAACGTGGTTGTAATTTTGAAAAGCCATGTAGAATCCAATTTGTGCAGCGAGGAGAATCAAAAAGATGAAAGTTGTTGAACTTCTTTGAGATTGTGAGGTTCTCTACATTTTTGGATACTTTGTACAGTACGATGCTTTGGATACATTACATCTTTTGTGTGTCTTTTTGTTTGTCCGCTAATGAAACCTTCAACCAATTCAACTATACGTTTATTTGAGATCATTGAACCGATTTTGATGGGTTTGACTTTATAATTATAAAAATATTGATTTTGCATGTAAATCTAATTTGAATTTCTCTATTATTCTCTTTCTCAGGGGCTTTTTGAAATCTGCATTTATCTATGTAATCTGACTATCTGATATATAAAACTCAAGATCTGTTAACTACAACAGTATCCATGGATAGGCTTCATTGTACCAAACCTTTTCTGCAAGAAATTGTAATGTCATCATTATTAGTGATCATGTTTGTCAGATGGATTGCAAGTATCTGTCAGATCAATGCTGATGTAGGCAACTTGTTAATTTTGCTTTTTCAACCATGTAAAGCGAAGAAATCATCCAAATCAATAGGTTAAATGTACACCAAGAAAGAGTTAGAAATTAAGTTGTCAACATTTTTTTTCTCAATTAAAACTTAAAACAGTCAAAAGGTTTCCACATTTAGTTTTATTTCAGTAATGTGACTGGGGCCACTTAAGTTATAATTTTAAACAAAGATGTAGTACCACCAGTGTTACAACATTAATGTTAATGCATTTTTGTTTAAAATTGAACATTTTTGACTGCTTGGCAGTGATCTAGAACTCAACCAAAACACCCTGGCAACATCCCATATCTACAATAATAAAATAAGTATACAACAAGTACATTAATTAATCAACAAAGACAGTTTAGGTAACGCTTCCTTTTACAGTCCTGTTACCCATGTACATACTATGTACTTAAAGGAGTAGTTCACTTTTTAAAAAAAAATTCGAAGAGATCCATGTCTTTCTTCATTCAGTCGAAAAGATATTAAGGTTTTTGATGAAAACATTCCAGGATTTTTCTCTATATAATGGACTTCAATGGGAACCAAATGGTTCAAGGTTCAAAAGACAGTTTCAGTGCAAACTGTTCAAATGGTTTTAAACAATTTCAGATGATGAATAAGGGTCTTGTCAAGCGTAACGATCGCTTATTTAAAGAAAAAGAGTTGAACTTTTATAAGCTCAAGGGGTCACCTTGCTCTGTTCTGTGATGAGTCTCCTGTTCATGACTCTCCTGTTCGAACTCGTTATCAAAATGAACGAATCTTTTTTGTGTCATTTGGTTCATTCAACGAACGAAATTAACAAATTGACTCAGAAAATATTCATTCATTTTGATGAACGAGTTCGAATAGGAGAGTCACGAACGCGCATCACAGAGCAAGCTTAAAACCATTTCAGCTTATAAAACTTAAAATTTGTTTTTGTTTTATAATGAGCGATCGTTGCTTATAAAGGACCTTATTTATCGTCTGGTGGTGTTTAAAGTCCTTTGAACAGTTTGCACTGAAACAATCATTTGGACCTTGAACCGTTTGGTTCCCATTGAAGTCCATTATATGGAGAAAGAATGTTTTCATCAAAAACCTTAATTTCTTTTAGACTGAAGAGAGAATAACATAGACATAGACAATAACAAAACATTTTTAAGTGATCTACTACTTTAACATAGTGATTACAATTACTGGGCAATAACTACTAACCCTGAACCTACCCCTAACCCATGTACTTATATTAGCTTTCTAGGTAAGTACACGCAAGTACTGCACTGTAAAAGGAAGCGTTCCCGATTTTTATTGAAATCCAGTAGCCTGGGTTTCCCCATTCTGCCTTTCGCGAGCGCGATTGTGGTCTGGCGTTAGCCAAGCTAGAAATCCAGTGTAATTTTCGCATCTCTTTTGAGCCTTCTCAGCACCCTTACCCACGTTTCCGGAAGTGAGTGTGCTGGCATATGTAAGCGATAAGCGTGTATTGATAGTAGTTCTCCTTACATTCCCTTTTTAGTTGTGATATATTTCAAGGATTCAGACGAATTTCCCCTATTTTCCATCATGATGTATCAGGTTGTACCGGGGCAGTTTGATGACGCCAACGAAACGGGAAGGTAACTTCTTACGTTTGATTCACTTAAGACAGATTGTCAGTCAGGGTACCACGATCGCGGAAAAACAAAATCATAATACTAATATATGTACATGTGTTGTGATAATGATTTAGACGTCTGCTGTGGATTATACAATAATTGAAAATATATTAAAAAAATAGTATATAATTGGAATTAATGTGACTGTTTTGGTAACGTGAAGGCAATGTGTGGTATTTCACAGTGAGTCTGAAATCAGCCGCGTCCCTGACAAGCCCTCGCTGGAGAACCGACTCGATGACGTTACTCTGCAATCCTTTGACAATGACACGCAAGGTGAAAATGAGGAGGAATACGACTATGATGATGATGAAGAGGACGATGAATGGGATTGGAATGATACAGGAGGAAGAGACTTTACAAAGCGTTACACTGCAATGAGAACTGGGAATAATCCACAGGTAAATTATTCATTTTTGAAGGATTAACCTCTCATCACAAAGCCAAAGAAATCCCATTTTTGACGACTAACCTGGTGTTTCTAGGAATTTGTTTCAGTTAAACTACTGTATTTTTGGATTATTTGCATGTTCTCTGTTTTTTTCCCACACCAGGCTAACCGTCAAAGTTCTAATAATAAGTCCATTAAAATGTCCACTCCATCAGACAAGGTCCTGAGGAAATATGAAAACAAGATAAACCTCGGTAAGCTGAATATTAACTTAAATAAAAATGAAATGAGGAAAATTGGAGAAAGGCTTTGTGTGTACTACAGACGTATCTTCTACAGTACCGAATACATTCATATTTATTCTCTGTGTGAATTAAGTCTCTGCTTTACAGATAAACTCAGCTATGCTGATTCTGTGATCAATAAAGTCACATTGATGCAAAAGCAGAGAGAATCAGACACGTATGTAATCCTAATCCTAATGTTTTAAATTGGCTTATATTTTCAGTCTTTTTTATATATATTTATATTTTGCTTAAATAACTTTTTTTGTTGTAGTGTTAGTATTTCAGTTTTTCATCTGATGTTTATATTTTATCTTCAAACCTTATAGTTTTCAGCTTGATTTAAATTAACAAAAACTATTTGTTATAGTGTTAGTTTGACTTTTTTGTTAACAATAACACATCTCACCTTCGGATATGATTTCCATTCAGGTGTGAGTTTTTAAATCTTAAGAAGCACATAATTTTTTTTCAGGTTTCGAGTAAAGGACAAATCAGACAGAGCTACTGTTGAACAGGTATGTTTGCTCATACTTCATACTGTTGAAGTGATTTCACTTGAACTCCAGTGTTGTAATTGTAATATGATTTCACTTGAACTCCAGTGTTGTAATTGATGCATTTTTCAGTGTGATATCCCCATGTGACCCCACAGGTTTTGGACCCCGCACACGTATGATTCTGTTCAAAATGCTCAGCAGAGGCGTCATTTCAGAGATCAATGGCTGTATCAGCACAGGCAAAGAGGCAAGTTTGTCTGAATGGAAAAAAAATGATGAATTGCATTATTGATACACTTGTGTTATGTCTGTGTCAGTCATTTTACTAAAAACTAATGTTAATGTTGTTTTCTTGTGCCATTCTATTTTTTTTTCTCTTCTTCATTTTGTAATGTAGGCAAATGTCTATCATGCAACTACTGTTAAAGGAGAAAGCAGAGCCATTAAAATTTACAAAACATCAATTCTGCTATTCAAAGACAGAGATAAATATGTCAGTGGGGAGTTCAGGTGAGACATATATTTTTTTAGGCCTTTAGTCCTATTTAGCTGCCTTGATGTGTGCCATTGAAAAGTAAACTTCTATGTTGAAATACATTGTAGGTTCCGCCATGGCTATTGCAAGGGCAATCCTAGAAAAATGGTGCGCACTTGGGCAGAGAAGGAAATGAGAAACTTGATCAGGTGAGCATTATTATGCCTTCTTTTTTTTCTTTAATGAACCTATTTTATGATGTTGACTTATCACTGATGTGAATGTATTTACATCAAGACTACAGACTGCACAGATTCTAAGTCCAGAGCCCATCATGTTGCGGAGCCACGTCCTCGTCATGAGCTTCATCGGTCGGGATGACATGTATGTAGGCATTTACAGATACACCAAATACTTCTATTGTTTCAAGGTTTTCAACTTTTCCTAGATGATTCTTCAGGGCCCAGTTGTTTAAAAGTCATCTGATTAGATTGGATCAAATCTGGAGTGGGTTGTTTAAAAGAAATAAAGGATTGGATCACAAAATCCAATCTTAGTTTTGATCTGGATCTTACAAAAACATTTTAGAAAGATCGGGATACCTTTGATCCAAGCAGAAGGGTAGATTTCAGAAACAAAAATGTATTAACTTAAAAATGGTCACAAATACAACATTTGTATCGTGTAAGGAGTAAGGTACAAGAGGCTGTGCTGTATCGTGGATAAGTAACAGCTGAAGGGCGTTGTTAGGCATGAGTCACTTCAGCTGTTACTTATTCACGATACAGCACTTGCCTCAAGTACCTTATTGCTTTAATAAAACGGTTAACACACAATAAAAATATTAAAGTAACAAAAAACATGTATTAGTGCAACTTTCATGAAGTAAAATCACTAAAAGCCTTTATTCCGCTACAAAAAGAAAATAGTCCCTGACTGTGAACAGCAACAACGTTCCAATGTGTAACATGCATGAAAGCTCAAATAAAAACAACATAGGAGCTGCAGTGTTGCGCAGTGATACATTGAACCATTGGGTGAAGCGGTCATAGCAGTGTTTTATCATGAACGACCAACCAGAATCAAGGATAGGAACTAACCGTTTTATTAATACAAATAGATTTATTTTATTATTTTTCTTGATTAGTTTACCACAGTTTCACAGCTAATTTAGCCCACAGTAAAGTAGAAAGAGATTTTGATGCCATAAATAAATCCAGCTGTCTATATAAAACAAAAAAAATACTGAATTTACTTTTTTATCACTGTTTATAAACTGTTGACACAATCATCAGAGACGAGCCAGTGAAAAATAGTTTCTAACAATTGCATGTATATTTATTTTTATTAATTTGTTGTGGGTCAGATGAGAGCTCATTGAGGGACAAGGCAATGGGAGGAAACATCTTTTGCTGCTTTTTGCAAATGTTTTGCATTCAGCCAAGAAACTTTGCATATGATCGTAAACTTCTCAGGTCTTTGCAAGCGAACTCAGTTTCTTGGGTGAATGACCTTCAAAAATAGTTACTAACAATTGCATGTATATTTGTTTTTATTAATTTGTTGTGGGTCAAATGAGAGGCTATGGAGCCCCTTGAGGGACAAGGAGATGGAAGGAAAAATTATCTTTTACTGCTTTTCGCAAATGTTTTGTATTCAGCCAAGAAACTTTGCATATGATTGTAAAACTTCTCAGGTGTTTGCAAACAAACTCAGTTTCTTGGGTGAATGAATTCCAGAAATAGAAAAACAATAATAAATATAGCTGCGAGCAGCGATCGCGGGCCCAAGCCGGTGGCACCGCAACCCCGGTGCCTAAAGGCACCGGGATGGCGGTACCGCCGGACTTTGGCCCTCCATCGCTGCTCGCAGCTACATATATATATATATATATATATATATATATATATAAAGCCGGTGGCACCGCCACCTTGGTGCCTTTTGGGTTATTCTGCACGACGTGCAAAAACGTAACCCCTGCTTTGGAATACATACTAGTATGTATTCCACAATTGGAATACATACTAACATACTAGTCAGAACTGAATAGTTGATATCTGAATGACAGATCACCATAGAAGTCAATGGAAAAAATGTGACTAGTAGTAACAAAAGAATAGTTACTAGTCACCATTGAAATAAGTACTAGTGTCTAATGAATAAGTACTAGTATCTATTTAATAGATACTAGTATCTAATGAATAAGTACTAATAACTAATTAATAAGCATTGGTATGTAATGAATAAGGACTAGCATCTAATGAATAAGTACTAGTATCTAATAAATAAGGACTAGTGTCTAATGAATAAGTACTAGTATCTTTAAAAAGGTACTACTACCTAAAGAATAAACACTAGTATCTAAAGAAAGGCACTAGTATCTAAAGAATAAGCACTAGTAGCTAATGAATAAGTACTAGTACTTAATGGAATAGATACTAGTATCTAAAAAATAAGTACTAGTAGCATGAAAATAGAGACTAGTAGGTTAAAATGATTAAATGTTAAAACGGTTTGCCATACTCTATCTGTCGTTTCGACTAGTCACAATTACGTTACAGATATCTTAAATGATAATACAAACTATCCAAAATGTAATTACGACTAGAAAGACGTTGTTGATATCTACAATGTTAATTACGAATAGTCAAACTTAGCTTTTAAATGTTAAAAGGGCTTGCCATACAGAAGTGTAGGCTCAGAGAGACACTCAACATTTTCAAACCAAAATATCT
>JAQIUQ010004286.1:690000-862315 GCA_030378365.1 Hybognathus amarus
TGATATCTGAATGACAGATCACCATAGAAGTCAATGGAAAAAATGTGACTAGTAACAAAAGAATAGTTACTAGTCACCATTGAAATAAGTACTAGTGTCTAATGAATAAGTACTAGTATCTATTTAATAGGTACTAGTATCTAATGAATAAGTACTAGTAACTAATTAATAAGCATTGGTATGTAATGAATAAGGACTAGCATCTAATGAATAAGTACTAGTATCTAATAAATAAGGACTAGTTTCTAATGAATAAGTACTAGTATCTTTAAAAAGGTACTAGTACCTAAAGAATAAACACTAGTATCTAAAGAAAAGGCACTAGTATCTAAAGAATAAGCACTAGTAGCTAATGAATAAGTACTAGTACTTAATGGAATAGATACTAGTATCTAAAAAATAAGTACTAGTAGCATGAAAATAGAGACTAGTAGGTTAAAATGATTAAATGTTAAAACGGTTTGCCATACTCTATCTGTCGTTTCGACTAGTCACAATTACGTTACAGATATCTTAAATGATAATACAAACTATCCAAAATGTAATTACGACTAGAAAGACGTTGTTGATATCTACAATGTTAATTACGAATAGTCAAACTTAGCTTTTAAATGTTAAAAGGGCTTGCCATACAGAAGTGTAGGCTCAGAGAGACACTCAACATTTTCAAACCAAAATATCTGACTTTCTGTGGGTCCTAGCTCATGAGTGTAAATTAGAAAGTTGTCCGGCTTGAGGAGAATATATGAATATATGAAACGATGAGATCAACATGTGTACTGAGTTTCATATTATTACATGCAAGCGTGTTTGATTTATGGACCAAGTTTTTGGACCCCGTTCCAGGGGGCGCTGTCTAGCCCCCTTGCCACACCCGGGTACCATCTTCAGCCCGGCTCTGATGGCTGTGGGATCTGACCTGTGTGCAAAGTTTCAAGAGTTTTCAAACCCATTAAGGGCCCCAAAAGCCGCTAAGAGACTCAAAATCATCAAAAAAAAGGAATGTTAAAGTTTGATGCGTTGCTATGGCAACATTATCTTAGATATTGAATAATGCTTTCACAGCTCTTCATCTGGCGTGTGTTTACATTTGAAGCAAATCGGGTAAAAGTAAGAGTGCGATTTCAAAGCATTTTGAAAGTGAAACACTTTCTGCTGCCAGTTGGTGGCGCTATATATTTGACTCACATCTATGTGATCGACCTCTTACAACGAACACACTGCTGAAGTTTCATCAAGATCAGTTAATGTATGCAGAAGTTTTAACACACTTCCTTTTGATTTATTTACTTACTTTTTTGATTTATGGACCAAGTTAATTTAATTAATACACTAATTATATAAAACTATTGTCAATGCACTACAATTAAACAGGTTATATGCCTTTACTTATAAAAAAAATAAAAATAAAAACTTATGTAAAAAATACCAGGCTTAAGAAATGTATTTACTTTAGCAGGCCAGACACACAGTGAAATGATTAAGCCCCCTCCCCCTACACACACACACACACACACAGACTGTGTGACAGGCCTAGGTTTAGAAAGAGCATGATCATATTCAAACTACAATATCTGACTTTCTGTGGGTTTGAGCTTATTATTGTTAATTAGAAAGTTGTTTGGCTTGAATAGAACAATATACACGGCAAGTTTTGTAACTGTCAGTAAAACTAACCAAGTTATAACACACTATATGTGTCCTTTTTTAGTCAAAAAAATCCGCCACGGCCAAACCGTTCGAGATATCAAAAATCCGTCCGGAATATAGCATCCTCAATGTCTTGACTTCATGCACACCGAGTTTGGTGGTGATTGGTAACAGCATGGGTTGTAATTTGATGTTTTTCTAGGACAATTATTTAAAAAAAAAAAACATAATTCCCGACTTCCGTTTGAACTGTCGTAAAACTTAGAGCACGAAAGTTGTTTGGCCTGATGTGATCTATGAGTGTACCGAGTTTCATATTAATCCATGCACGTGTGTTTGATTTATGGACAAATGTTCGAATCCCTAAAAGAATGCATCCTAAAAGAATGGTAAAGTTTGATGCGTCGCCACGGCAACAGTTTCAAAGATATCAAGAATCCATTCATAGGTCTTCATCTGCCGTGTATGTACATTATACAGATGAAGTTTGAAGCAAATCGGGTAAAAATAAGAGGGTGATTTCAAAGCATTTTGAAAGTGACACACTTCCTGCTGCCAGTTGGTGGCGCTATAACTTTGACTCACAATAGTCACATCCATGTGATCGTCCTCTTACAGCGAACGCACTGCTGAAGTTTCATCCAGATCAGTTAATGTATGCTGAAGTTATGACACACTTCCTGTTTCACGTTTCTCGCCATAGTTTCGTTTCCTCGCCACGGCCAAACCGTTCGAGATATCAAAAATCCCCACACAAACTTTCATCCTCAATGTCTTGACTTCACGCTGACCGAGTTTCGTCGAATTTGGATCAGAGCTCTAGGAGGAGTATTTAAAAGTTCATTGCGTGTGTTTTACAAAAAAACCTCAATAGCCAACTTCCTGTTGGGCTGGGGTAAAGAGTAAGAACGCGAGGTATAGATGAAATTCTGCTATCGACATGTGTACCGAGTTTCATATTATTACATGCAAGTGTGTTTGAGTTATGGACCAGGTGTTCGGACCCCATTCCAGGGGGCGCTGACGAGCCGCCCTGCCACGCCCGGGTACCAGCTTCAGCCCGGCTCTGATGGCCGGGGGTTCTGACCCGTGTGCAAAGTTTCAAGAGTTTTCGAGCATGTTAAGGGCCTCAAAAGTGCCCGAATAGTCGCTAGAAAAAAAGAAAAAAAAAAGAAAAAAAAAAAAAAAAAAAAAAAAAAAAAATAATCGGAAGGAAAACAATAGGGCTCTGCGCCCTTTCAGGGCTTGGGCCCTAATAATATATATATATAAATATAGCTGCGAGCAGCGATCCGCGGGCCCAAGCCGGTGGCACCGCAACCCCGGTGCCTAAAGGCACCGGGATGACGGTACCGCCGGCTTTGGCCCTCCATCGCTGCTCGCAGCTATATTTATATATGTGTGTGTGTGTGTGTGTGTGTATATATATATATATATATATATATATATATATATAAAGCCGGTGGCACCGCCACCTTGGTGCCTTTAGGGTTATTCTGCACGACGTGCAAAAACGTAACCCCTGCTTTGGAATACATACTAGTATGTATTCCACAATTGGAATACATACTAACATACTAGTCAGAACTGAATAGTTGATATCTGAATGACAGATCACCATAGAAGTCACTGGAAAAAATGTGACTAGTAACAAAAGAATAGTTACTAGTCACCATTGAAATAAGTACTAGTGTCTAATGAATAAGTACTAGTATCTATTTAATAGGTACTAGCATCTAATGAATAAGTACTAGTAACTAATTAATAAGCATTGGTATGTAATGAATAAGGACTAGCATCTAATGAATAAGTACTAGTATCTAATAAATAAGGACTAGTGTCTAATGAATAAGTACTAGTATCTTTAAAAAGGTACTAGTACCTAAAGAATAAACACTAGTATCTAAAGAAAAGGCACTAGTATCTAAAGAATAAGCACTAGTAGCTAATGAATAAGTACTAGTACTTAATGGAATAGATACTAGTATCTAAAAAATAAGTACTAGTAGCATGAAAATAGAGACTAGTAGGTTAAAATGATTAAATGTTAAAACGGCTTGCCATACTCTATCTGTCGTTTCGACTAGTCACAATTACGTTACAGATATCTTAAATGATAATACAAACTATCCAAAATGTAATTACGACTAGAAAGACGTTGTTGATATCTACAATGTTAATTACGAATAGTCAAACTTAGCTTTTAAATGTTAAAAGGGCTTGCCATACAGAAGTGTAGGCTCAGAGAGACACTCAACATTTTCAAACCAAAATATCTGACTTTCTGTGGGTCCTAGCTCATGAGTGTAAATTAGAAAGTTGTCCGGCTTGAGGAGAATATATGAATATATGAAACGATGAGATCAACATGTGTACTGAGTTTCATATTATTACATGCAAGCGTGTTTGATTTATGGACCAAGTTTTTGGACCCCGTTCCAGGGGGCGCTGTCTAGCCCCCTTGCCACACCCGGGTACCATCTTCCCGGCTCTGATGGCTGTGGGATCTGACCTGTGTGCAAAGTTTCAAGAGTTTTCAAACCCATTAAGGGCCCCAAAAGCCGCTAAGAGACTCAAAATCATCAAAAAAAAAGGAATGTTAAAGTTTGATGCGTTGCTATGGCAACATTATCTTAGATATTGAATAATGCTTTCACAGCTCTTCATCTGGCGTGTGTTTACATTATACAGATGAAGTTTGAAGCAAATCGGGTAAAAGTAAGAGTGTGATTTCAAAGCATTTTGCAAGTGAAACACTTTCTGCTGCCAGTTGGTGGCGCTATATATTTGACTCACAATAGTCACATCCATGTGATCGGCCTCTTACAACGAACACACTGCTGAAGTTTCATCAAGATCAGTTAATGTATGCAGAAGTTTTAACACACTTCCTTTTTGATTTATGGACCAAGTTAATTTAATTAATACACTAATTATATAAAACTATTGTCAATGCACTACAATTAAACAGGTTATATGTCTTTACTTATAAAAAAATAAAAACAAAAACTTATTTAAAAAATACCAGGCTTAAGAAATGTATTTACTTTAGCAGGCCAGACACACAGTGAAATTCTTAAGCCCCCTCCCCCTACACACACACACAGAGACTGTGTGTCAAAAGACTCAATCACACACACACACAGACTGTGTGACAGGCCTAGGCTCAGAAAGAGCATGATCATATTCAAACTACAATATCTGACTTTCTGTGGGTTTGAGCTTATTATTGTTAATTAGAAAGTTGTTTGGCTTGAATAGAACAATATACACGGCAAGTTTTGTAACTGTCAGTAAAACTAACCAAGTTATAACACACTTTATGTGTCCTTTTTTAGTCAAAAAAATCCGCCACGGCCAAACCGTTCGAGATATCAAAAATCCGTCCGGAATATAGCATCCTCAATGTCTTGACTTCATGCACACCGAGTTTGGTGGTGATTGGTAACAGCATGGGTTGTAATTTGATGTTTTTCTAGGACAATTATTTAAAAAAAAAAAACATAATTCCCGACTTCCGTTTGAACTGTCGTAAAACTTAGAGCACGAAAGTTGTTTGGCCTGATGTGATCTATGAGTGTACCGAGTTTCATATTAATCCATGCACGTGTGTTTGATTTATGGACAAATGTTCGAATCCCTAAAAGAATGCATCCTAAAAGAATGGTAAAGTTTGATGCGTCGCCACGGCAACAGTTTCAAAGATATCAAGAATCCATTCATAGGTCTTCATCTGCCGTGTATGTACATTATACAGATGAAGTTTGAAGCAAATCGGGTAAAAATAAGAGGGTGATTTCAAAGCATTTTGAAAGTGACACACTTCCTGCTGCCAGTTGGTGGCGCTATAACTTTGACTCACAATAGTCACATCCATGTGATCGTCCTCTTACAGCGAACGCACTGCTGAAGTTTCATCCAGATCAGTTAATGTATGCTGAAGTTATGACACACTTCCTGTTTCACGTTTCTCGCCATAGTTTTCGTTTCCTCGCCACGGCCAAACCGTTCGAGATATCAAAAATCCCCACACAAACTTTCATCCTCAATGTCTTGACTTCTAGCTGACCGAGTTTCGTCGAATTTGGATCAGAGCTCTAGGAGGAGTATTTAAAAGTTCATTGCGTGTGTTTTACAAAAAAACCTCAATAGCCGACTTCCTGTTGGGCTGGGGTAGAAAGCAAGAACGCGAGGTATAGATGAAATTCTGCTATCGACATGTGTACCGAGTTTCATATTATTACATGCAAGTGTGTTTGAGTTATGGACCAGGTGTCGGACCCCATTCCAGGGGGCGCTGACGAGCCGCCCTGCCACGCCCGGGTACCAGCTTCAGCCCGGCTCTGATGGCCGCGGGTTCTGACCCGTGTGCAAAGTTTCAAGAGTTTTCGAGCATGTTAAGGGCCCCAAAAGTGCCCGAATAGTCGCTAGAAAAAAAAAAAAAAAAAAAATAAAAAAAAAAAATAATCGGAAGAGAACGATGGGCTCTGCGCCTTCAGGCTAGGGCCTAATAATTTCAAATCTAGTATTTTTTATTTTCCTGTCAGCATGTCCCTTTAAGGGCTCTGTAAAGGGTCTGACTGTTTAAAATAGAAGGCAGGGGATGTTTGTATTGTTTTGCTGCACTGTTCTTTCCCTTCAAATAAAAACACATAATCTGACCCCACATTCACTATTCTACCAGTTGTTGTTTTTTTACATTGCTAGTAGCTTACATTGTGATATGTTATCCCATTGAGTGCAATTGTAATCCGGATTTGGTAATTCGAAAAAGTGTGAATCTGAATCAGGCTGATCAATCCAAGTTTGCTTTAAAAAAACAGCACAAAAGTTAGATGGATTACCTGATCCTGGATTGCAAAAATGTGATTTCCAAATACATTTTATTCTGATCCAATTTTCAAATGATCTTGTTTGTTCTCTCAGGCCTGCTCCTCTACTGAAGAATGCTGTCCTTTCTGAATCCAAAGCCCGGGAACTCTACCTGCAGATCATCCAGGACATGAGAATAATGTACAATGAAGCTCATCTGGTCCACGCTGACCTTAGCGAGTTCAATATTCTGTAAGCTGACTTTATATTATGCACATGGTTTCCAAGTATCAGGTAATGTTTGTTGATGTTCGGTTGTTGGTTGTGTTAGGTATCATAACGGAGATGCTTACATTATCGACGTCTCTCAGTCTGTTGAGCACGATCACCCTCATGCTCTAGAGTTTCTTCGCAAAGATTGCAGCAACATCAACGGTAAGCATGTACAACCTCATGGTTGGCAAATACATTATTAATATTAATATGAGCAAAACATGTTTAGATTCTAATTAACTTGGGTAGTAACTAATTACCTTTTTACTCCCTTAGACTTTTTCCAGAAACATAATGTAGCCGTTATGACTGTACGTGAGCTGTTTGAGTTTATCACGGACCCCTCCATCACAAGTGACAACATTAATCAGTATTTGGACAAGGTCAGTCATTGCTATCATTAGTCTTTTATGCCTGGCTTTTCTATTGCACCTCCTGATCTGTTTCTCAAACAAATTCGGGCTCGACTCCATCATATCAAACATGTTTGATATTTATCGGGATGAGCAAGATTGTGATTAACGTCAGTACTGTCTAGCCAATAAGAAACAAGGCTGTGGTGGTGAAGGAATTTCCATTGTTGTAATTTTGAGTGACTCAACAGCGCTATATGCGGTATTAACTTTGCTAATTGCTAAATAAATAAATGTTGTGCTGTGGTCAGCAGGCACGAAGACGAGTATATGCTCTGTTATAAAAACCGAAACTAAATAGCGAAGTAGTAAACAGAAGATACATTGTCAAAATAAGGGTCCACATAATATAATAACAGAACATAAACCTGACAATAAGCTTTTTATGCAATTGTTATATAACAGTTAGTTTCGATCATCGAATCTCACTTTACTAAAGGCTTTCTGCTGATATTTTACCACTCAGCATTGCTCGTCTCGGCATGTTATAGACAGGCTGTCGCTCAGTCCAGTTACATTGTTACACCACTAGGTGGCGGCAAGGGACTGTCTGAGTGAGTCATTTAACTGTTAATTACGGAAATGTAAGAAATGTGGATTCATTCAAATATAGAAGTAATGAAACAAGCTGTTATTTATTTTAATATTTCATTTTAACCTTTGAGCTCCACATCACAATGCTTCGATCCATGGAGATTAATAGCATTTTTTCATTGTACTGACCAGAGCTGATGCCATTCATTGAAGTATTTTGACTGTAATATGTTTGTGGTTTATCTGCAGGCCATGGAGATAGCATCTGAAAGAACTGCAGAGGAAAGATCCAATCAGGACAAAGTTCATGAGGAGGTGCACTCACTTTCAACAGTTCTTAACATTTTTTTATAGACATAGTCATGAAAAAAAAATCTTGAATATTTAAAGTGCAATTTGCAGGCCTGGAACAGTAATAGAAAAGTGGTGAAAATGAAAAATAGTTGTAGTTAAAATAAAATAAATAAAATGTAAATATTTAAAGAAAAACTCTGACTTGAAAAATATGCACTTAAACTACACAAACACAAATTAGAAATGTTTCTTTGGCAAATAACTGAAGAGCTAGACTACTGATTGTTGTCAATAATAACTGATTTAGAGCTCTAATCCGTAACTTTTTTTGGGTTAAAAATTATCCAAAATCATGTTTAAGCAAGTGCATAACCAGCCAGTGATCAAAACTATCTGCTTGCCTATATATATATATATATATATATATATATATATATATATATATATATATATATATATTTTGTGTGTAATAATAAATAGAAATATATATATATATATATATATATATATATATATATATATATATATTAAAACACACACATGCGCGCTTCGACATTTAAGCCTTTTCATTTGCAAATCTGTCTCTCACTCAGCAGCTTTTAAGGCCTCTCGGTAAGCAATCAAGCTCTCTTTCCATGAAACCCGAAATAGCTCTCGTTTTGTTTTCTTCCACTTCCATTTTGTCTTAATTTGAACTGTTTATTGAACTGTTAATGTCCCATTTTCAATTGTAATGGTATTCCGGAAAACAGCACTCATCGTGCTGAGTTACCGGCCCACAGCCATTACATATTTAAAACAGTAATATCCTATACTGAAAACTAAACTAATCTTGACAAACTATATATATCATTTGAAAGCTTATGATCGCTTCAGTCTTTCTGGTGATTTTCAAACTAAGTTGCAGAGAAGCCATAATTTATCAATTTGCAACAATAATATTTTCATAGTCTTAAGGTGTGTTCAGACCTTTATTTTGAAATGAAAAATCATGAAAGAATGCTAGAAACCTCAGTTTGTTTTCATGCCAAGAGTTCAAAAGATTGCATCCATTCCATTTTTTTTTAGGAAAAAAGGTCTGAAAACGTTTTAAATATAAAGAAAAAATTATAGATTATAGCGAGCTATAATGCCCATACATGTTCTTTTGTGTTTCTTTGAGGTTGAATTCATATCACTTAGTGTTAACTGTATCATATGTCAAAAATATAAACTCCACATTTTGAATTTTTATCAACAGTATGTTGTTAAATGAGTTTATTTTGTGTGAGCTGCACTAATTTGTTCAATTTCTCCCTGAGACAGCACAACTTTGTTACTGTCAGTAATAGATTTATTAGTTACCATTGATCGCAACTTACAATAAATGTAATGAAATCAGAATCATTCTCTTGTTTTAGTAATTCACTAGTTTTTATTTTATTTTTTATTGACGTTTTAACCAGGCTACTTGTCCATTCGGGCAAGTAAAATCCTCTTTTACTTCAGAAAAATCCACTTGCAAGCGCTTAATGTTTGAGCCCTGATGTATATAAATACCTGTCTTGATGGTAGTACTGGAGATGTTTGACATTGTTAAATAAGTTGTTTGAATTCCAAGGTTTCATATAAATGGAAACTCCCGACTATCACTATAATTAAATTTTTTTTTAATCATGAAACTGGAGAAGTCATGAAAGTAATTGGTGTGGGAACCCTATCTAACAACATGTGTTCAAAACAGGTGTTTAAGAGAGCCTATATTCCACGCACACTTAATGAAGTCACCCATTATGAGAGGGATGTGGACACAATGTTGAGGAAAAAGGAGGAGCATTCTTCTGAAGATACACGCTCTGAAAATGTAGGTCTCGTCATCCTAAATGAACAGTTGAGTAATGGCGTGAGAATTGATAAAAGTTGTTGAAATGATGCTTTTCCATTACAGATCCTATACCAGACAGTGACAGGCCTCAGGAAGGACCTTTCTGGTGTGCAAAAGGTGACTTTGTTTTTAAAAAGACAATTTGGCGTTAGGTTTAAGACACCTTATGTGGCCAAGATTTGTTTTAGCTATTAATGCATCCACTAAGTCTTCTGCATAATTCTCTTTGGAGTTTTCTTTGCCTACATGGCATGTGGGAGGATTAAGGCAGAGGATATAAACAACAGCCGTCGCCAAACTCAAATGTCATGATGATGAGAAATCAGATTAAAAATGCTGTTGCTGAATTTAAAAAATAATAATAATTTGGCAGGTACCGTCAATACTGGAAGACTCCACAAAAGATGATGGCTCAAGCTCTGAGGAGGAGAAGAGGAGGAGGAAGATGAAGAAGAGGACAAATCAGAAGGGGAAGAGACTCAGGAGGTTGGCAACCTCAGTGAGGAAGCACAACTGGACAGAAAGGTATCTACTGGGAACAGAAAATGTCACACAGATGAATTGTGTTCAGTGGTTAAGAATAAGCTGGCATTTCTGTCTTTCAGGAAAGAAAGAAATTGGTTAAAGAAGCTCAGAGGGAGAAAAGGAAAACTAAAGTTCCAAAGCATTTGAAAAAGCGCAAAGAGAAGGCTGTCAAAAAGAAGAAATGAAAATGAACGCGGTTCGGATGAAGGTGAACTGAGGTTACAGCAGAAATGCTACATGGCTAATGGTACCAGTATTGAAGCTGGGAACTCTACTGACGAAATGCCAGTCCTTTTACAATTGTAAATGGCTATTAAAAGTATTCTTTTTAATAAACCTGTATTTTCTCTGATCATACTGATTGCCTAGTAAGTTAAATGTCACGTTTTATTTTAGACTGACAAATCGATTACACTTTTGCGGTAATGGACCATTTAATATACATTGTGCAGAACAGTTTACCCAAATATTAATGTCTTACAAGGCTACATGCTGTTAAATTATGCTTTTTTAAAAATATTTAAGGGACAAAAACCTCTTTACATTTTACATACACATTCTCTTTACATCTTATACATTTAACATTGCATTAAAGTACACTACCATTCAAAAGTTTGGGTGTGTAAGATGTTTTGGTATCACTTTATTACAGTAAGTACTTGGTAATAATTATTACTATATGTACTACTTACTATAGGGTTAGGGTAGGCTTTTGTTTAGTTACTTGTAATATTGCATTTTATATATATATATATATATATATATATATATATATATATATATATATATATATATATAAAAGCTGTTCTTTTGAACTTTTTATTCATCAAAGAATCCTGAAATAAAAATGTAAAAAACTCTTTTCAACATGGATAATAATCATACATGTTTTTGGAGCATAAAATCATCATATTAGAGTAATTTGTAAAGGATCATGTGACACTGAAGACTGGAGTAATGATGCTGAAAATTCAGCTTTTTTCAGAGGAATAAATTACATTTTAATATATATTAACATAAAAAAGGTCATTTTAAATTGTCATAATATTTCACAATATTACTGTGTTTTATGTGTATTTTTTTTATCAAAAAATTGCAGCCTTGGTCAGCAGAAGCGACTTCTTTTAAAAACATAAAAAATCTTACTGATCTTAAACTTTTGACTGGTAGTGTGTATATATATATATATATATATATATATATATATATATTATATATTTCACTGGAAAAAAAAAATAATTTTTGGGAAAGAAGCCTCTTATGCACATCAATGCTGCATTTATTTCAAATGTCAACATACATTAATATTATGAAATAACAATTTTGGATAACTCTTCTATTGTATATAAATTAAAAAGCTGAATTTTTGCATGATTACTCCAGTCTCTTTAGTGTCACATGATCTTTGAGAAATCATTCGAAGAGGCTGATTTTTTTTTATTCAAGAAACATTTCTAATTATCAATTGTAAAAAAAAATGATGCTGCTTAATTTTTTTTTAAAATAAACCAGGACTTTAATAAATAGAAAGTTCAAAAGAACAGTATTTATTTTAAAAAGGAAATCTTTTGTAACATTATAAATGTTAATAGAAATATACATTTCTTTATAAAAACTCTTATTGACCTCAAACTTTTGAACAGTAACAAAATGAGAAATTATATAACATTATAAACACTTATAAAGTGGGACGATCAGCACTATTAAAAACGAGCTGTACTTTTGACTGTTTACAAACATTTGATGCCTATGAACAATTCCGATGCGGTGTTTCATTTGAGCCGTAGGACACCTAGCGAATGCCCTCTACGTAGTTGGCAGGCAGCATCCCTGATCTCCCCGTCCGCTGTACCGTCCCATACATCCACCCTTCGTCGATCGGCTGCACGTTCTGAATGATGTCACCATCCCGGAACGACACCTCATCGTAATCCTGCGCCGTGTAGTCATACAGGGCCCTGTACACAGTCTGGTGACCCACGTTTGAATGCATCAATAGTAAGTATTTTACACTACTGAATACATTTTTAATCAAAAATGGTGTAGTCAGATGCAATATAACATGCCAGAAAATTAGGACTCACCATACTCCTGTGTTGTGACCTCAGCTGCATTGACCTCAGTGAATGCATGCTGGTCTGATGCATGTAGCTGTGGCCACTGGAATAGTAGGCACCAGGAAGAACAGGTGCTAAAACACAATCACCAGGATGATCTTAATATTCAGTGGTACATTTCATTTATCCATTTAGCTGACGCTTTTATCCAAAGCTAAATATGTCAGAGGTCGCATGCCTCTGAAGCAACTAGGGTTTAAGTGTCTTGTTCAGGGACACACTGGTGTCTTGCAGTGGATTCGAACCTGGGTCTCTCACACCAAAGGCATATGTCTTATCCACTGCGCCATCACCACCTCCAATGGTAATGTTTATATTTAGGAGCTAGTATATTGGTTTTATTGTTCTTTCCCCCTTTTTTAGGTTGTGCTGCCAAGTGTGAGCATCTCACATTAGTGAACTTACCCACAATGACACCAGGTCTTCGATCCATCTCCATGATGCACTGATGGACACCCTGGTGTGAGCTGTTTCCCACCGCCTCATGGTTAGGCGCCATCTGAGGCCGCACCAGGTACGTTCCACGCATTCCTTGAGTGACCCCATGCAAACCTGACACCTCAAAATCCTTGTGATACTTTGCCTGCAAAAATGGAGATATCACTTGTAGTGTGATTTATAATACAGTTAAGTTTTGGGTCACTTTTATTCAGCAAAGATGGATTGAATTGATCAAAAGTGACAGACTTTTATTAATTACAAAAACATTTGAATGTTCTATTCATCAGAGGATTCTGAAAAAAAAGTATTATCATGATTTCCTCAAATATTAAGCAGCACAACTGTTTTCAACATTGATCATTTTTCTTGAGCAGCAAATCAGCATGTTAGAATGATTTCTAAAGGATTGTGTGACACTGAAGACTGAAACATATTACAATAGAAAATAATTGTTTAAATGGTGATAATATTTCACAATGTTACTAAATGCAGCTTTGTTGAGCATAACTTATTTCCAAAGCATCACAAATGTTGAACTTGCATAATAGTACATTAATTAAACAAGTGAAGAGTTCAGATGCAAAAGCCTCTAAGTGCCATTTGAAATTTTCTTCTAAAATTACCATTTTTATCAAGCTTGTATATTAAAGTTCAGTAATTTCACTTAAATGGCAATGAAGATTACCTATTAATTGTCATTTAAATGAAATTACTGAACTTTAATATACAAGCTTGATAAAAATGGTCATTTTAGAAGAAAATTTCAAATGGCATTTAGAGACTTTTGCATCTGAACTCTTCAAGTGTACATATTTGAGTTTTTCATTCAGCTACATTCTCCAGCATACATTACTGATCTGATCCTGGGCCTTCCTCAGTCTCTGCAGCTCTGGAGTATCCAAGGCGAACTTAAAGCCTTGACCTTTGCTCTGTTCGAAATCCTTCCTGTACTTGACCTGAAGAACAAGAAAAACATTTTACCAGGGAATTTGTATGCATGATATTTAGTCCAATATGTGGTTTGAAAGATTATGTGTATTTTCAGTTAACATGCAATCAACTAAAACAGTGTCTGAAAAGGTGTGAACCAATACAGACATATGGCCTATAGAAACTGATGGGTGTGCATGCCAAAGGAACAACATTGCTCAGAGTAGATTGCAGTGTAGATCAATCTCATGTGGGAGGTCATAGCAGTTTTTTTATTGTATGTAGCCCTTTTGTCTTGATCTTTGGCCCACAAGAACTCTGGTCAAGCTTACTTATTTTATGTATTAGAGAAATCTAATACATTGGCGAGCCATCCTAACGACTGTCTCAACCAAACACAGCTAAATCTAACATGTTGCAAAGGAGATCTGGATGGATGCATTTTTTTTCTCAGATCCCTAACACAAAGTATGAGCAATATATAAAATACACAAAATGTATTTTGACCAATACTTCAGAAAATTGAATCCTGTCATAATGCCAGGATTAGGTCGGCCACAGTATGGACTTGGCAGCATCTTTTGTGCCGCCAGGTGGAGAAGCTGAGGGGATCGGCCCGTGCACCACAGAGTAGACAGCTGCCTTGCTTTTCTCCATGCTGACCTCAAAGTATCACACCCAGTCCCTCACTGGCAGCCAAAACACTCACACGGACGTAAACAATTTTGTCTCATGTTATCCCCTTGAAAAGTCTCTACCAATAGCAACAAATAACATTATCCTAGATATCCCCCAGTTTTCTCACATTTATTTTTTTATCATGTGTAATAATGTGATTACAATGTACAACACCCCACATAGTGAACAAGTGCTATTACCTGACTTTGTAGCTCGCTTTGCTGTCTCAGCCGTAGGTTCTCAGGGGTGTCTGTCACAATTGTAAAGGTCTGTTTTGGGTAGTGCCTTTTTGGAGAAAGGAGGCTAGTCATTTTGCGCTTTTGGACTATCATATTCATATTCTAATATCTTAACTTACTCGTATCAAAAACACGTATTAACACTTTTAATATGACTTCAAATTACCTAAGAATGTATAAAAGTGTATATAAACTAGTATTTTTGACAAAAACATACGCGTTGCAGTAGGGCTTCTTCTCATATCCCTTGTAGTTGTTCATGTTGAGAGTCATTTTACACACTTCACAATGGAAGCATCCTTTGTGCCAATACTGTAAAATGTGGGAAGACGGAAATATAAAGCTTTTGGTCGATAATTATGAAAGAATGTAGACATTTTCCCTTAAAAGCATTGGAATTAAGAGTAACGTTACCTTATCCAGGCAGTTCACTTTCTCAGTCGCGTAGACAATTTTCCCACAGCGCGCGCAATGAGGGTTCATTTTCAAACTGTTGCGATGATCCGGGAAAATATCATAACTTCGATGATCCACTAAAATGATTGTAAAATTTCTCAGATGTGTCAGATTTGCTGCTGCATGCGGTGAGTGTCGCACAGTTTTAAATTCGCATGGCTCGCGGAGTGTTTATCCGCGTGTCGCTGTCTCGCAGTGGAGCAAAGCGTGAACATCACCCACTGAGACTGACTGTTGGAGGAGCTCTAAAACACTGACCGCGGGAATGGACTTATCTGTAGGTGCACAATGAGCCAAAAAAAGTGCACAACGCGTCTAAATAAAGAGTTAGGCTTGTTAACGTGACATGACAATGACAAATGGAATGACAATTCAAATAATTGTATTTTGTTAAAGTTCTGACAAAATATTTTTCGAGATCGTGTCTTATTTAGTTTCTCTCTTCACTCATCAAACCCGTCCTAAATAGACATGAATAACATCGTCGATCTTGGTGATGCTGCATTGTGTTAAGTAGCGGTCAGAATGTCATTGAGAGTAATGGCGTTATAATGCCTAAAGAGGGCAGTAGAACACCTACAGAATACACGCTCCTTTGGGAGAATATGTTAGGAGCAGGATTAAGTGATTAAATCAAGTGAGGTGTATCAGGTGTAATACTTGTCTTGCAAGTAGATATTAAAGGCAGGCTATGTCATGGATATATTGCTTGTATTATTACAATAGCATTTCCAACTTGCATTTCCTTTTTTTAATGATGTTGCATCGTTTTTTATTTATTAGTCTACTCGCAATGAGAAACTGCATCACACAGTTTTAACTCACTAAAAGAAATCTATCCGCCATCAGGTTCGTTCTTAATAAGATTAGCGAGATAAAGTTGGGGCCTATTAGTAGCCTATTAGGCTGATAAATAATGTGATCTTAACAGACCCTCACGGCCACGAGGCTATCCGCTCTATGAAAAATAAATCGTATTATTCTACTGATATGGAGACTTCATCTCATGGGAGAGTACTATTTCTTAAAAGTGCTATAAATATAAATTGTATGTGTATAAGAAAAAATAAGCGCAAATATAGCCTACTGTAAGCCGTTTTGAAGGCTAAATGTTGTATTCCTATAATTTTTGTGAAAGTCCTGTTGCTGTATCTGCATAAAAAAGGATATCCCAGGTATTTCATGCCTATTAGAATGTTTAGATACATTTACACTGTAATCCTACAATTTGATTATACGCTGTTTACGCCGCAGTGATGTATGGATTTAATTTTGTATGTATGGTTGACGTCCTCGGCGACATGTTTTATACGTGGACTCGGTTTTGCACAATATTTAACCTGGCTAATGATTAAGCAGCCTTTTTTATTATTATTTTGAAGACCAATCGTGAAATGCTTAGACTATTGGCCAACACCAATATCGAGATGGACTATTTGGATCTCATCATGCTGTGGCTGTATCTACCCAAGAGTGCCGCCAGGCCAATTGCGTTCCGTGAAACACAAGATTTATGTGTCAACTCAGCTCAGCTGAGCTAAAGCAGAACTGTCAGACTGACCCAACTGCTGCTTATATCCAGACGCAGTGGATGTGGCTCGGTCGGAACTTCAACAGGACAGTGGTTTATTAGTATTTTGCCGGCTTTTTATTAGTTACATTCGCATTGAGAGATTTGTTTGGGATCGTACCACAATAACCATTGTTAACGGGTTTTCGCCATGATTTAAACTGAGGCGACACACCTTTTTAAAGAGGTATCTGCGTTCTGAATCTGCATCCGTACTTTCTATTAGATTTCATGTTACGCCTCATGATGGACACGGATGTCATTCGTTTGAGCTTCTGGGGTGCGTTACCTGACGAGCTTAAG
Organism: Hybognathus amarus; assembly: GCA_030378365.1. NCBI lineage: Eukaryota > Metazoa > Chordata > Actinopteri > Cypriniformes > Leuciscidae > Hybognathus > Hybognathus amarus. The sequence goes on from JAQIUQ010004286.1 coordinate 707,100, forward strand.
ATTTAGTTTGCAAAGCGGTGTGTGTGAATGAGCTTGTAGCGCACACATCCTGCCAACAGTAACCTTCAAGCTAACGTCAATGACAGCTAGCAGTTAGCTGGTGGGAGTTGGTGGATAGCGGGATTTCTGAGAGAGTTTCATCGTCCGTCATTTGCGCGTTTGCAGAGGGATGCATGAACGCGATGCATTAAATAACGAAAGGGACAAATTGCATGTCGAGATCCGGTGGAGCGCCGCTGATTCTGAACAGCTTGTGTCAAGACATCGCCACAGTGCCACGCACCGAGAGGGATTTCATTCATCCGAGCCTACTCGCTAAACATGGCCTCTGCAGCCTGGCAACCTTGCTGCAACCATCGCCAGCAAAACCAAGAAGAAACATTTCGTGTCTCAGAAGGTGAAGCTGTTCCGGGCCAGCGACCCGCTGCTCAGCGTCTTGATGTGGGGAGTGAACCACTCGGTAACGGTTACGTTTTCTTACAGTTTTATAACAGCGGTGATGTTGCGTCTGAGTGGATTGAAGGCACATGTGGCAGTTTTCTTGCGGGTTCTTGATCCATGGATAACTGTGGCATTGACGCCAGTCTACGAATCTAAATATCAGATCTATTTGTTGCGAGCTTCGTGAATCAATGCGTTATACGTGAGACCTGCCACTCAACTTTGATTTAATATAGCCTACAGTTACGCATTGAAATGAATGAGATGATTGATGTTCTAGACTCAAATGTACAGGCTACCATTTAGTCTAATCAAAAAGGATGAGATTAACAGTCACTAAAACCTAAAACCACCTGTCATCGGACATAACCAAATAATTTACATGAATCTAAGAACAAAAAAACTGAAATATATTATGCATTAGTGGTGCTGTTTGATATATATAAATAGATATAGATATTTTAGGCACAATTATTCTCAAAATTACAATTAAATACTTATACCCATTCCCAATCCCAAAAAAAATCTTAAGGCTATCTCTTCAAAAAAATCTGTCTAATTCAACATTAATTCTGATACTGAAGGTACTCTGCCTATGAGATCAAGCGATCACACTGGCTTTTTTTTTAACATAATTTCTCTCATTTGAAGTAGGTCCTGGTGGTAAAACACAGTAAAAACAGTGGCTGAAATATGTGTGATATTCAGAATGTGATTATTTCATGAACACATTTGCATGATGGTGGTGAAATTCAACAGATGGTGCTGAAAATCAGTTTGAAAGCATCCTTTGGTGTCAAGTCATTAATTCTATGACATGAATGCTAGATTTGTAAATATTTGTATTACATTTGACACATTCTTTTTGTATCTGATGGTGTTCATCCATATTAATTAATGGGACAAGAAACGAAGCAGGATATTACAACCAACCACAGGCTAGGTGATTTACTGAGGAGGTTAATCCAAAAATATTTTGTTGAAAAATGAATGTTATTTTTCAGTTTTAGTTTGCTCTGTTTTGTCCCAGTACTCAAGAATCAATGAAATGATTGTGTCAGGGTGGAAAGCAAGTGTTTGCTCAGATGAGAGCGTTGGCACAGAGTTGAGTGGTTGAGGACGCTGAATGACTAACTATACAGTCTGCAGACAGCATTAGATCCCTGATCCCTTGTCAGTGCCTAATGTCTGCACGGAAATCAAAACTACAAGAATTCGCTTGTTCTCAGAGATCTTGTTACATGGATTTCTAAATTCTACATTTTTGTTCCTTTTCTAATCTTTTATGTCTCAATATTTGAAAATATTTTTAATATTTAGGCTAGCTATTTGAATCTTGATTAACACCAACTGTAGGACTAAATATATGTGTGTTTCAAAAACATGATGTATTTAAAGAATAGTTTTCCTGTGGGAATGGAAGATTTCCAGGTATCTGACGAAGCTTTAATTGGTCTCCTGGGAATCTGGACACCCGTGTCTGGGAGCCTTATGCTCTGTCATGATGCACATGCATGCGATGCATGAAGTAAAATTATTCATTTAAACTAGATTTGATCGACAGTAAATGCTCATTGTTTTTATGCTGTCTATAAGCCTCTCAAATACATCAATGCATTATTTCATTACCCCAGAATTATATGGCTGTTGAAAATGCTGTTTATATTTACTCTTATATACATAAACTGTATATAAGAGACCATGTAGACCATGTAACTCATCACTAATCAAGACCCTTATGTAGGAATCATGTACCTGATATTTAGATCTATTAAGCTGATGAATTATTCTTATCTTTAAACTTACTTGCAACATCCAGTGTTTAAGGTCAAACAGTTTTCAGGTTGTATTGTTTGAATTTATGCCTAACACTTATATAGTATTATTATAGTCAGCTACCATAGAAGCGCACCACTTGTAATGGTAAAAGTGTTACATTGGCCATCAACAAATATTATATATTCATCACATTTATTTAAAAATATACTTACAAATGTCACCCCTCAGAGTATCCTAAGTGGATGTAGTAAAACACAAGCCAGTTTCCCCCTTCAGCGTCCCAGTTTTGGAATGAAGAGGTTGTTTGAATGGCATTTTGATGTATTTTCTCATCAGCCCTAGTGAGGCTGTAAAAAAATTAATATGTGCAGTTTAATTGATTTAAAAATCACTTTCATTTAGGCATGTGACGGTATCACATTTTCATTTTGCGATAATTGCTCAAGCTTTTATCATACGGTATTATCACGATATTGAAATAAGTTGCAAAAAGTGTCAAAGAAATGTCACAATATAACAGGTTTAATGTCTTTTTTTCTTATTACAAAAATAACTGAACATTTAAATACAATTAAAATACACAAAAAATGATAGATTAAAGTGCGAGAGAATTATAAAGAACAATAGGTAACACTTTACAATAAGGTCTCATTAGTTGTAATGCATTAACTAACATTAAAAATTAGCAATATAGTTATTATTCTTTGAATAACATTGGTTAAATGTACAACTGATCATTGTTAGTTCATGTTAGCTCAGGTTTTGATTTTAATAATATATTATTACATGTTGAAACCAATATTAACTAACATTAATAAACGGATTAGAAGTATTTTTATTGTTAGTTAATGTTAACTAATAGCTAATAAATTAGCTAATGGAGCCTAATTGTAAGGTGTTACTGAACAATAATAAAAAATCAGAAAAGGTTCAATTAAAATCTAGGGCATGTTGTAGTCCAGATTATAATCTAAAAAGTTTGAAAATAAAACTTGTCTGTCAAGTCTAAGTATTTAAGTATTTAGTGCTGATGAACACCATTGTATACAAAAATCTGTTTAAAAAAAGTAAAAAAACTGTTCAGAAACAGAAAGTAGCACAGCTGTTTTTGTTTCAGGGTTACCACTTTACTCATTTGGCCATGTACGTCTAATTTGTCTGTTTAATTCAGAGTGTGTGTACATGCCGCTCGCATACTGTATAATTGGCAGTACATTTGGTTTTAAACTTATTTAGTGACTATTAAAATGATATGTTTTTATAGTATGAAAAAGGTGTAGTATAATAATTGAATTCAGAAGTACTACAGCCGCCATTGTCATGTGACCTACCGTGTCATTGCATTACTCCATCTCCATTCCCAAAGCCTCTCCTGTGGCCTCATGGGACAGTTAAGTGTCAAGTCACATTTAATTATATAGCGCTTTTTACAATACAGATTGTTTCAAAGCAGCTTTACAATGATAACAGGAAAATAGTGCAAAAAAGTTTGTTTCCGGAAGAAAATAGCATTCAAATTTCATTTTTGTTTTTAAAAAAGTTATTAATTTAATTTATTTATATTGTTTATTTAAAATCCGCTCTGGAGTAAATCCTTGAATTATCGTAAGCTCAGTTCAGTTCTTGTATAATAGTGTCAGGCAGATTAATATTATTGTTGAATATTATGAAATGTTACATTTAATGTCCGCAATGTAAGCAAGCCAAGCCAATGGCAACAAAGGGCGAAAAAGACGACAGTGGCAAAAAAACTAAACTCCATTAGGTGGCAGAATGGAGAAAAAACTTTGGGTGAACCTGACTCGTTTTTTGTATGCATAGTATGCACTCCTCAGAAAATCACAGGAAGTAGTAAGTGATCCGGGTACTTTTCGCCTACTGTTTTATGATTTCTATGAATTCAGACATACTCTTCGACTCACAAACATTTCACCTAATATGGATGTAGGCATATTCGCATGCAGCGACTGTGTATACAAACATTAAGAAAGCCTCCAGAGCTGAAATTCAGATAGAGGCTGCATCCAAAATCACATACTTCCCTGACTTTAACGTAGGCGATAAACAGCTTGAGCCAAAACAAGTATGTCCGAACTCACACAAGTACTCATAATAAAGAAGGCAAAAAGTACCCGGATCACCTTCCAGCAATATTCTAAATTGTGCAAACGATGGACTCTTTACTATCCCATGAGGCCACGGGAGAGGATTTGTGAATGGCAGTGAAGCAACGTAACTGATGCATTCACATGATGCATTGTATATCCATATTACATTCCTACTACACACTCATAAATAACATACTTTTTTAGCGGTCGTGAGGTAATTACTTATGCAAAATTAGTACCTACTCAAGAGAGAAAGCGATTTCGGAGGCAGCCGTTTTAAAATCATGTTTTGTTTTCCGACACATTGTCAGCGGTAGACCAATCACAACAAACTTGGTCGTCTGACCAATCAGACCATAGTAAGCTCACTGAAACCTCAGCTTAGAGAGATGATCTTCGAACAAACTGTTCTCAGACTCTGAGAAATGTAAATATATCTATAACTTTTGAAATATTAATAGGGGCACATTAGGGATGCTACCACAAAGCACATTCTTTCAGATTACCTTTTTTCATTGTAAATAATATGGAATTTGTGGGCATCCGTCTCAGTAGTTTCCTTTCAATCATTTTCTCTTAGTCATTGGGTGTGTAGAAAAGCATCATTAAACCCCAAAATGAATCAGTGTTGCCTGCAGGTTGATGCTCCCAAACATCATTAGCACATTCTTCACGTTCATCCTTTATGGGGGCTAAATGGCAATGAGATCTTTTGACCTCAAAAATGTAATGTTCAGGAATATCGCCTGTGGGTTTAGCCTATTTTTATCATTTAGGCCAATAGAGCCCCTCCCTTCACCACATATATGCCACACCGTCTTGTGTATGCTTGATGCTCTTGTGTCTTTCATAGCTCTTAAGATTCATCTATACGCTCTCATCTAATCCTCACTCCTCCTCCCTCTTCTCTCCTTTTAAATGTTTCATCCTCTCAATTACTGTCTATGAGCTCTTTCAAGTTGATTACGTAAAGAGTCTCAGAGGTATAACTTAAGTCTGAGGTGAAGGAGAAAAAGGCCTCTTCCATTGTGGGTAGGAACTTCCCTAATGGCCAGAATGAGAAATTGCCTTGACTAGAGCCCCTCACCACACACACACGCTCAGCCAGCCTATTTTCTCTAGCACATAAGGAACGACACTGTCTGTTGCCATTGATGTGATTTGTAGTAGCGCTGTGTTATGTAAAAGCGGGTGATAAGCCATATGTGCTGACAGATATTAGTCTGCTTAGAAAACAGGCTTCAGTAATGGAATTAATTGAAGTGAAATGCAATCCAAAAAAATAATGCTTGTAAAGAAGTAATTGCTTGTAATTTTCTCGCCACACTTATTCCAAAGTGGCTTTCAGAAAACGCACAACATACTCTGCCAGGAACGCCTCTGGTTTCTTGGTCGCTCGATTAATCTCAATGGCTTTATCCAAATGAAATTGTATGCTGTTTATGTAACCGAGTGTAAAAGGGCGCGCGGCGGGGGTGAAGAGCCACTGATGACACATACAGTCTATATGTGAATGTAATTACATCTAGTGAATATGCTTTATCTAATCAAAAAAAATTGTGGCAACAGATTACAAGCAATATTATTAATTAAATTTAACAAATTAGAATTTATAATAATTAAACAAATTAATTCATTAAAAGTTAACTATTTAAATGAGTAAAACTTACAACCAAAAAAAAAAAACAAAAAAAAAAAACATAAATTAAAGTCACCATTATGGTAATCAGTGTTTATTTTAGGTTTGTTTCAAAATTATGTTTTTCTCCTTCGGTGATTCTGCTTGTTAACATCAGGTGTCTTCAGTGTTGGCAATATAAAATAAGAGTTCTTCTTAATTAATCTTTGGCGTCTGTCTGTTAGTGAGATATTTTTGTTAAATTTTTGTGTTTTGGGTAAACTTTAATCATTTTAAATGGTTAACTTTAAGGAATAATTTGATTCATTATTATTCTATTCTAATTTGTTAAATGTAATTAATAATATTGCTTGTAATCTGCTGCCACAATTCTATTGATTAGATAAAGCATATTAATTTTTACAGTGTACATGATTGTCATTGTACCATTTATATACATCACACTGCAGTTAATATTATCGAATTTAATTTTGCGAGTTTCATTAAGATCATAATAATCATGCATATACTATGGGCTGAATCACATGGCCCATACTGTGTAAATGAGCGGATGGGTGTGTGTGTTTGTGTCACAGATAAGGCTGATTGACCGTGGCTTGTCCTTCCCCGTTTTCAGCTGCTGCTGTTTCAGTGAACCTGCTGCCCTCTCCTCCAGTCTTGCAGTTGATTTCTCTAGTCCTTTTTTATCTCTTTGTAGACTGCTGTTCAGCTTTGCAAATCCATTGTGACATTATTATGCAGCATTAGAAAGGGAAAGATGGTGGTTTGTATTCTGAGGCTTCCAATTTCGCTTGTTGCCAGTACCTTAAATCAGAAACGAACGAATTTAGTTTTTCAGATTTTTGACATCCTGTTTATCATTGTTTTAAATCCCAAAGCTTAGCCTTTTTTATTGAAATGCTTCTTAATAGACAGGAGGATGCCCCATGATGCAGCAGGAACAGATGGAGGCACAGGAAGCTGCGCAAAAATAACTCTCTGCATACACACAACACGTCATAGTGTAAAGGGAGTGTCCAAAAAATCAGGTTGGATTCCACCTTGTACAAATGAACTAAAAAAAAAAAAGATATGTTGGCTTTTTAACAACTGTTAAATGTTAAACAAACATAATTTGTTCTTGTAATTTCAACATCAAGAAATAATTCATTTTAAGCGCCCCAGTTAAGCTCTGAGCAGAGTGTTAAATGAACACTGAAGCAGTGCTAAAGATGATTTAAGAGCACAACTAAAATGCACTTTGATCACCATAATGGTGACTTGCAATTTCCATCAGGTGTCTTCAAAAATGATCAATCATCCCTCAATTATTCACTTCATTATCTCATTAACATTGCTTAAAACTACTTAATTCCATTATGTTGAAGTTACATACATGAACAAATTATATTTGTTTAACGACAGTTATGTGGAACCTGTTGACATAAAAAAGTTAACTAAAGCCAACATATCATTTTTGTGTGTGTGCACCCAGCAGAAATAGGGTTATCTTTAGATAAGTAGGCAGCTTTCTCAGTCACTATCAATCAATTGACTTGAGTTTGTGTTTTCGTGCATGTGCTATTGCCCATGAAAGGCCACTTGACGTTTATTAAATTATTTTTGGGCGATAAAAAAGGAAGTGGACAGTCCTGCCAAATAAGTAATGCTTGGACTGTTTGGCGCAGACAGCTCTGTTTTTCACTGCTAGTGAAAGGAAGTTGTTTCTTGGCAGCGTTCCATCAGTGCACCACATTTGAGGAATGGCCCCTGTACTGCAGATAGTTCTCAGTAAATAAGAAAACGGTCTGATGTATTCATTTGGAGCAGGTCCAGAAGTCTGTAGCACAACAGTTATCAAGCTATTTTTGATATTCATCACTGTTGAAATATTATTTTGTCATTTAGAATGATCAAATCATTTTTCTGTTTTTTTTTTTTAAAGATAAATGAACTCAGTCACATTCAAATTCCTGTTATGCTGATGCCTGATGACTTCAAAGCCAACTCTGAAAATCAAGGTGGACAACCACCTCTTCAACAAGTAAGAAAGACTGACTCTGAGACTATATTGCTGTACTTAATTTGATTATTTTGTTATTTATTTGTTTGATTTTGTTAGTTATTTGCTTTTGCACCTTTTTCTGCTTTCAAAGAGAGAACATGCCAAGCCATTTCAAGTTCAAGGAGTACTGTCCACTGAGTCTTCCGCAATCTAAGGGAGCGGTTCTCCATTGATGATCAGGAATATCAGGTAAGAGCTTAAAGGGGACATATCATGCAAAATCCACTTTTTTAGCCCTTAAATGCATTTTGTTGTAGATTTGGAGTGTTTTATAAGTACAGAAAAGATGAAATTATTCTCTTCAGGTGCTTCGTTTATTCTTTATATTCTATTTTGGTCATATTTTTCAACCTGTTCAGATTTTTCTGTTGTCTCTGACGTTTTTTGATGAAGTACGTCACCAGTATTTGCAGCGGAACTGCCAAATAAGGACATCGACTACTGGTACAACACTTCCAGCAATCCGCCATTATTATTTCTCGCTGCGATTTTGTAGTCCAAGCTCAGTGATGCAGAAGTTACGAGAGGGCTAGTCAAAATGTTCGGTTGTTGGATGTAGTGACCTGAAGCACTTCAAGGATCCGTACTTCAACAACCTCCGGCAGTATACAGAAGGGTTTGCCGAGCGACTTCTATCATTTAGCTGCTGTGTTTCCTGATGCTTTCTAAACGTAAGTTATCGTACTATTATCAATACAGATTTTTAGTGGTAAGATCAGACCGCAGTCATTTATCTTGTCAGTGTGCTTGTTTTAACAAGAGAAATAGTCGACTTTCACTAATAACACAACATATTTAACTTACATACCTGCCTCCATATGAACTTAAGACGTTGTTCTGCAGGTTCGTCTTCGTCATCTTTTTCAAATCGCTCGCTCTGGATCGAATATGTAAGGCTTGGTGGACAAGTCTTCCGTTGTTGACATTTTGTTAACGTGTAAATAAAAATGTTCTTTGAAGCAATAGTAATCGTATCTCTTATCAAACAATAATAATGGCCAAACGCGGAGAATTGAACTGACCGTGAACTCAGCGACCTGGAAAGCAGGCGGGGTAAGACGGTACGCCTTTTTATTTAAAGGGGCCGCATTGAAACGACTTGCTCACAGAAGCACATCAGAAAAGGGGTAGAAAAGGGGCCTGTGGAGCTATAATAATGAGGAATTCAGACCCAAGCATTGCAGTTATGCTTTATATAGACCACAAATGTATGATTTATAAGTAAAAATGAATGATTTAAAAGCATGATATGTACCCTTTAAAGGGATACTTCACCTCTGTAAAGATGAATGTGTAGCCTATTTAAAATGGGTAATTTATGTAGAAGAAATTTGAAATTATTTTTGAATTTGGAGCTTTCTAGACAGAGAAAAGCCAGAAAATGTAATTTCTGGCTTATGTGGATGAAAGAAAACTCCCAGAAGGCACTTGCTTCACTGCCATATGAGAGCACGCCTACTGGTAACAGAGCACAGTAGTTAAAAAACAAGTCAGGCAAGTACATCAAATACATGATGAGTCTGCACATTGAGTCTCCGTGATGAGTCTGGCAATATTGCCCAAAATGTTCGAGGTACGGCTTTTGCGTTCACCAGTCGCCATTCGCTATGTTTACTGTGGCGAGCAGGACGAGACTGAGGGCCGTGGGAGAACTGCGTGAGGCCGGTGGCGTGATTACTAATGAGCGAACACCTGTGAGACGCACCGAGTCTCGTATCTCTCACGGAGGAGACGCGAATTTTCTTAGCAATGTTAAAATGCACATCAACGATCACATGTTTAGTGTTCATGTAAACACTTCATTCAGATTTACCAATCAGAATGAATTCAGTTAGATTGAAACAAAAGCTGTGCATGTAAACAATGACATAATAGACCCTATTTAAGCTTCAATGGCTATTTTCTTCATTTTTCAGATAAAGATGAAATGAACAATGGAGAACAATGGAGCACTTTTTTGACTCTATTCACACACCAGCTGCAAGTTTGTTGGCATGTCCAATATATATAATTTTTTATTGCCCCATCCTTTTTGCAAAGCCTGCAGTGCACTGTGACAAATTCATTAAACAATCCAACTTGAGATGTTGAAGCTGTTGAGGCCTGTGCACATGAACATTAAGGTCTGAAAGTTACATTCCCAGCTGGGCTGTGACAGACCTTCAATGTTGAAATGTAGTTGAAATATCAGTTGTTGTTGAATTTGGAGAGTCGTTTAAAATATGAACGGGTGAATTAAAAGAGTAACAAACTAAATAGGGCACAAAGAACACTGGTAAACCAGAACAGGAAACACAGTGAAAACCAAAACAGAACATACACATTACAACATGATGTTGATTCACCTGTGAACAAATTTTCTCTTGAAATGTCAGATTGGATTTCATAGTTCAACACAAAAAGAAAACATTGTTGATTCCTCATGATATGACCCTTTTAAGATAAAGCATTTTTGTTTCTCAGTTCATATGTAGCAGTTTTATAAGTAAACTGCAATAATATCAAGTTTTAGTTTCTATAGCAATCCTCAGATCTTTCAGGCTCAGATCAAGTTAAAATGCCATAAACTTAAAATAGTGTATTGAATTTAGTCTTGAATTTGGCCCATCTCCCAGAATATCTCAACACTATACGTACACTACTGTTGACCCAGCACTGTGGTTGTTGGAATCAGCATTTCATTTTCATTTAAATGAAAGCACCTTTTTTTATATTGGTGTGTCTCCAGGTGACTTCAGTAAAACATCTCTAACAATATCCAAAATTAATTTTATATGATTACAATAGTGATTTTCAACTGGTGAGTTGTGAGCAAAAAATATGTTTTTTTTTCTGATATAGCAGGAAAACAATGCTAAACGCTGCTAATCTAGAAATCGTGCTTAGGTTGGATATCAAAATAAATCTTTTTTTAAAAGTCACGAGAAAATGATTGCCATACAGTATCTTTTGTTGTTAAAGGGACACTCCACCCATTTGCATTAAGCTTTCCATTGTTAGAAACCCAGTTATACTATGGAATGGTCGTCGCAACACTCAGAGAGAAATCCACTATTTATCTTTTTCACTTCCTCCTACAATGAAAAACCGTCATTTTACGTCATTGTAGGAGGAATAAGAGAGGGGGGATTTCTGTAAAGACTACAAGCACTAGATCTCACCCTTTCAAATCCCGCCCATAGGGGGTTGGACCTAATGCGCTAACAGACCTATCACAGATTATTGACAGTGCGTCTTATTTCACTGGCAGAAACGTTTTGAAAATATGGACAGACGGATGCATTATGGAGGATTGGGATTGCACATAGTGTCAGCCATCTTTTTTGGAAGCTATGCTAGCAGGCTCTTGTTCTGTGGAGTAAGCTGAGTAGTAACTTTAGGGGTTACCGTTCAGCATGTCCGGCCCGTCGATGTCCAGGATTCAGCTTTTGCTTTCTGCAGTCGCCATGCATTGTTTACATGTACAGCTTTTGTTTCAATCTAACTGAATTCATTCTGATTGGTGAATCTGAATGTAGTGTTTACATGAACGCTAAACAAATGATCGGTTGATGTGCGTTTTAACATTGCTAAGAAAATTCCCGCTCCTCCGTGAGAGATACCGAGACCGGTAACTTGCATCTCACAGGTGTCGCTCATCAGTAATCATGCCATCGGCCTCGCGTCGTTCTCCCGTGGCCCTCACTCGTCCTGCTCGCCTCAGTAAACATGATGAATGGCGACTGTAGAACGCAAAAGCCGAATCCCGGACATTTTGGGTAATCTCGAAACACATTTTCGGGCAGACTCATCTCAGAGACTCACAAGACTAGCCTAAACTTGTTTAACTATTGCGCTGTTACTCGGTAGGCGTGGCCTCCTAGGGCAGCGAAGCAAGTGCATTCTGGGAGTTGTTGTCTTTCATCTACATAAGCCAAAAATTCATTTTCTCACTTTTCTCAGTCTAGAAAGATTCAAATTCTAAAAATAATTTCACATTTCGTCTACATAAATTACCCATTTTAAATACACATTCATCTTTCCAGAGGTGGAATGACCCTTTAACGTCAAATAAGGCTGAGAATCTTAACAGTATTTTTTGTGCAAATTCATTGTCACTTTATAGAAGCAGCCATATTTGGTTGATGCCATCACAAACACATTTTGACATGACACCCTCCAAAATCATGAACAGAATTATGCAACGGGAAAAAAGGCCTGACAACTTTAAATAAATGTTCACAGGCAAATTGCATTTGTGCTGATGTTTTCTCATTTACAAAATTCAGTTTTCCCTCTCAGTAAATGACTTGTAAATAATTTTGCAATTGGCCCATGTTGTTATATTGTAATGTTAATTAATAAATTAATATAAATTGATTGTATAATTTGTATAATTTATAATTGATTGTATATATATTGATTGTATTAATATAAATTGCATCAATACAATTTATTGAATCTTGGTATCCAATTCTTGGTCCTAAAGCAAAACCAGTTGGGAACTGCTGATCTACTAAATCAGTTTCACCAAGACATTTGGAACAGCTTTGAACATCATGAAAACAAATCCCACTCAGTACAAGAGTGATAACACACAGTGTGGCGTTTGCAGTAAACCACAGAGACCTTGCATTTTTGGCAGCTCTACTGAAGATGGCATCTCAAAGCGCAGGCAGTAACTCAGCTGTGCTTTTGCTGGTTGAATTTTAATGCAAACCTATTGACTCCTATCTTTCCGCAAGAGACACTAACTGAAAAGTGTTCTTTATCCTGTTTTCCGTTTCTATAAGAGAGCAAGGATGTTTTGCCATCCAAATGACCAAATCTGCCAAAATGTTTCAGTTTGTGATGAGGTTCAATAAAAGAAGTGACCAGACTGTACAGTCTGGCATTCCAGTCTGAGTGCAGATTGCAGTCTAGGAGAAGTGCCAGTAGCTTTTCACCATTTTATGGAAGCTGTTTAGTGTAAAATCCTGTTCTTTTCTCCCGTGGCAGAACTCTCTGACACGCAGGGCCCCGATTCCCAGTGACGCTCAGGGCCGCAGTGGAGACTCGTTTCCACACTTCATACAACAAGAGGTACGTCATCAAGATCATCACCAGCGAGGACGTTGCCGAGATGCACAACATTCTGAAGAAGTACCACCAGGTAGAGGGAAAATCTGTTTCTTTGAACAAAATCTCACAAGCTGTGAAGTGTAAAGTGAGGTTTTTTGTATTTGCCCACTGTAGTATATAGTCGAGTGCCATGGAAACACGCTGCTCCCTCAGTTTCTGGGCATGTATCGCCTCACAGTGGATGGAGATGAGACCTACATGATCGTCACTCGCAATGTTTTCAGCCACCGGCTGCCTGTTTACAAAAAATATGACCTGAAGGTGAGTGGTTCTTGTTTAAAGAGCCTTTTAATCTTTAATATAATGAAAGTGAATGGGTCAGGGTCACATAAAATTGTTTGTAGCAAGCAACTCATTTTGATTGCCAATGCGGTTACACTTGACTTGAAGGGGTGTGCATAAGACTAACATGACACCTTCATAATCATGACATGACATATGTTATGAATATGAAGGAAGTTTTATGCTTGTTTATGACAACTGTCTTTAAGTGTCATTCGCTCAGTTATCGTTCTTCCTGTTGTGTTCATGAGAGAAGTAGTGTTGTCTGATTCATGAACAAATGATTCTTTTGAATCAGATCTTTTTAATGAACTGGGTGAACTGTATAATAGCAGAAAAAAAAGTACAGCAGAAAAATCACTTTTGATGTATTAATGAAATTACAATTTTTAAAGAAGTAGTTCACTTTTAAAAAAACTTTTGCTGATAATTTATCACCCCAATGTCATTCAAGATGTCCATGTCTTTCTTTCTTTCAGTCGAAAAGAAATTCAGGTTTTTGATGAAAACATTCCAGGATTTTTTCTCCACATAATAGACTTCAATGGGAACCAAGTTGGTTCAAGGTCCAAAAGACAGTTTCAGTGCAAACTGCAACCTGTTCAAAGGGCTTTAGACGATTTCCAGGCGATGAATAAGGGTCTAATCAAGCGAAACGATCGCTTATTTAAAAAAAAAAAAAGTTTAAGTTTTATAAGCTCAAATGGTCGCTTGCTCTGTTCTATGATGCGCGTTCGTGACTCTCCTGTTCGAACTCGTTTATCAAATGAACGAATCTTTTTTTGTGTCATTTGGTTCATTCAACGAACGAAATGAACGAGTTGACTCGGGAAAAGATTCGTTCATTTTGATAAACAAGTTCGAACAGGAGAATCACGAACACTCATCACAGAACAGAGCAAGGCGAGCATTTGAGCTTATAAAACGTAAACTTTGTTATTAATGTATTAAATGAGTGATTGTTTCGCTTGATAAAACCCTTATTCATCGTCTGGAATTGTTTAAAGCCCTTTGAACAGTTTGCAGTTTGTACTGAAACTGTCTTTTGGACCTTGAACCGTTTGGTTCCCATTGAAGTCCATTATATGAAGATAAATGCTGGAATGTTTTCATCAAAAACCTTAATTACTTTTCGACTGAAGAAAGAAAGACGTGGACATCTTGGATGACATTGGGGTGAGTAAATTATCAGCAAAAGTTTTTTTTTTTTTTTTTTTTTTTTTTTTAAAGTGAACTACTCCTTTAATTTAGGGCAACTGTTCTTTTAATGATGACTTTATGTTCATTTTTAGGGATCCACTGTGGCAAGAGAGGCTAGCGACAAAGAAAAAGGTAAACTCTCTAACTCTCTCTTTCTCTTAAAAGAAAGCATATAACTTGTGAATAGGGGATGCTACAAATATTTTCATTTCCAGTGTATGATTACATGTTCAGAAAATCTCATATTTGCATGTTGGATGCATTGCATGTCTGAGTTTGGAAATTGTTTAAAAAAACTATTTTCTAAACCTTTTATAACATCATATTCCTTTATATGTGTCTTTGTATTAATAAACTCCCAAAATAAAATTATCCTGTGTGAAAAGATCCCATTTTCTACATTCTCCATTCTTTGGGGAAAAAACTCTTCCTTTTAATTCAGTGTTTGCTTGATTTATTTGCTTCAGAGAATGGGAAACTGCACTTTTGTAGTCCAGTGGTTTGAATTGATTTAGGTAATGGTCCTGAGAAGAATTCAAATAATTATAATATTGGATTGATTTAAACACAATAACCGTGGTGTCTCTTACATTGTGATACCCTGTAATTTAAGTACACTGATCTCTGAAGGTAAAGAGTGAGATGGTAACTAGAACTATTGTAAATAATAGATCAGACATTAACGACTTGTTTTCAGGGAACATTTGACTGTTGGATCACACACTATCACACTGAATTAAACTTCCTGTGCAAACTTGCTCTATCGTTCAAAAGTTTGAGGTCAAGATTTTTTTTATTTTCAGCAAGGGTGGAATAAATTGATCAAACGTGACAGTAAAGACATTTATGATGTTCCAAAAGATTTCTGTTTCAAACAAATGCTGCTCTTTTGCACTTTCTGTTAATTAAAGAATCCTGAAATATTTTTTTATTAGAATTTCCACCTAAATATGAATGTTTTCAACATAAATGTTACTTTTATATTATTCTAAGTAACATAATAATAAAAAGAAATGTTTCTTGAGCAGCAAATCAGCATATGTTAGAATTATTCTGATCATGTGACATTGAAGACTAGAGTAATTTATAGTATTTTTTTGTTATTTTAAATTGTAACCAGCTATTTTAAATTGTAAGAATATTTCATAATATTACAGTTTTAATGTATTTTTGATCACTTGAAACTTTTGAACAGTAGTGTATATATAAATACATTGTGTATTTAGGCTAATACTCTTGCAGTCTACTCTTGTGTACAGTATTCGCTCACATAAGACAAACCTAATCTTGTGTTTTTCTCATATATGTGTAAATATTGAGGGCATGTGAACGATTTGCATGCATATATAATTTTTTTTCTATATGCATGTTAATCTTGCTGGCATGATGAATTATTTATTTGATTCATTTCTCCTCCATTGAGATTTTATATTTACATTCTATCGCTGTATATGATACTCTTGGGCAAATATGAACTGATGTATATTTGTAATTATGTGTCATATACAGATTTATTTTCATTCACAGTATTTGATGAAATGTGTCCTTTACTTCTCAATTGTGATTTCCTTAACATTCTCCCATGATATTTTGTCTTCACTTGGCTACTGTACAACAGTCAACTTTAAATCACACATGTACTTTTGGTGTGTTTCTTTTTGATGCATGGATGTGGGATATGTCCATCTTTTTGATTCTTCCATTGTCTTCTAAAGGCTTTACTTGTTTTTTTATGAAATGTTCAAAGTTAAAAATGCCTAAGAATGCAGTTCCCTAAAGTTATGTAGAAAGTTCAGATCTGTCACCTCCACACAGTGATTTTTGGGTGCTTGCATTTTGCATCTGACCTCCCTTCTCCCTGCAGCCCCGCCCACCCGAGGAGGCTCCAACCAAATCACGCATGAGCCAAAAGCTACAAACCATCCGGATTGCCACACGCTTTTACTGCGCCATAAGACACGTAAGGACACGACAGCAAAGAACTTTCCCATATTGCTCAGTGTTCTTCTTCAACATGCATCCCGCATTTTGCCTAAGGAAAGCACCGTTCCCTCTGGATCCCGCAAGGGACTGTAAACACAAGCCCATGGCCGGTGCTTTAGGTTTAACTTATCCTCCTGTTGCAGAACGGTGACTCCATCTTCCACAATCTCTGCTGGAATTGCGAAAAGAACTGGAATCCTAGTGCGTCAGCATTTGAGTGTTCTGCTGAGCCATATGAGGTTTTATATATACCTTCATATGGTCATCTGCATGTTCAATTAGTTAAGAGTCTCAGGAATCCATTCAAATTTTCATCAGATGGTCATAAAGGGTGAAAACATGTATTCTAGATTTCTAGATAGATCTGATAAAGTAATTAAAGGGATAGTTCAGCTAAAAATGGAAATAATGTTATTATTTACCTCATGTTTTTCCAAGGCTGAATGACTGTAAGAGACACATTATTTAAAGAAGTGTTTTTTGGTTTAACCCTCTGGTGGTCTTCGTTTAGGAGTCACGTCCTGAGCCTTCCTGGTCAGAAGTGACTGGACACCTAAAAATGAAACTTCATCCATCCCAGTAAAAACCAATGCAATTTATTTTTGTTCTATAATATTTATTCTTTTTAATTTAGTATTTTGAGGCAATTTGATTGAATTTATTAATATTTGTGCAATATTTATGGTATATTTTTTTCCATGAAAAAAAAAATATATATATATATATTAATGCAGTATTTTAGTTTAATATAAAGTCTAGGCCTTTAGAAAAAAAATACTTTTTTTTGAAGAAAATTAGCACCATCTGGTTACAGTATAGAGAAAAGCGTAGAACCATTGTGTAACCACTAGATGGCGTGTACAGCTTGTGTATGGCATGTGAATTCCCCAGATGTTTATGAACACATTTACATTTACATTTTTTTTTGTTGATTTGAATCAGATCTCAGAAAACGATTTCTTTTTAGGTATTAGATTTTATTTTTATTTATTTTTTTAGAAATAGTGATAAAAACGTGTTAGTTTTTGCATTATAATTACAGCCAAGCATTGGGTTAGAAAGAGGAGCTTGTGTTGCTATAAGCAAATTTTATACCTTTTTTTGGAATTTGTATCAAAAATGCAATTCATTCAATTATAACACTTTATGTATAATAATATTTTTTAAAAATTGTAAACAAAAAAATTGGTGAATTATTATGTTTGTGTCAATTTCCCATTAATTTCCTATGGGGGTCATTTTTGACCAAACCAACATTTTTTTATGACCACTTAGCATGCTCAGATCATGAAGTAAATTTTTTCTGTTCACATCCATAATGCCAGAGGATGTCAGAAGTTTCGTAACATTCCGAATGAAGCTGTGATTTTTAAAAATTAAATCAGATTTTTTGTAATCTGAATTTATTGGTGTGTATGTGTATAAAAGTGTGTTTGTATGTGTGTGGGTGGGTTTGAATTTTTTGCACTCTTGATGTTGTAGAGTGTCACCCCTTTACTGCGGAATACTTTCTTTTAGAATCGTGGGCGATTTGTAGATTGTACAGACAAAAATTCAGAGAATCTTATTCGGTCAGAAGTGACCGAGGACCATCCAGAGGGTTAACCAATGAATGAAAATCCTAATGTTGTTCTGAACCCCACTTACTTATCATAATATCAATAGAATCAAAACTTTTATTTTTATATCATCTTTTGTGTTCCACAGAACACTTACTTTCATAAGTCATTCAGGTTTGGAACAACATGAGGTAAATGATGACAGAATCTTCATTTTTTGGGGTGTGAACTATCCCTCAGAATCTTGATACTAACTGTAGACTTCAGATTGGAATCGCTGATGTTTGTGAAAGTAGGCATTTAGGAAATAACCCTTGGTTTAATCATTGTAATTATTTAAATGCTGTAATTGTCTGTTGACTCTAATAGTGACATCTAAATCACACCCTGTTGCTCCGAGTGCCCACAGGAGGCAGAAATCTCCTTTAAATGTATCCACTGCATCTGTAATTGCTATTTTTAAGCTCACTGAGTGAATTCACCTTTGTTGTGTACGGGCAGATCAGAATTTCACCAGCCCAAGTGCTGAACCCCCAAAAGACTTTATTTATTTTTTAGATGGTGATTTTTAGTGTAAAATTATTGAATTACATAGACATATGTAGTAAATGTGAAGAGTGTTAATTCCACAAGACTAGCAGCACCAAAAAAAATTGCAAAAATACTGCCTGTGTTTGGGCAAACACACACTTTCACCCCACTGGTCGAGCTAATGTTGTTTTCTCTGTCCAAGTTGGGCCGCTCAAACAGACAGATTGTATTTTCATTTGGTACTGCTAATAGCACAGAAACTATGCACTTCCATGTGTACAAATATTATTATTTTTGTCATAAAGTTTTAATTTTTAAGTGTATTAACATTCAAATATGTGCAGAAGAAAATCAGAATTTATGATATTGTATGGCAGTGACGCCATCTTTTTTTCATTGCTTAGTAAACTAAACGTCAAGTTGAAATATACAAATTTTGCTGCTTTAACTTTTTTTTTCTTTCCCCCAATGTGAATAACAGACAAAGGAGCTTCCAACTTACAAAGACAATGACTTCATCAATGACGGCCAGAAAATCTACATAGATGAGGAAAACAAGAAAATGTTCCTGGAGAAACTGAAGAATGACGTAGAGGTCTGTGTGCATTAAGGTTTCATGTCTTACTATTCATTTGCTTTGTTTAATGTAATTGGATCATTAAACTCTAATCCAAACACTCATTCGCCCTAATCACCCCCTCTGTCTCTCTAAAACCGTGTCTAATTAAAAAGACAATGATTGTTTCATGCATAATCCTTTGAAAAATGTATTTCCAGTTCTTGGCCCAGCTGAAGCTGATGGACTACAGTCTGCTGGTGGGGATCCATGATGTGGAGCGAGGGGAGCAGGAACAGCCCGAGGAGGAGAGTGAAGACAATGATGCTGGCGAGGAGGAGGGAACGGAGAGCGACGGAGGGGCCACTGGCTCCCCACCAGACAGCCCCAGTAACACACTAGACAGCAATAGACCTCTGGGCCCGGGAGAGTTTGACCCCGTCATTGACGTATATGCCATCAAGAGCCATGAAAGTGAGTAAACTAAATTAAAAGTAGGGTTGCTTGATGGTTTTGGGGATATTCTTGATTTTCTAGTCTCTGAGAGCCATTTTAATGTATCTTTTGCAGTTTTATCGGATGAAAATTGTGAGAACAATCACTTAGAAAAGTAATACTACACCTTTCATAAATAAGCTGAATGTTTTAAGATGTAATTTAGGGGAGAGCGGGGCGCAACCTAACGCTTTTTGGTTTTGGCACAGTTAATTAAAAAATAATTAGGTTAGATTAATACTTTTTTTACACAAGTACAGTTGCACTGAAAGTGACAGAAGTGCAAATGTTACAACTTACCCCATATATGGGGTTAATTGTAACAGATAGAGGGGTTAGTTGTAACACTTGTGTGTAACACACATAATTCAGTACTATTTTATTTGTATAGTTTGATATTGTTTGTGCATCTGTATAGTCAGATATCCATACATCCATCCCTCATCCAATCATCCTTCTATTATGGATCAATATCATGGATAGAGACATAGAAAAGGGCTGCATGGCTTTGCAATAAATAATAATAAATAAAATTATAAATATTGTAATTGCAATTAAATTAGATTTGTGTGTGGCAGCTGCATGTACAAATATTATTATTATTAATAATAATAACAGTAATAATAATACAAATAAGCTTAAAATAAAACATTAAAGGGTTTATTGCATTAAAAACAGGCCATATTTTTAATAAATAAACAAGTTATCATTCATAGTACACTAAATTTTAAACATTTTAAATTCCAACATTGTTTGTGAAAGTCTAACAAAGTTTAATGTACAAATATACTCAAACCTGAAAAGTTGTGTGGCTCCGTTTTCATTTGATTATTATTGTACACTTGGTGGCTTAGTTGTAACACTCTGTTACAACCAACCCCGCTGTGTATTACATATTTTAAGCCTAGCTAACAGTCGCTAGGAATTGCTGACATGTTTCAAAACGATGCTATGTTTGAGCCAACAAGACAGTGATTAAGGCAATATAAAGTTAGATTTGGAAACGTATACACCCAACTCAGAAACCGAAAAAAAAACTATGATGAAAAAAAATACTTTCATGGTGTCAAAACACTCTTTGTCCAGTATCTTAACGAAATATAATCAAAACTTTCCGCAAATTCGTGGGAGACCATCTTCTGGCAGCAAGAGAAAAATAGCGGAAAAACAACCTGCTTGATCCTGACGAACTATGTAAACGGACCGTGTTACATTTAACCCTGCGTTAGGTTGTGCCCCGCGCTCCCCTATGCCTGTAGCATGAGTAAAACTGGACAAGTAATGCACACAATTTTAATATTTGGAGTTTTGAAAAACCATTATACATAGGGGGTAAAAAATCTGTATTGTTACACTATTCCTCTGTAAATACTAATTTAGATTATAATGTTTAGTAATATTGCACATTCATGGATTCATGGATATTTACTAGAAATATTGATTCATTAAATGTTACATTTTCCTCTCTTTACTAAAATAAAATATGCAACACGCTAGAAATTATGCAGCTGTAATGGAACTCCATACATTTATAAACTCACTTTTGCTGAAAATTATGTAATATGATGGATAACATTACTGACCTTTTGACCTTTCATTACTGTTTATTTTTACTCTTTCAATCTTTATCAGTTATCCAGCTAGACACATTATCTTGGTTGACAAATCAGCAGATTCTGCAACAATGTTGAGTGTATCACATAAAACCAAGCATTCTGTCATGAAGGTGCAAAGGCTGATTATTACCTCAATCTGCTTGCAGTCACATCGTTCTCTATTGAGGGAATGCATTGACGTCACATTCCCGCCCGAAACAACCCACCCTCAGCCTGACTGAGTGGCAAAAGATCTGCTGCGTGACTGGATTTAATAGGGGAAAATGCGACTAAAACGAACAATTTTATCAATTTAAACTAAATGTTGGACTTAATATAGTATGTATTACAACTTACTAAAGATCCAGTGATCATGGATATTGACATGCAGCCAGGAATCCTGTTGCCTGACATTTATGTTTGCCTGATATCCACACCGGGGAAATAAAAGCAACATAGACCTAAACATGAAGCAAATTTGCCTGTGAACGCTTTATATAAATACAATATAGGTTTAAATCCGGGTGATCACTTATATCAGTGTTATATATAGCCTATATATATCATATCGTCCAGCCCTAAAACTTCATCGTTTTTTTTTAGTCAGTGTTTATTAAAAAACATCCAATAATGCAGAATATGAAATGATACATATTTAATTGATGAGTTGTTAATATATATATATATATATATATATATATATATATATATATATATATAACAATACAAAATATATGTGTATGGTTTTACAGCTAAATTCAGCATATTGACACAAAATGATAACTGCAGATCCACCTTTTGCTGACTGGAATCCAGTTGTTTCTGTGAATTGCAGTGATCCATTTGCTCCTCTTTCTATAGCAGTCTGTAAAAATATACCTCCGATTTTTTGTCAAATCTAGTTGTAAAGTCAATTGCAAAGCTCTTTCCCACTTTATATGTGTTGTGTTTGTTTTTGCGGCATTCACGCTGAACACATATACAGCCGCTCAGTCTTTTTGCCACTCACTGTGAGGAACTGCAGGCACTCCGGCCGGAGGTGACGTCACGCGCGTTCCCTCTATTTAAACTAAATGTTGGACTTAATATAGTATGTATTACAACTTACTAAAGATCCAGTGACCCATGGATATTGACATGCAGCCAGGAATCCTGTTGCCTGACATTTATGTTTGCCTGATTTCGACATCAGGGGAAATAAAAGCAATATAGACCTAAAGATAAAGCAAATTTGCCTGTGAACGCTTTATATAAATACAATATGGGTAGGTCTAAATCCGGGTGATCACTTATATCAGTGTTCTATATAGCCTATATATCATCATATCATCCAGCCATAAAACTTTATAGTGTTTTTTAGTCAGTGTTTATTAAAAAAACATCCAATAATGCAGAATATGAAATGATACATATTTAATTGATGAGTTGATAATATATATATATATATATATATATATATATAACAATACAAAATATATGTGTATGGTTTTACAGCTTAAATTCAGCATATTGACACAAAATGATAACTGCAAATCCACCTTTCGCACTGGAGTCCAGTTGTTTCTGTGAATTGCAGTGATCCATTTGCTCCTCTTTCTATAGCGGTCTGTAAAATATACCTCCGATTTTTTATCAAATCTAGTCAATTGCAATGCTCTTCCCCACTTTATATGTGTTGTGTTTGTTTTTCGCGCCATTCACGCTGAAAACATACAGCCGCTCAGTGTTTTTGCCACTCACTGTGACTAACTGCAGACACTCCGGCCGACGGTGACGTCACGTGCATTCCCTCTATAGAACAGCTGATTGGTTCCTGGTCACAGCTTTTGCTGTAGAAACGCTCCACCTGTATAGATCTGCTATGGGTAATTCATGTACGCTATATTGTACAGCAGCATGTCGTGAATGTATTGGCTGTAGCAAGTCCCATACTTGCTCAGCAGCAACATAGCAAATCTAGTCCACCAAGTTCAGACATTAACATTATCAAATCCATTACCACGCCAAACAGTTGTCAGGAGTTGTCATGACAGGAATGGATGTACAAGCTCGGTGAATGTTAAATATGCAGTGGCAGAACAGCACTGGGCCAAAAGGCAATGATAGTTCTGTCTCACTTTGTTCCAGTTCTTGCTTAAAACCAGTTGCTCATTCTTCCTCACAGATGCTCCTAAAAAAGAAATTTACTTCATGGCGGTGATTGACATTCTCACTCCATATGATGCCAAGAAGAAAGCAGCCCATGCAGCTAAGACAGTCAAACATGGGGTAAGAGTTACACACACAGTTCCCCTTTCTATGTAAAGCACTTTGAGTGCTAAGGAAAGCACTAAAGGTAATGAATTATTATAATAGTTCCAATATGTCATAAACAGTGCTAGTAGTAGTCTAAGTGACACGTTGCTCCTCCTTTTTCCAGGCAGGGGCAGAGATCTCCACGGTCAACCCTGAGCAATATTCAAAGCGCTTTTATGACTTCATCGCTACCATACTGTCCTAACCGCAGAATCACAGGTGGTCACATATGAGCTCATATCCTAAGAGAGGTTTCGCTGGTCTAAGGGATACATTGTCTCTCTGCCGCTTGTCAAAGGATCACTTCTGAGATCAATCAAAATCTTTTTTTTTTCGTTTACAATTTCTTTTTCCTCCTCTGTTCGGTTTCTCGGTAGGTTTACGGCTCCATGTGATGTGATATAGTCATGCATATATAGCGTTCTGTATCTTTGTGTTCGATATTGTTGATTGAGAAACGGAGTAATGTTGTTTGTGCCCAGCTACGTGGTATGATTATCATACTGGAATTCTCAAAGCTGCTTATATATTTATTGTCCTTTTGTTTTCTCTAGAGAAAAATTCACTGTTCTTAAAGGAGTAGTTCACTTTAAAAAAAAAAAACTTTTGCTGATAATTTACTCACCCCCATGTCATCCAAGATGTCCACGTCTTTCTTTCTTCAGTCGAAAAAAAATTAAGGTTTTTGATGAAAACATTCCTGAATTTTCATTGGGAACCAAACGCTTCAAGGTCCAAATGAGAGTTTCAGTGCAAACTGTTCAAAGGGCTTTAAACAACACCAGACGATGAATAAGGGTCTAATCTAGCAAAACAATCAGTCTTTTAAAAAATAAATAAAAAAAGTTTATGTTTTATAAGCACAAATGCTCGCCTGTGATGCGCGTTCGTGACTCCTGTTTAAAATCGATCAAAATGAACAAATCTTGTTTCGAGTCATGACTCGAAGGGTCCTAGATTGAGACCCTTATTCATCGTCTAGTGTCGTTTAAAGCAGGGGTTCTCAACTCCAGTCCTCGCGACCCACTGCTCTGCATATTGTGTATTGCTGCGTCCGAAATCTCCCATTACTCACTATATAGTGGACTATATAGTGAGCTCGCCATTTTGTAGTGCTGTCCGAATGTATAGTGATGATTATTAAACCCTATATAGTCCACTCAATGTATCCCAGAATGCATTTTGAAAAGTAGTGAACAACCGATGGTCACTAACTTAAGCCCTACATACCATCATGCATTGCGCTGATCGTGAAAATAAGTTATAATCATGTGTGGAGTAGCGCATTATAACAGAAACGGCCAGAAATTACTTTTAGTTTTTAAATTTTGGAGAAATAATCTCAATATAATGTAATGTATTTATTTTTAAAAATCTATTTAGCCCAGAGCCGGCTCGGCACCAGCTGACAGATGATGTAATCAACGGCGCCGAGAGACGATCGAGTAGTGTCCGAAAGTGGCTTCTATTATGCTGGTGAGCTCACTATATAGTGCTCTGCTCTCTAACCCCAACATAGGGGTTAGGGAGTAGTGCTTTGAGTGGAGATTTCGGACACAGCATATGTCTCCCTTGTTAAACACACCTGATTCAGATCCTCAGCTCATTAGGGCTATGTCTACCCTAACGAGCTGAGGATCTGAATCAGGTGTGTTAAACAAGGGAGACATACACAATATGCAGAGCAGTGGGTCGCGAGGGCTGGAGTTGAGAACCCCTGGTTTAAAACACTTTGAAGCTGCACTGAAACTCTCATTTGGACCTTGAACCATTTGGTTCCCATTCAAGTCCATTATATGGAGAAAATCCTGGAATGTTTTCTTCAAAAACCTTAATTTCTTTTCGACTGAAGAAAGAAAGACGTGGACATCTTGGATGACATGGGGGTGAGTAAATTTTCAGCAAAAGTTTTTTTTAAAAGTGAACTACTCCTATAATAAATAAATAGAAAAAGTCAATTTTTTAATTAATATATTTTAATTCATTAAATAAATTCAGCCCTGAACAAAAATGACCAGAGTCAGAATAAAAATAAAATAGAGCATAATTGTTTGAAAGTGTTTATTGCACTATCGCTCTTTAGCTGCAGGCAGTACCTTTAAATAAAATGCTTTTTTTTCTATCTGTTAACAAAAAGCGCATGTAACGGTACAAATAAAAACGATGCAACTTCAGGTTCAACTGCTAAATTGGATTTAGATGGTCTGCCTGTTGTGCATTGTAAAGTCTTGCACAGGAGCTCAACATTTGCAGTTGACTCCGATAGTAATGTTTAGTATAAAGCAACAGATTTTGCACATGATCTAATGCACCAAAACGTTTATGCAAAAGATTCCAGTTTTACCACTGACTCGCGGAGGGTCATGCAATAGTAGTGATTCGTAGAATGTGTTAAAAGCACCTAATGGGTTACATGTCCGTCGCCACTTTTGTATCCCTGGTGAAAGAACAAGACATTGCCTATTTTTTGTTGATTACAGAACATGTTATGAAAAGGAAGCATATTTTGTACCTCCTCTTTTTTTTACAGTAACAATTAGCAAGTTTACAGTGGGCCGTTCTCTTGAGAATGCAGTTGTGCTGCCGCTTTATTGATGCTTGAAATCTGCGTAAAGTGTAAAGAAGGGAGGACGCTGCCTGACTCTGTCTTACTGTTGATCTATCTTTCTCTCTGTCATCATTGTCCGAACTTTGTGTGATCCCAGAGACCTTTAGTATTATAGAAATATATAGATATTGTGATATGTCTTCTTCTGGAATATTGTTTGCAAAGTAATCCTAAATATTCTTCTGTATGTGTTGACATGTATACACTGTGCAAGGGTGTGCCTTTTTTACTCTGAATTATTTAATTTTGTATTTGAATCATTTTTTTAAAAAAGAGACGTTTGAAATATGTTATTTTCTAAAAAGGGAAAGGTGAGGATGAATCCTTCGGTGGTTTTGCTGTTCATGTGTAGATGTGTAAATATGCAAGTGTATTACGTGTTTGCAATATTATGACTGAATGTTGCAGTCCTAATGGTACAAAATCGTTATGGTTTTCCTGTTAGCTTAATTTACCAATACATTGTTGTTATGATTGAAGTTTTGTGTTCAAACTCTTTTGAGGCTTGATGTGTTGCTGTATTTTCATTTCCGTCTTATCAAGCAATGTTGGTTCTTGTTTTTAGGACAATTTTCAGTGGAAGTCTATGTGTGCAATTCAGCACAACAACAAGTTTCATTAACACACTTCAGATTTATTCTCTTTGAGTCTGATGAATTTGATGTATGAACAACACATTTGAATCTCAAAGACATTTCAATGAGCTTTTTGAGGGAAAAAGTCTTAGACTTTTGATCTCATGTAGGCCTAATTTGTAAAAACATGCTTTCAATGTTGATGGTACAGTGTGAGTTTGATACTTTGACATTTGAGGAAGAGAAAAAAAGGTGAAGGAAATGTGAGCCCTTTTAATTACGCTGTAAAAGGAAGATATTATTGGTTGTCAGTCTACTTGTCATAACTGTCGTTGTCTACATCATGAAAGTGTGCAGCTCTTGTGTGTTTGTGCTGTAGGCCTAAAATATTTAAAAGCATCCTGTCCCATTAGCATTGGTCAATAAACCAGTGCATTGCTCAGCTTGATTAATGTTTATATAATATTCATGTATTATGGCAAAATCTTACATTCACAAGACAAACCATTAAAAAATACTAAATGCTTCCCCTTAAAGGTTTATATTTGGTTGTGTTCTTCGTTAATATAATGTCTTTAGTTTAATACAAATGGAACAGATTTTACTTGACTTTCAAAATATAATAAAGGCTCACAACGGCAACATTTTGTGATAAAATTTGTAACTGAAGGACAAAATTTGAGTGATTTTGTGTAAAATTTGATAGTTTAGAAATACATATATAACAAATCACTATCATAAATGATGTAATTAAAAAGAAGAAAGGTCTAATATTTGTTGGTATATTTCATAACATTGTAATGGCTTGTGGATGCATAAACTGCTTACAACCACACGAGGGCGCAAAGGGCTGCCGTAACTGTTACATGAAATCAATGTAATTTAGGCCTTTCAGAAACGCTTTGCCTATTTTAGACGCAGCATTTTTTATTGATCTGTTTATTTTAATATGAAACGCTACACAGCATAATCAGTGTGTATTAACTTTGAGGGTAGGCTTTATGTAGTGTCATTTATGTTTGTCAAACAGTGCCGCACACTATCAATCGAGTAAAATCCAGAACAGCTGAAACCAAAATTGATCCTTCGTATGACATTTTTATTTATTCATATTTTTAATTTATTATTTTATTATCAGTAGGACTGTTTTTTAAAATATCCAGGCACACTGAGGTTAATAACCAGAATAAATTCAAAATAATCGCACTATTAATTTAATTTAAATAGAGACTAGGGCTTTGCGTTTCAGAGACAAAAATGCTCTTCGGAGGCTGTTTAAATTTACGACTTTCAAAAGATTTTTTAACAAAGCTGAACTTTTCCTTTATTTTTTATATAAATGATTTTTTAAACTTTTAAAACTTGATTTTGATCATCGATTAAACAGCCTGCTTATCATAAACCGATAATTCTGACAGAACACCAACGACATTAATCAAGCGCGGGCGACATACATTAATTAATTAAAACTCATTCTTCTAATAAACACGGTGTTTATTTGGAGATCGTCAGGCCTACCGGTTTTCAGATTACTAAATTAAGATTAGGCCTAGGAACTATTTTAAATTGGCTTTAGTATCCACTGCAAGTATTAATGTAAATCTTCAATGTGTGGTGGATCTGTTAAATCCAGTGAAGGTCACACATTCATCTGAGTGATGCCGTTAGAAGGTCAGTGAGAGCTATTTGCTTAATGTTAGCTAGTAGGCTACTATATTAGTACGCTAATTTACAGCTAAAAGTTTATTGATGAGATTTTTTTGCGGCTGGACATAGCTATTATCCAGACCCTTATAAAACATTTACTGTACAATTCATTGTCAAAGCCTTAGCGCTAGCTATTTCTCATTGTCATTGGCTGACTAGCCTATTTATTTGTCATTCTTTGTTTTTTGTTTTTGTCTCTAACGGGATTACAATCTTATAAACGTGTATTTTTCTGAGTTTGCACCCACCATGTCATTTTCTGTTGTTTAAACTCTACGTGGATAACGTACATTTCTATTTATCAGGGTCAAAGCACAGACTTCCTACTCTGAACTGAGAAAATGAGGCCTACCTGCACTTTACTTCATGAAGGCGTCGCACGGTAAGAAACTATTCGACAATATATGTCGCAGTTTAACCATTAAATTATGTTTAAAACCATTTATATACATCTATAATATAAATAGCTTCCTTTGACCAGAGAACCGAATTTATTCAAGGCCGAAGTAAGTTTTTGACGCAGAATCTAACGTTAGGCCTGTCTGGCAAAAGAAGTCATGGGAGTTTTGTTTTATAAAGTCCACACACTGTATTTGGTAATAAAAAAAGTTAAATGTTTATTTAAAACAAAGTATATAACAAACAACCGCTTGAGTAGAATTGTAAAGCAAGAAAGAAGTTAAGAAATCACGCGTGAAGACTCCGTTTTACCATCGTGTGATTCTACATGTCTCAATTTAAGTTATACAACGGACACATACGTATCAAATTTTTTAATTACAGTTTCAGGATCTGTCCAAAACAATACTGACGCTGCCTTTATGCCATTTAATCTGTAAATGCACTGGTTTCAACCGAACAAAATCCATACAATCTGGATAAACATTCCGCGTGCCGCCATGTATTTTATTGGAGACTTCATGGACAAGGAAATGATTTATATACATACGATGTTCTAATCTAAACGAACAAGACATTTTATAAAACACTGAGATACATTCTCCTTCTTGCCAAGTTTCCCTCCAGTACTCACAATATTAGTTATGCAATAGTAATTAATACAAAATATAACACAAACAATGCTGTGTTACAACGTTTTCACACATGGTGACAAAACAAAGATATTTAAAAATGATATAAAAAATGTAAGAGGTGGTTTATAAAGAAAGCATCTACATCACAGCTCTGTTTGCATGGGGTTGATGGTTGATGGCTTTGGCATCCATAAAGTCACCCAAGAGAGTTGGAGCCTTTATGAGAAGTTTTGCAGACTTTGCTGCTGAAAGGAGTTTGGCCATTGTGGCCCACTTTGGCAGAGACTCCATTAAGAGTGGAGATAGAGGGGAAGTTGGGACGTGGAGACTGGACAGGGGTGCTTGGGCTAGGCAGAGAAGATGATGTCGAGGGGCGGCAGCAGCAGTCGGGCTGTTTGGTTTGTCACTGCTGGAATCACTTTCCGTATCAGGCCTTCTGCCGCCAGTCATATCATCCCTCGGGCTGCTCAACTTCATTTTCTTGCAACCAGGGCGAACTCTGTACTTTAATGGCAAGGGTCCGTTCTGTAAAATATCAACATGTTATCATCTCTGCCTAAAATGTATAAAAACAGTTTCAAATATCTCAGATTCAATACTCCTACCCTTCTCCAAGTGTAGATATAAGCAATATCCATAAGAGTATAATAATCTTTCAATGGCTCATCTTCATACATAACTTCAATCTGGAAAGAAAAGAAAAAAATCTTATCTAAATAAGCTCAATTTGTCAATATATAAATGGTGTTGAAAGCAGATGAAAAGATTACCTGAAAGGTACATGGAATATCCATTTTGCTTCTGAGAAATTTTCTGAGATGCATTACGGTCATAGCTGCAGGGCATTGTAAGTATCGCTTTACATTCACCTACAAAAAAATCAGACCATTACAAAAATTCAGTATAGTCAACTAGAACCCTCAATGAGAATTGTTCCCAGATTTTTTTATTACTTATATAGGAAATGAATTACCTCTTTTGTGGTATCCTTTTCTTCTCCATCTTTACTATCACACCTGATCATTAAAAAAAAATAAAAATAATGCAATGTCTATCTAATAAAAGTTCATGTCTGGTGTAGCCAACTACTTTTACTTTTTTATTTATTATTAATTATTCTTTCATTGTCAATTTCATAAGCAACATGGAACGTAAAAGGAGTTTATATTAAACTGAACCTACTTGTTCTGATCAAAAAACTCAATAGACAGACTGATGATCTCATCATCAGCAATGATTCTCTTGTCTTCATCTGCCACTTCTCCTCGGTCTTCATTAGAACCATTAGTAACTGAAGGACAGATTAAAAAAAACATGTAGATAAAAAAAAAAACATGACTGCCTATATTAATTATTTAAAACATCACAAATGACCATCTTAACACTTTACCATCAACTTATGGATGCTCCGCATAAAAATCCCTCCTTCGTTTCATCTCATCTGAGTTAAAGCACAATGAATACAACAATATTTCTTAATAATTGTTTAGTAATATTGCTATGACAAATTCTAACATAAATCTGAAAAAAAAAAAATATTAAGTCCTTAGTCACATCATGACATTTTGTCAGAAGTTGCAATGCAAGCCCGTTTTAATAAATATAATTAAAATGAACACAAACTTTTTACACTTACTTTTGAACAGACCAGGCACCAGCTTGTAAACAATGTCCTGAAGGGTCTTATCAGACCTGAAATATACAAGCATTATTTGAGGGGTTACTTGGTATCTATATAAAGAAACATTACCTTCATTCAGTCGTTCATTTAGCCTACAGAAATGTAAAGCTTTACTGGATTTTCCAGAAGTAGCAGCATTTAGGCACCTGAAATAATATTATGGTAATCAGAAATAAAGTATTTAATTAAAATACACATAATCATTACCTGATATTGAGGAGAGGTTTTGTTTTATGAACTTGGACATCACAAATAGGACAATATTTGCTGGTCTCCAGATACCTCACAATGCACATTTTGCAGACTGTGAAAACAACAAACGACACATTAATTGTAGCCTGATCAATTGAATTGCCCAACAAAGCGAAGCATTAAAGAGAAATATTATTTTATTAACATACTATATGATTTCGGACTTACATGAATGCAAACATTCGACAATAGTGGAGGCGTCAATGAAGTATCCTCCACATAAAACGCACATCAAATGAGGATTGAGCTTCCGTTATCTTGATTCTTGTTGTTCGGTGCATTGTCATGAGAAATCGCTGACCTGATGACCAAACAAGACAATAATTAATATTAATAGCCCGGTTACTCAGTTTAGATGGTCCACTTGCACTTAATGGGAACAAAAATGCGACACAATCAAAACGGGATAAGGCTACAGCTTTAACATGTAACCCGACAATTGACAACTAACTTATTGGTATTCCAGGGAAGTGTCCGCGCACAAATTGAAATGGTTTTCATTTATTTGCAGGGATGCGTACAGGTGAGAGTTAACGGTAAAATGCAGACAGTTACAGTTGCTATGACGACGGGTTGTAATTGGCATTGTGCCAGTCAAAACGGAGCCGCATACCTCGCATGATTCACAGATGGTCCAGATCATTATGGCCATAAATTCAACCGATTGGCGGTAAAGCACGATAATTTCCTCTCGATCACTGTTTCTCTCGCTAAAAAACATACCGCTCCTTGAACGTGGCTGCCATTTTGCTAGACAGCCCCGCGCGCCGCGTCCAGGCGGGTTCGCCCTCGTGAGGCTGCGACCCGTGCACCACACACTATTGTTGACGAAGCAGAGATGATCACTATCAACTAAACACGTCGTACAACCACCATTACAACAAGCATCGCTTCTAAATGTGATAGAAAATCTTCCCTGCCTTGCCGACGTCTGCGATGAGGAACACAGTCAACGGAAGCTCGAGAGCTCGCGTGTGTGTCCCGCTATCTTTAGACTGCGATATGAGCCTGTGGTTAGTTCACTTTAAACATGATCAATTTTCATGCAGATGACAATATCCCTGAACTGCGAAATTGCGAATGTTCAATTATAAACCTTCCCAATGCAGAGCCTGGATACAACGCAATAAATACAATCAAATAAATTTAGAAGATCTAACGTTAGATTTGGCACATATCAACCTTTAGATAGTTGCTCAGTGACTGAGCAAACTGAGGACATTTTAGGCTACTACAATCTCATCAAGTGCTAAAAACACAACAGCTCAGTGGAGTTCTTATAGCAAATGTAATACCATTCAAAATAGTGCAGAACAACTTACATTTTAGTCAGCGACAAAAAAGACCAAAAGTATTTTGTAGGCTATAGCCTACTTTTAGTTCTTCATTAGGCTAAGTAACTACTGTCTTTCATGAAGTTGGACTGTATTATTTTGATTAAATTTGTAGATCGGAGAATTAACGAAGCGGCAGTTCCAGCGAAGGCGAAAAAGCAGGTGTGCTTTGGTTTGGAACTGGTTGGCCCTTCCTCGGGCTTGACCATGAAAACTCACAAGCCTGAATGTGGTTTAGTAATACTATTCAAATTGTACTATGATTTAACACTATATGCACTGGAAAACGGAACAAAGTTTTTTTTTTCTATGAGGAAAGAAGAACAGTAGTCTAGGTTAAGAAAAAACGGCAGTTCCAGTGACCGTTTACGGCAGATAAGAGTCATTTATATTCACAATAACAATGATGTGTACTCTTTCTTTTACTGTCAGAAAGAAGCAAGCATTTTATGATTTGGCAATTAAATAGGTAGAGCCTATTTGCGGTGTGACAAAATTTGTGGGTGGAAAAATATAGGCCTACGATTAATAAATAGCTTATAGATATGCACAGCATATGCGGGCCAGACATTGGGAAAACAGCCGTATATCTCCCAGTGACGGCTTGATCATTTGAATATGGCCAGAAAAAAAAATTGGCAAAGAACTATATAGAACTTTGGAAGAGAACTATTAAGTTCGAGTTTACAACCAATATAGAACATATTTTTTCCTTCAATGGAGTTATCAAAAACGATAAACGTATGACACATCGGGGGCGAGTCACATTTTAGTTAACCACTGACTGGTTCAAAATTAAGATCTATATTTTATCACACTGACAAATGAAATTTAAATGTCAAATCTCAGAATTATGATTCGTATCCTTGCCTGTAAAAAAAAGTTCAGTCTGAGATCATGGTTGCATTAACAATGTTTTAGAAAAAAATTGTAAAACACCCAAAACGTTTTACATTTAGTGACGAATAAACAAAAGCAAACACGCTTTAAAATATATTTACTCGGAAGTTAACCACCTCAAAATAATGGTTTTCATGCTGTTACAGCCATAGGAGGTAGCCATACCCAACAGATACGCATGAATTTAAGTTAATAAAATTAAATGACGCCATTAAAACACTGTGAAGTATTTTTTTCCGAAATATACACTCTCTATACTACTCAATTCTATAAAATAAGAGAGCAAATGATTGATTTTAGCGCGAGAAGAAATGGATGAATGTGGACACCGGTTAACACCTGACCCAACTCGCCTGTTCTTCAGCGCGCGCCGACTTTTTAGGTTATAAACAACACCCGAAGAGAACAATATACTTTAGTTTTACAAAGATGTCATACTTATTGACGTACACGTTGTGTTAACATATGCCATCGGTTGCGTTTAATAAAAAAATGTGAGAAAACTGAAATGAAATTCGTATGAGAAACGATCACAGATAAGAGGCAACATTACTCTCCTGCCTCCGAAGAAGGAAAAAGAAAACAAAATCAGAAGAGCTCGTTACTCCACTCTTTTGTACATCCAAGCGTACATACCCAGTATATTCCCGATGGTTTCCTAGCTTTGTTTGTGGTAGACAATGAAACTTGAGAGTCGATCAGCAAAAAATGAATGCTCCTGAAGCGGCCATCTTGGAATGAGCTGCAGACGCTGTCAATGGCTCGAACTAGCGCACTACCACCGTGCTCATTGTGGCCTTCTTGCGCAATTGCACATATGTTACCGTAGCTTAGCCTTTGCAGACACTTTGCGATTTGATTCACTGATAAATCCACAGATTCCGGTCATAGATGTTAAATTCCAGAGGCGTACTGCTCCCGCACAGCGATCTGGAAAAACACAGTGTCTGATGGTTGAGTGTGTGCGAACTGACACAGTCCCCAAAATGGCTTAGTTCGACCGCCCCACTCCATCACGTGATCTCATTCCTTACGGGTAGCCTGGGAATTAGTAGTGGGGTATATCATCAATAGGGTACCCCTCTGACGGATGTCTTTGTCAAACCTCACCACCCACATCACCACTTCTGAAGAGGAAAACCTCTCGCCAAGCCATGTAGGTTGATCTGAGTCGTTCGTAGCCTGTAGCCTTTAAGCAATGAACTCGCTTTAAGAGAAGAAACGTTTGCCTATTTTTATTTTCACGCAAATCATAATGCCCAGATGCTTAAGAAGTGCTATGGTTATTTTGAATACTTAAACTATAGGTTTTTTAATCAAGTCATAAAAGT
Source organism: Hybognathus amarus (assembly GCA_030378365.1). Lineage (NCBI taxonomy): Eukaryota > Metazoa > Chordata > Actinopteri > Cypriniformes > Leuciscidae > Hybognathus > Hybognathus amarus. The sequence goes on from JAQIUQ010004286.1 coordinate 742,129, forward strand.
TGGCTAATGCATGCAAGAGGAATCAATAATCGCTCCAAAAAATCTCAATTTATTAACTACCCGGTGCATGTTGCTGCTCAATAGACCTACGCATAATATTTTACTTCACTGCCTTTATAGGCTATATTTATTTAAACCAAGTAACCAAGCCTTTTCGAAATGAGTCTCATTGGCTTCTTACATTTCAATTTTTTTGGTTAGCCTACATTTTTAGTTAACGTGTGCTTCAAATATGAAATTGTGGGCTTTCCGTTTTAGAAGTTATTACGCGCTTCAAACATCGGGATAATGGCTCGTAGCCTAATGTTTGTATTCACAATCATTTTCACACAGTGAAGTTATGTCTCTCGTAAAATAAAACTTGAGTGGTGATTAAATTAACCTCTTGATGTGAATATCTTACAAATTTGTTTAGAATGGGTCGGAACATAGCATACTTTAGCTGGGTTGCTTTGCCATACAACCTATTATATCGAATGTGGCTAAACTTAACACTAACTCACATCGAAAGAAAGGCGTTTCTAAGCAACTGCATGTTTTATTAAATTACCATTAGGCTACTTTATACCAGTCCGGACTTTATAGTTGGAAAGACTTATCAATTTATAAAAAAGAAATAAAAAATTGTTCTCTGATCTACTGATCATAAAAGTTTGCGCAGTTAGCCTACCTAAGCGTTCCCTTAGTGTAAAAGTTAAGATCACACATGATTTTTAGACAATCAGTGGAAGTGATCGGATTGGTGTGTTTTATCTGTAGCGCTGGACTGGGGTTTAGGGCAGTGCATGCGTTCAGCTGCAAACCACACGCGCTGTCTGCCTGCCATGACGTCAGCTGCTCTAATACAGGCACTTCAGCGAAAACAAAGACGCTCAGCAAGCTGGCAGAAACCCGAGGCACTTTCACGTTAACCGTTCCAGCTTCTGCAAAACGTAAAGCTTCTGGTGTTAACACGTCGTACCAGTTTCACATGGCTTTAATATTAATAAAATATTGCCTATAAAAACAAACAAACCATTAACTGCATCAATCGAATTGGTCAGGATAAGCCAATTATAATTTCAGCGACTATAGTGTAGGCCTACTTTTATCATTCTCAAGCATACCGATTATTTCTTTATTGCGAAATATAGCCTATAGCGCATCAAAATGGCCGTAGGATATCTCAATCGCCAGGCGGGTGTTAACGCAGCACGAAATCTTTAACAACTCTGGAGAGATAGGAAAGACTGTTTTTATGTCTAGACTATCGTGCACACAGACAGCATAGGAAACTAGGCTATTTAAATAAATACATAAGTGAAATGAATCCAAATGTGTAGCACGCTTTCGTCTACCCATTCTTTGCGCCATTAAGATATGCTACTTCCAAGAAATGTGGACCCGAATCGTATTTACAGACACGCATAAAAATAATAATAATAAAAAAATACATTAGGCCTACCATTTTAAAGCACGAGCGATTTCATCTGATCGGTTCTTTCATCTTCGCCATGAAGACAATTAAAAACGACTTGTTAAAAAGTAGGCTATAGCCTAAATGACAAACAAAAAGAGCAGATATCTCAAAAGTCTGTCTTATAGGCTATATTGACTTAAAGTTTAATGACTATTGATTATTGATTGTTTAATGATCGGACACAATTGATGTGCGGAATGGAAGTCAAGACAGATCAAGCCGCTTTGAATTTTTATTTTGAGGTTATGTCTTATGTATAAATAGCTACATTGGTGGTCTAAATCGAATGACGACTATTTCATGAATAAACATGAATATTGCTCCATCATTATATTAAGCTAAACGCATTATAAAACAATGTATCGACAAAAATACATCAGATTGTGAAAAGCGCCTATTACTGGTTTAATATGTCATACAAATCTATTTATTAGCCATGTCAAATTAGTCAAAGAGCTGGTTTGCATTTTTTTTAGTTTAGGATATAGCTAAACAATACCTCCTCTTATCGTGCATAGTCGATTATCAGTGTTAAGGCGTTAATAATCTGTTCAAATTTTATCAGAATGATTTGTGCCGGTATTGACTCAATGTAAGTAGCCTGATCTGCTCATTAATAATAGCCAAAAAAAGTTTTCCTTTCCTTTTCGATACTGCCATAAGCTACAGCTTAGAAAGAACCTATAAGAAAAGAAAAATCAAATATTATTGATTAGATTATGGGATTGACAGAGTTGATTGGAAATGTTTAAATGGCAATTTTCCAAGTATGGATATATAAGTGAAGTGCAAAAGGTTTGTAATTCTGATGTATTTAATATCTCGCACAAACACATAAAATGCTCTTTTATTTATAAAGATTAATAAAAATGGGAAACAAAAAGCGTAAACAGATCACCAAAATGGGCTATGGCCAAGTGAAAATGTGTTTTTATTTCCTATTTATTTAGAGCCGGTAATTATAGTATATCATTAAATCGTGCTTTTGGCTTGCGCGCTTTTGATTTACGCATTTACCTAATATTTTTTAGACTAAGCGTTTACAATATTGCAATGCTTTAGTCTAAGTCGTTTTGTTTTTTCTTGTTTTCCAAAGACATTGAAATATGACTTCGGCAATTATGCTAGGCTTTAGTAGCCTATTGGAGAATTATTCCCTCCCCATGTCACGTGGTTAAACCTCAAGCTGTTGAATTAATTTCTCACTGATCACAAAACGATAACCTATGCATTAGGCTATAAACCCGGTCACACGTTATTTTAGCGTGCATGCGTCCCTATAAAGTTGACACTGGTCAGTGTCACCTCAAGGAAAAGAGTTTAACGAACAAAGAACATCGGCTAAATTGAAGACTGTCCACCAAACTAAAAGGAAATGGACATGTATACTAGATGTCTTGTTTCAGATTTCCGTTGTACCTAAAAAAGGCCAACCACTGACATATCCTTAACTACCGTAACTGACGCCTCTCTCTCTCTCTCTCTCTCTCTCTCTCTCTCTCTCTCTCTCTCTCTCTCTGTTAATTTTAATTTTTTCTCTAAAAAATTTGACAGAATTTAACATGTTTGCGCATGTCTTAAATGCAACTAATGGCCAAATCATAGGCCTAGAAAGAAATGACATTGTGTTGATTTAAAACAAATATAGCCTATATAGGCCTATAAATGACAATACAATAATTATAAACAAACATAAAAAGGCTGATCCTTTTTAAATACTTTTATTGTATTTATTGTAGACCAGGTGACTGTCTCTGATCATCTCTCGCAATAAAATAGCTTACACTTCTATATTAAATTGCCGTAAACTCAAGGCCTATATTTACCAATAGATTTTGTTTACTCCCTATATTTTTAAGATATAAAGTTTAACTAATCTTATAGCCTATTATATAACCTAGCATTTCAAATGTTTTGACTCTAGTTGTCAATAGGCTATCATTATTTTCTTATTCATAAAATAGGCGCTAATGAGATATTCATCCTTCCAATGCACTGTTCACTTGAGCTTATTGCTGCCAGTAGGACAGTTTTGAATCGACTTTCATTTGAACATCATGGCCCTGTTTCTGTCGAAAGGTAACGGTATGAATATAGGTCTGAGACGGGATGAATGGATGAAAATTTTGAAAATTGAGACCAACGATTGAAATTAGATTAGGTAGAGAGAACAACAGCGTTAGGCTACATGGATCGAATCATTCTTTCTCTCCAATCACAAAATAAATTGTGAAAAGAATAGGCCTAATACACGTTTCTGCTGGTGACCTCACTTCTTTTTCAATTAATGAAAAGACCAAAGGGATAGCCTTATATTTAGACGTGGGAAAGCCTGGAACGAAAAAGACCGAGATAATATTTTTTGTAATTGGGAGAGAGGAAAAAACACTGCTATATGCATCCAAAGGTATAGCCTACATAATGCTCACCTGATACTATTATGAAATAATCTATACCTCAAAAATTGAAATGCTAGGGGTCCTAAAAGTAGCATACTCTCATGGTAAGAATGGACATGACACGACGCACGCACCATGTCACTACACTGAAGCTTCCACGCTTATTGGCTCGTGCTGTGGCGGCTGCATGTGAAACGTGTGCGTACAGCAGGCTGAGCTCGAGCTATGGGCCCGGCTGTGCCAAACGACGGGAAGTTATGCTAAAGGGGTCTCAAAACCAAGGTTTCCGAATGGATAGTGTGTAGTAAACCTTCGAAAACATATCAAACTTTCAGCAATGGCTTTGCCCGAGATCCTTACGGTGGTGTTGTTCTCCGGGCTGTTCGTTATTCAGCCACTGCCAACATTAGCATGGGACGCAGACCTGGAGCTTTTTCGATCTAGTGGAGGAAATCCCCAAACCTTCTACGAATTTCTCTCGGTTAATCAGGTAAGAACAACTTGATACTCGTAATTCAAATTTGTCACGCCTTTTAACTTCGGGTCATTCAAACGTTGTCGTTAACTTGAAACATTGCAGCGCACCGACGTTGATTTATCGCAATGTGTTTACATTCAGTGATTGCATTCTTATCAATGTAACCAAACCCATTAGCTGAATAGCTCTCTTCGGCCTCACAAATATGCCCCCCGACTTAGGGTAGCTATTGACGGACTCTGCCTCCTGCAGAACCTGGACTGCGGTGGCCATTGACAAAGAAACCTCCAGGCTGTGGGCCTATACAACACAACGTGACGTGTCATTGCTCAGCACATAAACGATTGTTTTATCGCCCTGCTTTAGTTTCGCCATTCAGTTGCTAAGTGGTATTTCATACATCGAAGAGCCCGAGCTTTTATTATCATAACCGCTACGCGGGGAAAACAACAACAACAACAACAAAAAACAGTTGGTTTCACTTTCTTTCCTTTACCGCGATTCAGATATGGGGAATTGGACATAAGTTACATGAAACAAATTCCGCTGCTATAGCTGTACTTTACAGGAATTAGCTGTCAATGCATTTAGAAGAAAATTAATTATGCTAATTCTCCGCTAAACAAAAATATTGTGGTACTGTTTAGGAGCTGGTAGCTAGTTTCCAGCTGGTCTAAGATGGTTATTAGCTAGTTCATGCTGAAAAAGCAGCTACCATGCTCTAAAAAGCATCTTAACCACACTGATATGATCAGCTGGTAGCTGTTGCTAGCCCAAAAACAGCGTACCAGATACAGCTGCCGGTTTAAACTGCATATTCCAGTTGATATTGCTAACATTACAGTATGTTTAGTGGTAGTAATTTTATTCTTCATGTAGAAAAGCCAATAAAATGCTTTGTTGCTACTGTTATCTATTTTGGCCTGAAACACCAAAGGCAATCCAATCACACAGTCCATGCTACCAAAATTATGTGATGATTTTTATTACATATACTTATAATATGTAGTGCAACAATGTTCCTGATTCTGTTTCTAACAGGATGCGTCCTTCCTGAGATCAGGAAAGCATATAGAAAGCTCTCGCTTACATTACATCCAGATAAAAACAAAGATGAAGATGCAGAAAACCAGTTTCGACAGGTAGGTGTTTTGTTAAGCCTGAATGAAAGTACTCTTTGGCTTGATGTAGATTATTTTAATTGCTTGCTTCTGTATATATTTTGGAATTCAGTTCATTAGGTTTCAAATATCTTCTTTGTCATTTTTGACTAGTTGGTTGCCATTTACGAAGTTCTCAAGGATGAGGAAAGAAGACAAAGGTGAGATTCTTGTTTGTTTTTATTCATCCAACACCAGTGATAGACAGTGTTAGTTGTATTTGTGCAGGTCTTAAAGCCTTAAATTTGATTCAAAAATAATAATGCATTGAAGTGTAAATGCATTTTATTTAATGGTGCCTTTAATAACCCCCAAGGTCATCTTACAAGCAAACAAAACAGTAAAAAGAATAAAAAAAACAATAAACAAAACCCATTAGCATTGCAAAATATTATGACTTAACAGCACATGCTTCATAAATACAGTAAATTACGGTTCATAAAAAAGCCTGGTTAAAAAGATTATCACTATTATGAAGATTCGAGAGGGAGAGAGTCCCATAGGTGAGGGGCCGTATAGCTAAAAGTTCTAGCTCCCATTGTAGTTAAGTGTATATGTGGTGGTGACACGAAGAAGTGAGAGCGAAGATTTATTATGATCGTATTAACAGGCAATGTGAGTGTTAATATATTTAATCAACACAATTCTTTGTGTCACTACAAAATATTTAAACTTCTATTTCTGTTTTTTCATCACAATTCTTTGTGTTATTACAAAATATTTAAACTTCTATTTCTGTTTATTCTATAGTTATTGAAGGGGAAAAGTATGATTTAAGTTTACATATACATTTATTTGTTTGTATTTTTAGCATTTTATGTGAGTTTCATTATGCCCATGAGTAAGATACCAAACCACTGTTTGCATCAGTGTGACTAGGGTCTATGAACTGTGTATTACATTTTCTAAAGTCTTTTAAAATAGATTTTACATACCAGTTTCTTACTGCCTTTCACAGGTATGACGACATCCTGGTTAATGGGCTGCCAGATTGGAGACAGCCTGTCTTCTACTATCGACGTGTTAGGAAGATGAGTAATGGAGAGTTGGGCTTCCTCCTCTTCCTCATTCTGACTGTGGGTCACTATGCAGTTATATGGTCCATCTACCTTGAGAAGCAGTTGGTAAGTGATGAATCATTGTATAGCAGAATCATCATCATGTTATATTAGCTGAAATACTACATTTATGTCAGCTTGCTTAGTGAGAGCTGCTGTGTCAATTATTTTCAGGATGAACTTTTGAGCAGGAAGAAGAGAGAGAAGAAGAAGAAGCAAAGCAGTAAGACAACAGAGGAGATTAAGTCCTTGGGACAGGACAAAAATGAGAGGTAACCTAAAAACACCAGATACTTTCTTAAAGAAGAGATGTTGACACTGCTAGTCAGACTTATATATATTTGCTTCCTTTTTGTAGATCTGACAGGCCACACTGGCATGACATTCTGCCTCTTAAATTAAGCATCTGGTTGTACTATTCAGTGAAGTCTTTTCCTCATATCATACAGGTACTGTTCCACCAGATTTGAGGCTTTTGAGCAGTGTTTTCAAAAGAGACACTCAGAAAATTCAAGGATATATACAACTGTAATCACGACCGTATGGTATGTTGTATTTTAGGATGTGAAGCAGTATTATAAAGATTATAAGGAAATGAAAGTAAAAGAGGAGGCAGAGGCTCTTGCAGAACAGGAAATGCAGCAGAGTAAGATCATGATAATACAGTCATACGTTGCACATAATTTGTTGTGATGGATTAATTAGATTCAGTTGTGACTGTGACCTTTAATAAAATGTGATGCTGGTTGATCTTGCTCTGCAGAAGAAAAACGACCCAAGGTGAAGAAACCTAAAGTGGAGTTTCCAGTCTATGAACCCAGTACAAATGCAGCTTTTGTGCCAACATATGATCAGGGAACGTCCATTGAAGAAATTGAAGATCAAATGGATGACTGGTTAGAAAACAAAAAAACACAGAAGAAGGTGGTCCTTTTTTGTGTCTGTTGAAAGAACATTGATTTAAAATGCAAGTAGTGCAATAACCAATGTCTGGTGATTATTGAAGGTTCACGAGTGGACGGAGGAGGGTCTTAGCCAGCTTTCGCGCTGTATGGCCAAGTTTCCTGGTGGAACGCCAGGCCGATGGGAGAAGATTGCACATGAGCTAGGCAGATCAGTAAATGAGGTCTGATGATCAGTAAATGAGTCTATAATTAGTATAGTTAGGACTATTGGTATGCCCAAAACAGTTATAATGCTGATAAATATGTGAGATTTAATCAGTGTTACATAAAAGCCATAACTAAATCTGTGAAAAAAAAATAGATTTGTTAAATAGAAATTAGGGCTGTCAAATGATTAATCACATCCAAAATAAAAGTTTTTGTTTACATAATATATGTGGGTGCACTGTGTATAATTATTTTGTGTGTGTGTGTATATATATATATATATATATATATATATATATATATATATGTATATATATATATGTGTATATATGTATATATATATATATGATGATATATATATATATATATATATATATATATATATATATATATATATATATATATATATATATATACACACACATGCATGTATATTTAAGAAAAAAAATAATATATAAAATATTTAAATATAATATTATATATAAATCTATATACAGTATATACATTGTAAATATTTCTTAAAATATATCCAAGCATTTGTGTGCATTTATATATTTAAAATAATTATACACAGTGCAGCCACATATATTATGTAAACACAAACTTTTATTTTGGATGTGATTAATCACAATTAATCATTTGACAGCCCTAATAGAAAATATATACAATCATATTTTTGTGCATTTTAAATGGTAGATACAGATAGCAGTGTCAGCTGACTGTTTAGTTTTGTTCACATATCGAACAAATACACTACAATTCAAAGGTTTGAGGCAAAAATTATTACTTTAAGCAAGAATGCTTTAAATTGATAAAAAAAAAATATTTAAAATGTTACTGGCATTTTCTATTTCAAATAAATGCTGTTCTTTTGAGTTTACCAAAGAATCCTGAAAAATGGATCATGGTTTCCACAAAAATATAAAACAGCACAATTTTTTTCTACATTGATGATAATAATAAATGTACTGGTGTTAAAAATGGATTAATAAAAGAAAGATAAATACCAAATTAGTGTGCACAGTTAGATGGGTGCACATTAGATGGGTTTTTCAGTGTTCATATTTTGACTAGTAGGTAGATGTGTGTAAAGAGCCACTGAAACCAAAAAACAATACAGAAAAGTCTTGTTTAAAAATATGATCTTTTCCTATACAGGTGACAGCAAAAGTGAAGCAAGTCAAAGACTCTGTCACCAATACATCAGGTAAGCTGCTTGTTCATTTAAAGATTTTGAAGAAAAATGAAACCTTGCAAGAGGAATTTTATTCAACTGATATATTATCAAGAACATTTACTCATGTCTCTCTCTCTCTCCATTTTGTCTCTGGTTCCAGGGTTGGTGAAGCTTTCTGAGCTGAAGGGTGGTGCAGTGATGGTGAAGAGCTCCAGAGCTGTCACGGTGCCTGACAGTCTGATGACCCAGAGAGAACAGCCCTTAGAGCAGCAGCAGCCGGAGGATTCGGGAGAGTCTGTTGGGGCAGAGGACTCGGAGAGCAAAGCACTCAGGAGGAGGACAAAAAAGTCTGCAGCCGGGAACACTGGAACTGGAGCAGTGGAGGAGAGGGTGAAAGGACGCAGACAACGAGACTTCGACCCAACAGCTGTGGATGAAGACAGTGAAGATGAGAAGAAACCATCATCCTCCAAAGAAAAACCCAGTGCTACTGATGACATCTGGACCCAGAACCAGCAGAAGCTCTTGGAGTTGGCCTTGCAGCAACAACCACGAGGCACCACTGAACGCTGGGACAAGATCGCTAAGGTGGTGCCTGGAAAGACCAAGGTAAGCATCAACGTTCTCACTCGTAGTCGTTGGAAATTTAATGTAAAGAGGACCTATTATGTGTATTGTATTACATTTTCAACCTTTTTAATGTGTAATGTTGCTGTTTGAGTGTGAAAAAAGGTCTGCAAGTCCACTCCAAAACGAGTCATTCTCTATATCCGTATGCACTGCTTTTGAGTTCTGGAAACAAGTCGTCACTATCCATTATTTAGAAAATTCCCGGTATGCACAAAATAAAGGGGGCGAGACCTGATTTAGTTGCGTTAGTTCTGTGTTGTCGCTATGTCAAAGAAACTCTGTTTTTCTAACCTCTGATCTTACACAGTTACAGTGGTGTGGCATTTCTGAAACGATCTATCACATAACACTGATTCAGAAGACCAATCAGAGCACATCGTGCTTTTCGGGAAGCTACTAGAGAATTAAATGAGGGTACACATCCCGAAAGCATTGTTAGCCAACTATGGTTGCAAATTCAGTCATTACCAACATAGTTATATGGTTTGGAATCTCCCAACACCATAGTTTGGACAAACAGTCGCAAACAGCATCGCAAACTAACATTTGGAACTCTCAAGCTGTGGTTAGAAGCATAGTTTCTTTTTAAATGCCATGTTGACTTAAAAGGATCATGCTCTTGCGCACAATAAGCAATTCAACATATAGATATATACATATACATATGTATTAGCGTGTCAACAATCAGTGAGTGCACATGTGCGTAAAAGGTAAGGACAAGGGAACTTCGGAGTATGGTGTATGAGGGAATCTGCAATGAATCGAACATTAATAAAGTCAAATGACATGTAACAGATTATTAAAGAACAACTTATTTACTAGGAGAACATATACAGGAGATTACACAGAGAATAATGTCACTAACCACAGGGCTCTTACATTAAGGCTTGTCCGGGACAAGTGGATTTTTTGTAGGACAGGTAGAAGAGAAATTAGTTGTCCAACCGTACAAGTTAAATTTCAAACAAAATAAAATGCCATGTTACTTCACGTTATTTGCCACTCGTTATGTCTATTTTACAGATTTAATTTTACCGATTTGAAAACGAACACATTTTTGCGCTGCCTGTGAATGTCCTGAATGTGACTCACAGAAAGACGCGTGCCAGTATAATGAGCATGCACAGACCGCACGCTAGAAGTTCTCTTTCGTGCTTGAACTAACATCAACACACACAATTAAGCCAAAATGTCATTTGTCGAGTATCTTCATAACATAAGAGCAGTCTTATGATCGACATAAAGAGTTGTGACTCATGAGAAAATGAGGCGTGTGTGAGATCTGTGTCTCTGTCCACAGGCTGCTCTTAAAGGGCCAGCTACCAATAAAGCTGTTCTGTCAGTAAAGTTAATGAAAGAACAAAGGGAACAGAGAAACTGCTCACTCACTGCTCTTGACTAAAGAACTTGTGTACCTTTAATAAGGAGTAGTCTATTTATAATTTATGCAGTGCAGACTGTTTGATAACTTTATTCAATTAATATGTCCTACCTGTTAGACAGTTAATTTTTATCCAGACATCAATGGCTTATTGATCATTATAGATGTTATCAATCATTTAGTTGTTATTGCTAATTTGTTATTTGTTAATCTGTGTGTGCATTTGGCTTAGAACCAAACAAGTTGACTAAACAAAACCATTTGTTTATTATATCGCAATTGCATATCACAACCGCAATATTGACCTCAATAATCGAAATGACATTTTCCCCGAATCGTGTAGCCCTAGATAAAATTATAAATCTTTACCTGGACAAGTGACTTTTGTGCATGGACAAGTGCCTCAAAAAGTAAATGTCAAGCCCTGAACCACACAAAACAGACAAGAACCAACAATGAACTGAAGGAAACAAGGGGAAACTTAGTGATAGACAGCTTAACGTAATCAGTAACCAAGGAGACAAGAGGACAGTTTACCCTTTTTTTTTTTTTTTCTTTACACACGATTGTCTAATCCAGGTCTGCATGACAGCTTTAAAGTTGATGGTACACATGGCAACTTTTTGAGCATTGTTGCTGGGCAATGTTGCCGTCAACAGGCAACCAGATGAGACGCGGCCCACGACCAATCTAAATTATTCAGATAGAAATGTATTGCCCATTTTCAACGGGAAAGTGCCCAAGCAACAATCGCTTGTCAAGATTCCCCAGCAACATTGCTCAAAACGTTGCCCTGTGTATCATCACCTTAACATTACCAATTTTTCATGCAAATCGTGCACCGTTCCGAACCAAACTGCCAGAATGAAAACGTCATAACTAGGATACAATCAAGACCAAACTGAACTGAAGCACAAGAAACAAACACATGGGAATGAAAATACAACTAAACAAAACATAACCCTGACAGTGCCATGTTCAGTACAGCAGCATCTGGGAGATAAGGAAAAGATTAATTATCAGAAGTTATTAACTCTTCCACCTGCGAGTGACGTCATTCTAGACAGTCCTATATTGTTGAACCAATGTGGTTCAAACGACAGGGGTGCGACGGTCCGCCATGTTACTACAGTTGCGAGCTACATCACTGAATGGGAAACACGCCATAGAGAGTTTCTGAAATCCTAGTGGATCCTAAAAACAAAATCAAGACTTTGTAAAAAAGCATAATAGGTCCTTTTTAAACTAATATTTATCTGCACATAAAAGCTGGAGTAGTTGATGAATTGATTGTATTTTTCCTATTCAGGAGGAGTGCATGTCCCGTTATAAACTCCTGGCGGAGCTGATTCTGAAACGGAAGCAGACTAAAAGCTGACTCCTGTTCTTCAGTATTTCACCGTACCTCTCACCTGCTTGTTATGTGCCTTAATGCAACCCTACATCCTATTGTAAGACTGTGTCATTTTCAGCAGAGCCTGAAACGTCAGCATTAATTATTGGAAATATCCAAACTGCCCATTTAAGATGCTTTTATTTATTTTAGAATCATTTCAGATTGACTGGTTTTTTGTTTCTCTATGCAACCATTTGAGGAGCAAAAGAGACTCATTTTAATTTTTATTTCCCCCAATTTTGAGGGGATTTTTTTTTTTTTTCAGAAGCATGTTGTGATGTAATCTGTTTTGGTCATTTGTTACAACATAAAGTATTTGCAATAATTGAGGTGTCAGTCATGTAGTCATTTTTTATGCTTCAGCACATATTGACTATCTAATAGTTGTTCTCATATATTGCCGTTCAATCAAAAGTCCAAACTGTTATTATTTTATGTGCAGCAGTATTTTAAATGTTCCTATGCCTTAATATTTCTAAGGGCCATTTCCATAATGCATTGGTTCAGGGTCTAAGGTCATTAACTTAAATAGGAAATTGAGGCCACAGAATGGAAGAATAACCTTGGAAAAGGGTATAATGTTATGGGATAATTTTCTGTACATTTTTTCTTTTAATTCTCTTGATTTTGGTGAACATTACCATTTTCAAATGTTAAATTTTCATGTAATGGCGTATGTCAGTGATAATGTTGGACTTATTCTCTTTATATGTGATATTGTCTTTTTTTGTGAAATGCACATTTGGAAAGCTTAAGATAATTTGCAGTCTGCAAAATGCAATTTATATATTACACAATGCAACTTGAAAATAGAAATATCTTAAATGTTTCAATCTTTTGAGTGGGAAAAGTCTAAAAATAAAATGGGTAACAGCAGTTAGTTATAGTCATTTACCTAGGGCTGTGAATTTCTCTAAAACCAGATTAAGTTTTAACATTTTGCACTTTTAAGTAGTTTTTGTCAATTTGATTTTAATCAATTTGATAAATTACTCTGTTATTTGATTTCAGATTTTATGGCCTGGTTTCACAGACATGGCTTGAATACAAATTTTAATAAAAGCTATTTAAGGTGCCTTAGAAAAAGAAGAAGAAAACATTACTGGTGTCCATCTCGAGACAAAACAATGGCACTGATATTATTTTAAGAAATGTCAGTGTAAATCGCCGCCCTCTCGTGGTTGTGAGAGGAAAACGCAACTACTCGATTCCAGCCGTGCAGGTTTCATGAATTTACAAGTCTACACAGGGAGAATAAATGGTAACATCTAAAATTAGCTGTTTTTATTCAAGTCAAATATAATATGTCGTTTATTAAGGACTAAAATGCATGTTTGAGCTGTTAACTGGAAAAAAAAACCTGCACTGACATTTCATTAAAGATGTCACTGCCATTGTTTTGTCCCAAGATGCACACTGGTAATTTTTTTAAGGCACGCACGTTTATAAAAGCTACTTTATTGTCCTAATTTAACGAAGGCCAGGTCCTGGCATAGTTTAAGCCCTGTATGTAAAAACCAAGCCAAAGTTACAATAATTTTAGTCTAGAAACATCTTGTGGACGCTGGCCGTGTTGTTATTGTCCAGCAGATGGCTCTCTTACACTTATCAACAGAGCATCTTTTTGTAACGTAAACAAATTAAGAAGTACGCCACTTCTTCTTAGTGGCAAAAAAGTATATTAAAAAGTCCTAGCTATTATTTAGTCAAAAAGAAGGGCGACATCACTCTCTACGCAGAGATATCACGTAAATGTACGTTATAGTTTCTATTAGCACACAGTGTGTAACTCTAGCTAACTTTGCTAACTTCACAACGTGGCAAGACGAGCGCAATTTCAACATTAAAATTGTCACATCTTCACAAAAACGGAAGAATTTAATAGTTAGTGATTATTTAGATAAAATGACGCTTTCGAAGAACCACAAGATATTGCGTATTTTGCTCATTGTCCTTTCTCAATTCGCTTTCATTGCTGCTTTGATTAGCAACGTGCTCGCGGGACAAGGAAAAGGTACGTAATTTATTTTCATTTGTTTACCTGATATATAACTAGTTATATATACATTTTCCTTCTTTTTTGGCTTTCAAGGTCCATTTCAGCGCAGCACTGGAAATATATCCAACAGATATCAGACAGAGATCACTCCTGCAGGATGGACCTTCTCTATATGGGGTGTCATCTATTGCTGGCTCTGCCTGATGAACGTATATATCCTGACATGGTTCTGCAGAGGGTACTTCAAACCACACACACTCCACTCACATCAACACTATGCTTAATAATTTCACACATTTGAAAATTGAAAGACATTATTCGAGTTTGATAGTCTAGTCTGAATTATTTGTTCTCAGGTCTGTACTCAAGTCCAGCAATCCTGCCCTCTGAATTCTTTCTCTCATGGATCATCAACATGATTCTGAACAGCACCTGGCTTGTCTTGTGGGATAGAGAGTAAGTTATTGGCAGCATAGTTTTCGGCGTAAATCATAAGAGTTTTGTGTGGTGCTTTGTTTTATTCTTTCTTGTAAAGTCTGTCACAGGAGGTCACATGTTTGTTTCTTATTGATTTAAGATTGATGATCCCTGCAGTGGTGGTCTTGCCCTGATTGCTTTCACCAACTACCTGCTGATCTTCTTCTTGTGTCGGTATACAGACTCATGGATCTTGGCTGAAAAAGCACCACCCAAAAGACTTTCTTTGCATCATAGTGTTGGTATGCATTGAACATAGTGGATTCCACTTGACAAGAGGCACTCATAGTTTTAATATTTTTCTTTAAGTGGGCATATCACCTAAAATTGCAGCGTATTTAACTGCACAGTTTCGACTTAAAATATAGCAGATAAATTAAGTGCAGTACAGATTCACTTGTTTAAAATGGCTATGCCATGTGTACCTCAGGTTCAAATGGTATTGCCACCTATGCAACATGGACAACCATTGCCACGCTCACTCAACTTCACTATCGTACTTGGATATGGCATCAGTTTCCCCAACAAATGCTGCTACAGCTTCTTTATGCATACTTCTGTTGGAAGTAATTATATGGTAATCATAATCATTTATTTTCTGCTACAAATTCTGTCATATTGGGTGAAAGACATAAAGCACATTTTTGTTGTCCGTATTCATGTTTGCTTTTCCAAAAAATTAAATTTATACATGCGATAATTTAAATACACGTCTTTTGTTATGAGCATACTTTAAAGTTCTGAATGAAAATTAACTTCTCAAATATTTTAAAAGCTATTTTTGAGATACATAAAGCAAAATATGTTAGGTGATACAACTAAAAAAAAAATTAAAAAGAATATTTGATAAGGCACCTTAAGTGGTTTGGAATTTTGACTTTTATTATCATTTCTCAGAAAAAAGAAAACTTTGAATTTAAAATCATAAAATGGGAAATTATATAATGAGTAAGTCTCCTAAAAGGTAAAATTTTTTAAACTTTTTTATGACAAGACAAGGTTACTGTAATTGTCATGTGGTACAATTCTCCAAAAAAAATCTCTTTACCTTAATTTTTTTAAGATGTTTAATACACATGTATTCATATATATATATATATATATATATATATATATATATATATATATATATATATATATATATATATACATTTTCAAACACCACACCAGTCAAAACTAGATTTTTGAAAATGCCTTTAAATGCCTTTAAATGCCTTTTATCGTGGGCACTTTTATGTCATTGACCCATGTTTAAGATATGATTAAAGGCATTAGATCAGCACACTATTTCTAAAGCATTCTTTATTTCTTTGCAACAACTTCTACAGGTTTGCGCTCTGAAAACTTTCTAATAGAGAAGCATGTCCGTTACATCCTCACCGTTTACCCTGTGATTATCTATGCTCTAATTGGAAGCCTAAGCAAGCATTATGACGCAGCAGAACCTGGCCGGAACGCAGTATTTTCAGGTAAGCCAATGATAAACACACACATGACCATGTATTTGTAGTTGAGCATAAATATAGCATCATTAATGCACAAAGTGAAAGACCTTGCAATATGTTACATATTAATGAAGCATTGTGCTCACAGTGTGTCATGCTCTTATTTTCCATAGTGGTGCTCCTTGTGATGGTCTGTATTGTGTTAGTGGTGCGGGTGGGTCTGGCTGGTTCGTAGTACACAGGACTCGGCCTCTCTTCCATGAAGTGAACCCTGAAGTCCTGATGTCACCAAACAGCGGCACTGATCAGTAACCAAATATCATAAACGCTTGTGTTTCTTATGTAATAAAGAAGATGGCATGTCCTGAATGATAACCCATCCAGGTTTGCATTATAAATGTGTTTCAGCTGGGGCCGATGCTTATATTTGCATGGAACTGTTGCAATTTTATATTTAAGATGAGCTTGAGCCAGGCCATATTAACTGTGCCTTATAACAAGCATTCTGTTCTGTATTATACATGACCATTCAGAAGTTTTCTATGTATTTGAAAGAACTGTCTGATGCTCACTAAGGCTGCTTTTTTAATCAAAATACAGTAAAAACAAATATATTGTTACAATTTAAAATAACTTTTCTATTTTAATATATTTTTTAAATATAATAGTGTGCATATGCATGCAGTTCTCGTGTGACTCAAAAATAAGTTTTATACATGACAGTATTTTGATTTGCTAGTTACTATAAGATTTACATGTGTGTGTATTTACACTAAAATGTAGTAGTTTAGCAGACTCTGTAATCCAAAGCAAAATGCAAATAAGAAACATCATAAGCAATATGTTATACAAGAACCAATAATAATAACAAACCTCATTTTAAGAGTATTACAGAAGTCATAGGAGGATTAAAAAACAAAAAATGTCACGTTTGTTTGTTTTAAAGGTGCACTAAGCGATTTCTGAGAAACTCTGTTGAAAGTAGGGCTTCACGTTAATTGCAACCAAACAGCAACGCGATTTGCAATTTTTTTTAATGGTCAGCTTGTCAGGGCAGTGTGGCTGATCGTTAGTAAATGCTGCTTCATCTGAACGCCAGAGGGCGCTCTCACATATTACATGCTCAAATATGCCCTGCAAAGTAACCGAAGGCCTACATCATTATAGGAAATCCTAAACGGGCATCATTGCTTTATCTGAATAAACATAAGATTTAAACACTTTGATTATTGATTAAACATGACTTTTAAATACACTACTGCTTTTTTCTTGTGTAAGAAGCCACATCATCTAACAGAAGGATGCTTAACTGTTGTTATGAAGTAAGTTTGGAGTAAGTCATCTTATTATTGGGGCCAATTTACCATTCAATTTTTAACGTCTGTAAAATGTTTCCGTACATCAATGACAATCTGCACATAACAAACAATCGCAGCCTTTGCGATTTCAAAATTGTGATAAGCCAATTCGTTTAACCCTCTGGGCTTCTTCGAAATGGGTTACACTTAGCTTCCTCCCGGTCAAAAAAGGGACGAAGCCTTAAAATTTAACTTTACTTCTTCCCAGGATAACCATTCAAATATATTTTTGTTCTATAATATTTTCTGATTATTATTTAGGATTTTTTTATGATACTTTGCATTAATTATATAATTTTTATGAGCTATTTTTTCCATTAGAATTAATATACATATTTTTATTTTATATATATATTTTTCCATAAATACAACATTTCACATCAAAATAGAATGCCAGCTTAAATAAAAAAAATTATTCAAGTAGAAGAGCGCCACCTAGTGGCTTTAAAAATAGTTACATGTGTGCAATGTCCTGTACAGCCTGTAGGCTGCCTTTAGCTTCCTATATAAATACTTAGAAAGACTTTTTGATTCTTTTTGTTGGTTTAGACATGATTTCTCAATCTTAATCGTTTTTTTTTTCATTTAAATATACATTTAGATATTCTAAAAGATTATTTATTTATTTTATTTTTTTTAACCAAATTTTAAGATAAGTATTAGGTTTTGCGTTATGATTACAATCAAACTATAGCATTTGATTAGAAAGGGAACACAATGCAAACATTTTTGTTACTCAGTATTTGATCATTCAAATAATTGAACAAAATAAGGGATGGTTTGGCAGGCACATTTGGCACCTTTTTCTTTTTTGGGGGGTTGTTGGAGTACCAGTCTGCATGCACCGGCAGATGAGGGACCAGCTGTAGGTGGACCAGCAGATCAGGAAGACGAGGGACCAGCTGTAGGTGGACCGGCAGATGAAGAAGATGAGGGACCAGCTGTAGGTGGACCAGCAGATGAGAAAGATGGGGGACCAGCTGTAGGTGGACCGGCAGACGAGGGGCCAGCTGTAGGTGGACCGGCAGATGAGAGGGCCAGCTGTAGGTGGACCGGCAGACGAGGGACCAGCTGTAGGTGGACCGGCAGACGAGGGGCCAGCTGTAGGTGGACCGGCAGATGAGGAAGACGAGGGGCCAGCTGTAGGTGGACCGGCAGATGAGGAAGACGAGGGACCAGCTGTAGGTGGACCGGCAGACGAGGGGCCAGCTGTAGGTGGACCGGCAGATGAGGAAGACGAGGGGCCAGCTGTAGGTGGACCGGCAGATGAGGAGGACGAGGGGCCAGCTGTAGGTGGACTGGCAGATGAGGAAGACGAGGGACCAGCTGTAGGTGGACCGGCAGACGAGGGGCCAGCTGTAGGTGGACCGGCAGATGAGGAAGATGAGGGACCAGCTGTAGGTGGACCGGCAGATGAGGAAGATGAGGGACCAGCTGTAGGTGGATCAGCAGATGAGGAAGATGAGGGACCAGCTGTAGGTGGACCGGCAGACGAGGGGCCAGCTGTAGGTGGACCGGCAGATGAGGAAGACGAGGGACCAGCTGTAGTTGGACCAGCAGATGAGGAAGATGAGGGACCAGCTGTAGGTGGACCAGCAGATGAGGAAGATGAGGGACCAGCTGTAGGTGGACCGGCAGATACGAGGGACCAGCTGTAGGTGGACCAGCAGATGAGGAAGACGAGGGACCAGCTGTAGGTGGACCAGCAGATGAGGAAAGATGAGGGACCAGCTGTAGGTGGATCAGCAGATGAGGAAGATGAGGGACCAGCTGTAGGTGGACCGGCAGACCGAGGGGCCAGCTGTAGGTGGACCGGCAGATGAGGAAGACGAGGGGCCAGCTGTAGGTGGACCGGCAGATGAGGAGGACGAGGGGCCAGCTGTAGGTGGACTGGCAGATGAGGAAGACGAGGGACCAGCTGTAGGTGGACCGGCAGATGAGGAAGACGAGGGGACCAGCTGTAGGTGGACCGGCAGATGTAGGGACCAGCTGTAGGTGGACCGGCAGACGAGGGGCCAGCTGTAGGTGGACCGGCAGATGAGGAAGACGAGGGACCAGCTGTAGGTGGACCAGCAGATGAGGAAGATGAGGGACCAGCTGTAGGTGGAGCCGGCAGACGAGGGGCCAGCTGTAGGTGGACCGGCAGATGAGGAAGACGAGGGGCCAGCTGTAGGTGGACCGGCAGATGAGGAGGACGAGGGGCCAGCTGTAGGTGGACTGGCAGATGAGGAAGACGAGGGACCAGCTGTAGGTGGACCGGCAGACGAGAGGGCCAGCTGTAGGTGGACCGGCAGATGAGGAAGATGAGGGACCAGCTGGAGGTGGACCGGCAGATGAGGAAGATGAGGGACCAGCTGTAGGTGGATCAGCAGATGAGGAAGATGAGGGACCAGCTGTAGGTGGACCGGCAGACGAGGGGCCAGCTGTAGGTGGACCGGCAGATGAGGAAGACGAGGGACCAGCTGTAGTTGGACCAGCAGATGAGGAAGATGAGGGACCAGCTGTAGGTGGACCAGCAGATGAGGAAGATGAGGGACCAGCTGTAGGTGGACCGGCAGACGAGGCAGGGCCAGCTGTAGGTGGACCGGCAGATGAGGAAGACGAGGGACCAGCTGTAGGTGGACCAGCAGATGAGGAAGACGAGGGGACCAGCTGTAGGTGGACCCGGCAGATGAGGAAGATGAGGGACCAGCTGTAGATGGACCGGCATACTGAGGAAGACGAGGACCAGCTCCCTCATCTCTGCAAGTCCTTTACCCATTTTAGGAAGCTCACAGAGACTGGTGTTTGAGGAATGTGTGGACGCCTTTTCATGAATGGGTAGACCAGCGCTTTCCCCAGCTCCTCGAGAAAAAGCCGCCTCATGTAGCTTTTCAGCTGCCCCCAGGTTGGATTAATCTCCCTCCAGAGAACAAAGGAGTTGTAGGCCCGCAGACATCGAGGATGTTAAAAAGATAGACCATGGTGCCAGCGAGCCTGTTTTTCGGGCACAGGTGTATGTTGCAACAATCTGTAATATCACACAAAACATGTACAACATTTTAGTTAATCTGATTTCTGTATAATGCAAATTACTTCTTTAGACCTGCATGTTGTGGCTGTAGCTGGATTTTGCGTCACAGGCTGCCCTACGATTTTCAGTGCCTATATTTAGCCGGTAGGTTTGCTCGGCATATATTGTTTGAAATGGCACCGGCCCTCGGAATCCAATCAAACATTCATCCACTGTCACATACATGTCTGGATTATACATCAGGGGAAGCCTTTCTACCCATTTTTCCCACAGTTCACGGATGGCTGCCAGCTTGTCGGTTTCTTCTCTTGAGATCTTGTGGATTTATCATCAAAGCAAATTGCACCTGACGTTTTTATGTAATCTTTGAGAGGCATGGTGGCCCGAAAAAGCAACTCTCCCCATCTCCCCATCTCAGGTTTCTGTTCTGTATCCCCCATTTGATTTTAAAACACCAGCAAGAATTAGAAGACCCATGAACGCTTCCACTTCAGTCCAGTCAATCTTTTCCACTGATCCCCATAAACTCATCTCCCCTCCATATTTGTCATGGGGAACTGAGAATGGTCTGAATAGAGCCAGGGGAAATACAGTTCAAAAGTTGACTTGATATCTTCAGCTCTTGAAATCGCATACCTTGTGGGCCCAGGTGTCCTCCTGATGATCTCCTCTGCCCGGACTCTTCCTGGAGTTTGCAGTGGAGGAGAAGAGCTCCAAATTATTTCCCCATTTTTAGATGTGAATGATGGATCACACCGAGGGCCTTCCTCCTCTGAATCATCATCTGATGGCTGATGATCTTCTAATCGACCTTAAAATCTGGGTCAACCTCTAAATCATCCTCTGTATCTGAAGTGTCATCTTGACTTCACTAAAGGCTTCGTTGTCACTTTCCTGAAGCAAGAATTGCAGGGTCTCTTGAGCTGTAAATCTCCTTGACATTTTTTGCTAAAGAATGAATTGAGCGTGAGCAGGCTGAGGGGAAAGTGATCAATTTATAAACAAATACTCTGATTGGGCTGGTGGTTACTGGGAGGCAATCTTGATTCTTTGATCTAACCAGTAGCCACGGTAGCAGACAGGGAGAAAGTGTAATGTTTTGTAAACAAATACTGTGACTGGCCAGGAGAGAGAGATGTGTATGTGTCTGTATATCTGTGTCTGTAAGAGAGAGGATAATAATCTCTTTTGGATTTTAATTTATTCATGATTTAGACTTTATTTCAACAAAGGCAGTTTCTCTGTGTGTGTGTGTGGGGGGGGTGGTCTTTTTTGCTCTTGATGTTCTAGAGCAGTAATTCTCAAAGTGTGAGTTCCGCGAACCACTATTGGGTCCGCCATCGCCCCCTGGTGGTTCGCGAAAGATGAGCCTAAACTAGGCAAGTGTTTACAAAAGTCACTTTTTCCCACGACGCCAGTGAGATCAGTCTTCTTGGCTGATCCTGGAGCGTGCGATCACACCGGTGTGATAAGAACGGTCAGTGCATCACATGATCAACTGCTAAATTCAAATGTGCTTTCCGCGTTGGCTGGCGCGTATCCAGGTACGGGCGCACTCAGTGCTGCTGTCATATTCACGGACGCAGTTTGCTACCGGCAGGGGTCGGCCCCTGAACTTCTGCCTCAGCCCCCTTAAAAAAAATTGTGAATAATGTAGGCTAGGAATTCATGTTCGCTTCAGTCTTGTTATATCAGATTCGGCGCGTTCTTCATCCTCAATCCGCAACGGTGCAGAGCAGAGAGCACGTCAGAAACAGAGGACAGTGTGTGTGTGTTCATCTGAGCCTCATTGGTCTGTCACTGCTCGTCAATGTCAGAATATTTGAGATGACAAATCAAATCAAAGTAGGCAGGCTTTATGTTTCACAGACTCGTCGCGTACGGTCAAGTGCGATGTAACGTTTAAGTAGCTAAACTTAACATTTCATATTTGACATTTTTTAAGTCATAAATGTTAAACAAATGACAAAAAATAATCAGGCAAACTAATATAGTTTTGTCTAATTTCGCCATTTTGAACTGAAAATTAGTAAATAAAAAAATAGTAACGTGACATGTAATGTAATAATTAGTTTACTGTCATTGTTGTGAGGGGACAAGAAACATTAACAAAGCCGTTTTCATCATTTTAGGCACATGAGTAATAATGAATGTATACATATTGAGAATATAATGCAAATTGTAGCCTTTAGTAGTTTGTAGGAAAGTCTTAAGCCTTCGGAGGGAAGAGAAAGGGATGAAGAGACTGAGGAAAAAAGAAGAGTGATGGAGATGAGGAGAGATTTTGACAAATAATCTACTGCCCACTGACATGGTTTTAAAGCAATTTCCTATCCTTTTTTTGTTTGTTCTTCAAACGTCTTGAAAATGCACATATCAGATAACTAAAAAATGTGAAGCCCCTACCAACCTCAAATTTAGGACCTCTTTGATTATAAAGCCCTGTCTACGGCCCTGTATTAGGCATACAAACAATAATAAATGTGTAGCCTATACATATTGTGAATGCATTTAATAAACTTAATTACCAAGCTTTAGCTTTCAGTAAATAAACACGTCTGAGAAAAATTATTCATAGGCAAAATCAACCTCAACTAATCAGTTGACCCTATGTTTACTTTCTTCACTGACAGAAAAATGAAAAGTCTATATCAGTCAAAGCTCAGGAGTTAAATTTAAACTTAA
This sequence comes from Hybognathus amarus, assembly GCA_030378365.1. Classification (NCBI taxonomy): domain Eukaryota; kingdom Metazoa; phylum Chordata; class Actinopteri; order Cypriniformes; family Leuciscidae; genus Hybognathus; species Hybognathus amarus. Next base: position 765,356 of record JAQIUQ010004286.1, read on the forward strand.
ATTTCAGCGTATCCTTACAATTTTGTTGTTTTTTGGGGGGTGTTAGAGTGGGATTTTGTTAGGTGGTCCTCAGAAAAAAAATGGAAGATAAAGTGGTCCTTGGGTTGAAAAAGTTTGAGAAACACTGTTCTAGAGTGTCACCCCTTCATTGCTGTACACTTTTTTTCTGCACAGTTGCTGATCTGTAGCTTGTAGCTTCGTATTTCCCATTCATTTCCTATGTCGGTCATTTTTGACCGGGAGAAGCAAAGTGTGACTTTTTTTTTACGACCCTTTAACAAATCAGAATCATCTCCTTGATTTTTTTGTGTGTTCATATAGGTAATACAACAAAAGTCACAAAGTTTCAGCCCGATCCAATCAAGAAAAAAAATTTAACATTTCAAAACGTAACAGTTTTCGGTCATTTTTGACCAGAAGAAGCCCAGAGGGTTAAAGTGCGATTACATGGAAATTGCGATTAATCGTGCAGCCTTTGTTGAAAGTAGAGACCTGTGTAGGATGGATTATTGAGTCCCGCTCCCGCAGGATTCTGTTCCGCTCCTGCAAAAGCACGCATAAAAGTATTATCTTTTTAAAAAAATAGACTACTTTCAAGTTAGCCTATGAAAGTCTATTAATGCTACCGATATTAAAGCATTAACATTCACAAATCGCTGTTAATTTAACAGAAAGCAAACAGGCTACTGTGTGCATGGTTTGTCATGACTGAATACGCCAAGTGCGCTCCCTTTCCTAAAAAGCTGATATCTCACTTCATCGCGAACTCACAAATCTCAGTTATTATCAATGAAGCTGATTGCACAATGTATTTCATAATATCCACACTTGTTTGTTATAATCAGAGGATTTGCCAGCATACAGAATTTAGCACTGAACAAAAAGGCAGTTTTGAATCTTAAATGCATCTGATTGGCCTTTGAGTTCAAGAAATCAACACATATGTCTGTGATTGGCTACATTGTTGACGCTGCAAACATGTTATAAATAGAAACTCTGGCCTGTAAATCGTTTCTATTTTGTTTTAGTTGTTCTTGTTGCTTTTGTGCAACAGATGAATAACAATTTATTCGTTGTTAGTTAGATGTTTTTTATTTATACTATATTTCTATTTTGCGGGAGTTCCACGAATCGTTTAAATTCTCCCGCAGCCGTGTTACAATTACCGTGTTTGTGTGATTTCAATTATCAACAGCGCCTCTTACTGCACCTTTATGTTGTTAAGTGTTGTAAAAGACTTAATACTTATGAAATGCTCATTTATGAATGTTTAATAAAATAGTTGAAATGCTTCTGATCTCACTGTGAAAATCTCATTGTTAATGATTATTTAACACAGAATTTTTAACACAGACATGGCATGATACACACTACAATGAATGGTTCGTGACAAACAACTCTGATAGGTGTTTGAGAAGCGCTCTGGAAACCACCTTGGTGTTGATTGCAAGCTTCTGAACAACCATTGAGCTTTCAACAGTGATTACAGAGACAGTGTTGTCACGCATTCTGTGTGAGTACACACGCTTTGATCACGGCTCTTCACGTACATTTACTTTAGGTGTGGATATGAACTGAAGCATCTTGTCATGCATGTTGTTGCCCTTTGGAATGTGTGTGTCTCCTGGCAGCAGCTGCAGCAGGCTTGACCCTGTGTACTTTGGCTTGTTCACTACAGGATGAATTACTTATGAGAAAGTAAAAGACAAATAAAGGACATTTTTTTTCCTCCCACGAGATTTAACATCCCCGCAGTTTAGGACTCGCTTGCCTACGCAAATGAAAGTACTAGGTAATTTTATTCTAATGAACAAATAGGGCAAAACAGCATACTGAGTCTTGTGCTTATTTCTAAATGAACACTTTTTTTATTGTTGTTTATAACCATATGTATATTTTGTTTATTTTGAAATGTTTGTACTGAAATGGACTTCCTGTCTTAAGCTACTCATTTTTGTTTTCTTTTGGAAGTGCGCGGTGCCCTGGCTCAGCGCAGTTAATAGCTTATACTCTGATTTCACGCAGCCTTCGTTTTAAAATGGCTCCGATGGGAAGAAACCAGAAGCGTCGCCTTAAATCATAGGAGAGTCGTGAATGCGATGGCGTATTGTTGTGTTTAATGTAGAAATTAGTTATTCTAAAAATTTACATACATTTATTTCATACTTTAGACTATATACAGAGAATTTAATTTATAATTAAAATATTTTTTATATATCATCATTCAGAACGTAAAAAAGAAGCGGGAACAAACGATACACATATCCTATAGCCACTTTCCGAACCGGAGGGACTTTTGCAGTTCCTAGAACCTGAACGTTCCTAGAACTCCTTTTTTCTTGTGTTCCGACTGGACTAAATTGGGGATTTTTTAGTTCCTCAGACCGTAGTTCCTATAACTCTTTCAGTACCTAGTCTAGAGCGAGGACTTTTTTCAGTTCCTTCTCCCTAGGTCTACGTTGATTGGTTCAGCTTATAAGTCATGCCCACTGTCAACACGGAACTTACGTGTACTCTCTGCCATACGTTGGGTGTTTTTGCAAAACATTACAACGAGGATTAAGACAAACATAACGCATTCAACCAGCTAATTGCTAATGCTAGCTAAACTTACCCGTCGTTTTGTTTGCCTCCTGTGCTCTGCTCTTTTATCTTCTTCCATCATATTACTTAATATCATATTACGCTGTAGCCTTCGTTTTCTGTGTTTCTCTGTACAGAACTCAGGCATAATCTTTAAATGCCGCGTTCGTTCTCTGTTATTGAGGTCCTGGCAAGGCAGAACAGGAACATTGCAATAGCCATGCTGGTTTGTTGTTGTTGTTGTATGTGGCCGCGCTACGCTATAAAGACCATCGCAGTGCTTGCGTTATCAACGCAGTCTCATCCCAATTCGTCATATAAGTGACGTTTTGGGACAATTCGTCAATATACGACTTTTTCAGGGCCCCCTTAAACGTCGGTAGATGACGTTATGGGATCCTAACTCTACCCCAGACCTAAACCTAACCCTAAACCCAACTCGTCACCTAACTGACGTTAAAGGTACAGCGTCAGTTGTATGACGACCCGGGATCTTCATCTACCGACGTTTAAGGGGGCCCTAAAACGTCAGTATATTGACGAATGGTCAAAAACGTCCCAAAACGTCAGTTATATGACGAATTGGGAATGAGAATGTGTTGCCGTTATCCCTCCTACCAGTTCCTATGGCCACTTGGCCAGTGCGAACGCAAGCAGCAAAACCGAGTTTGGGGAGTTCTTAGAACTGTTTAGAAGTGGACAGTTCCTATAACTAAGTTCCTGTAACTACTTCGTCGGAAAGCGGCTTATATTGGATATTAAAGGAGTAGTTCACTTTAAAAAACCTTTTGCTGATAATTTACTCACCCCCATGTCATCCAAGAAGTCCATGTCTTTCTTTCTTCAGTCGAAAAGAAATTAAGGTTTATGATGAAAACATTCCAGGATTTTCTCCATATATTGGGAATCAAACAGTTCAAGGTCCAAATGAGAGTTTCAGCTTCAGAGGGCTTTAAACGACACCAGACAATGAAGATGGGTCTTGTCAAGGACCCTTCGAGTTGCAGCAAAGCATTTGTGAAGCTACAAAATGCAAAACCTTGAGGCGGATGGGCTACAACAGCAAAAGACCCCACAGGGCTCCACTCATCTCCACTACAAATAGGAAAAAGAGGCTACAACCAAGAGCTCACCAAAATTGGACAGTTGAAAACTGGAAAAACGTTGCCTGGTCTGACGAGTCTCGATTTCTGTTCAGACATTCAGATGGTAGAGTCAGAATTTGTGGTAAACAGAATGTAGAACATGGATCAATCATGCCTTGTTACCACTGTGCAGGCTGGTGGTGGTGTAATGGTGTGGTTGGCTTGCTTTCAGGGCCCCTTAGTGCCAGTTGGGTGTCGTTTAAATGCCACGGCCTACCTGAGCATTGTTTCTGAACATGTCCATCCCTTTATGGCCACCATGTACCCATCCTCTGATATCTACTTCCAGCAGGATAATGCACCATGTCACAAAGCAAGAATCATTTCAAACTGGTTTCTTGAACATGACAATGCACTAAAATGGCCCCCACAGTCACTAGATCTCAACCCAATAGAGCATCTTTGGGATGTGTTGGAATGGGAGCTTCGTGCCCTGGATGTGCATCCCACAAATCTCCATCAACTGCAAAATGCTATCCTATCAATATGGGCCAACATTTCTAAAGAATGCTTTCAGCACATTGTTGAATCAATGCCATGTAGAATTAAGGCAGTTCTGAAGGCGGAATGGGATCAAACACAGTATTAGTATGGTCATCTTAATAATTCTTCAGGTGAGTGTTTGTATATATATATATATATCGAAACTGAGCACATTGTGAAATACTCAGACCAGCCCGGCTGGCACCATGCCACGCTCACAGCCTTGTTTTCATGATCCTGTTAAATTCAATATGGCTTCTAACCTGACTAAGAATTTATGTCAACCATTAGAGAAGCTGTTTTGCAATCCATACTAACAACTGATTTGTTTACATGTTCACCATGTCGCATCACTGTAATTCCCATTTATTTAAAAGCCTCCACATGCATAGTATCACGGATGAGTCAGGTTTCCAATCAATAGAATCAATTTGTCCAGTGTATTTCACATTCAGGCATTTCACTTGGTAATACACTCAAATATGGAACAGCTGCAGATAGTATTATGAAGTGCCTGGCTCATTGCAGTGGAAAAAAAAATCTTTTTTTTTTCTCGTGTGAATCATTAAATCATTTTAATCAGTTAGATGTGCAAAAGTTGGATGCAGTCTTTTTTTAGACAATTTGTGAATTTTCCCAAAGTACACTGGCACACAATTCATTACGCAGGCCACGACTTGTGCAGAGTCTCTGGTATTCAAACAGCAAGTTTAACGTTTGGTATTTGTATCTTTAATCAACACAGAGGCCAAACACACAAATCTCTGCATTACAATAAAAATGTTCAGTAGATAGTCCACCATAAACATTCACACAGGGTTCTTTTTGGGCAAAAACAGGAGCAAACAAATTAACAATTGCCTGTATTGCTCGTCTTCAGCAGTATAGTTCGCTCTCTCTCAAGGACAAAAAAGCCATAACCACCATTGCTTCTCCTTTCTTTCAGGTAAGGGGGTTTAATGTGCAAACTGATCTCTAACCAGATTTCATGCTGAATTGCCAAAGGGTAAACTGAGTCAACAGGTTCACCTTTGTGTCTGTCATTGACCCTATTAGATTTGGAGAATTGATTTTACCAAACGCTTATGAATTACTATAGCCTACAAACTTTTCTGCCCAAAGCATCAAACCTCTGATTTAATTTGCTTTTACTTCTGCACTTCTGTCGTTTTACCTTGCCTAGTGGGTATTTTTTATTGGAGGCACAGCTTTAAAATTAATAAAATATATGGCAAACTAAGTATACGTGAGTGGCTGAGTGACTCTCCTCTTTGAAGAAGTAAACACTTTTGGTGGCAGATTATTTCTTTAAAAATACGATTATTTTACTTAGTTTAGAATATTGGCTTTGGGTTATACGTCATAAATCGTATTTTTGTAGCCTTAAGGTAATATGTCATAAATCTTATTTTTGTAGACTTAAATATTACTATGCTGATTTGAATGTGATGAGGCTTGAACAATGTTCAATTCTGTACTGAGCATATACGAATTTAGCAATCGTACACTTGAATATATTCGTATTGTAATCTAGAGTTTTCATGTTTCATTTCATTTTCTTTTTTTAAGGAATATTGCAGTATTTATTCAAAATAATTTATTTGTGCACATCTTTAATTTAAGTCTGATACTTAAATAAAAATATCTTTCCAGTGTTTACTGGTGGGAGGGCGGGACATCCTGTCACTCACATGACATCACAGCTTTAGCAAACCACAACTGTCCAATAAATTCCTGATGGACAGAATTAAGATTTTTTTTTCTTGTTTGAGCAGCAGTTTCACTTATATAGTACGTCACAATGAGGATGAAAAGACTATTGCAACTAACATTTCATGTCGACTTTAATATTAATAGCTGTGACTAAAAGCCTCAGTATAGGTATAAGACAGTCATTGTTCCTATGTTGATTTTTGGGTGTGATTGAATATACAAAACATAGGCCTAGTTATGTCCATTTCGACCAATGACAATGAGGATATAAACTAACTAGGAATTTATAAATAATGTTTAATAAACTATTGCTCCACAATGTGACTCAATCAAATGGCATATTTTTTTTTTTTACTCTGCTCTCTGGAATACTCGATTCTCATTGGTCAATTGAGCCACCAGGTGCGATATTTCCTAATATTAGCTGTTGTCCAAGGCAAGACCTTATTCCTGACTGAATCCATGCGTCTTTTATCACATTGCAGATTGTTTTTAATGCAGCTGGTGCAATTTTGCAATGTATTTATTGATTGTTATATCAGAGGACTTGAATATTGATAATATTACTACTACAATATTATTTCCAATGTTCATCTTGTGGCTAGGTTGATACTTTTCTACATTTGCTGTATAGTGGAAGCGTTCACAAAATAATTTCAATTTAAATAATTTTTTCCGCTGCTTTATTCACAGTATCTAAACTGACAGTACATGACCAGTATAATTCTCAAAGTTTAAACTCATTGTCGTCTCTGTGTAATTTATGAGACTGCTTGTTGATAGTAAGGGCTTGTTCTTCAGACAGTCCTTGCACATTTACACGGGACCACCCCCTGTTCCAAAGTTGTGTCTCATACACAAGCACTTAATTCATAAAATTCATACACTACATAGTGTATTGTAATGTTATTTTGACATCCAGCATCAGAGTCTGAGAAGCTGTGACTGTTGAGTCCAACATTCCTGACTGTTTTTTAGTGCATCATCCACGTATTTAGAGTACACTCTTTCTTTTGGGAATTTTCAGCGTGAACACACTGGTCACACTATTTAAACTACAAAATGCGGTAGAGTAGTGCACAAGCACGCAAATTGAGAACGCACCTCTAGATTTGAACAGGATGTGGGCTGAAGGAGGATAGAGTCCAGAAGATAGTGATAGATTAGGCATGAGATAAGGATTGCTATATTCCTTCTCCATCACAGAGACACAGCCAAAAGCAAAGGTTTCAGCTCATCTATTCCACATGTGAAGGCATATTTCCTTCTGTAGACTGGCAGCACAAAAAGACTTCTGCTAATATAAGATAAACTTATGTGTTAAGATTCTGATGTATTTGTAAAGGTATGGGCATTACCAAGTAAGCTTATGACACATTGTTGATTAGGGAAGTTGATACAGTAGTTCAGAAAGTCAGTTAAACTGTATTTTACTAACACTTTTGAGGTCATATATGGCACTGTCTTACTTTTCAGCTGTTTTATTCCATGATTGGGATTTTCTGCATTCATCTGCGTTCTGTGACTCATCCAAACAAAACACAACAAAACACCAGGATTCAATTTCACAAGAGTCAAAGGCATAAAAAAAACCAGGATGCAATTATACAATAATTAGATGCATGATGTTTTTGCTTGTTTCATGTGCACAGATCTTTTGGCCATGCTGGAGTGTTTGGAAGGTCATTCAATGCATGGTTGACAGAAAAAGTTGCACACATGCATAATTTGTTGAGTTCTTTTCCATTTGTATAAATCCTTTGCTTGCAGTATTGTTAGTGGTGAAGGGTGCAATTATGTGTGCTGATGCAGCATGTCATAAAGTCAATGCATCTAAATGAGCAGTAAATCTGCAAATCAAATCGTTTTTTGAAAGATCAGTGAGCTGAGAGTATGTGAACCCTGAAAAATTGAAAGGAATATCAGTTTTTAGGGCATGTGCACCATTTCACATGTGGTACATTCACTTATCTTGTTATTCTGGCAGGTTCTTGGTGGGTTAGCTATAATCTATAGGCTATTAAACTCCATTATACTTTCAAAATGAACGATTTCATGCTTCAAGCACATATGCATATATACATCTGCTTTTGATTAACTCTTTATTTCTCCACAAATTAAATACCTTTATTTAGATTCCCGAGGCACTCCCACCCGTGAGTTATTGGTGATTATTGGCAACTTGGGATGGCAAGGGCTCACATATTTACATTGGCGTGCTAGTTTACATTATTGTCTTGCATGACATGTTCAATATTAGCCTACTTAACATATAGCCAACCGTTAACTACAGAATGTACTTTTATAGAGCAGTGGATGGGAAACAGATGGAATCGGAAGTCAGAAATCAGATGTATAATAGTTCAGAGCTCTGTTTTAGTTTTAATTTAAGAGAAACATTAGCAAAATATGCGCATTGGGTGACAGTTTACAAGACATCAGAATCTGCGCACTAAATGAAAGAGCGCAGAAGCTGTGCTGTGCTGTAAGACATAGAATGAGTCATTTAGCGCTGTTATTCAGTGGTGTGCTGCTACTATAGACCACACACACACACCTTTGGAAGTGAGGGTTTAGGACGTGGATCGACTACCTTGGGTTTTTACAATCCACCTCGCGCGTGTCAGGTGTCTACAGTGGTTTATGCAAACGCCATGTGTGAATGGCCTCGCATCATTCCGGAGTCGTTTATGAATGAAGTGTGTTTTGGATTAAGGAGAGACATTGACAGGTCTCAGCGCGTAGTACGACTGGTGAACCCACGCGCACCGGAGCACCCGCGCGCGCAGCGCATAGTTGGCTGACGCTTCGGATTCTTTGTCAGTTACTTTTTTTGCCGTCAACTTGTCTCTGTGCAACGAATACTTTTGTCAAGCGCTCTCAGTCAACTGCTAAGCCGGCTGAAATGGATGTATCTAAACAAATGCTGATTTTATTCCTAGCCTGCTCGTTCGGACCTGTGAGTATCAACACTTCATTTTATCCGGTTTCCAACGTAATTAGTCATAGACGAAAGAAAAGCAATGCAGTATTTTAACACTCCTAGTTAGTCCCCAAACAAATAGCCTTTGTCAGATCCAAGGATTTATAGATAGTTTGGATGCTTTTTCATTCTTCTTTCTTCATTGAAGAATGTTTGCGTTTCAAATTTAAACGCCACGTTGATTTGAATAAATATTCCTGACAAACATTTAAATATTGACCCTCAATCTGTTGCTCTAATGTCTCCAAGCAGCTGCTGTGCGTTTCCTCTCACATACAGCAGATTTTTTTTAACGGAATTGAAACTAGCCTACATTTCATGTGACTCTTTATTATATTGACTTTCTACTAGCTGCGGTAAAACGCAATCAATATGTATTTTCCTGCATTATCCGTCAGAAATTAATCCAATTTGAGATAATAACTAGGATGACAGGACATAAGAACTTGACTTAAACTGAAACTTTCTCTGATATTGATAAAGCATAGGCCATTCAAAGATATTATATCGCTGAATGCTAATCAAATCTTGTGCAATTGTGGAGTTTGCAGTGTCATTTACAGCCCAATCGTTTAAAAAGAGCATCATTTGTAGGCAGTTGCAAGTGTGGTTGTCAGATTGTCTAACAAAATAAATGAGAATTTTCTTCTAGAATGATCATTTTTATCAAGCTAGTAGATTTAAGTTCAGTAATTTCACTTAAATTACAATTAATAGGTAATTTGATTGTCATTTAAGTGAAATTACTGAACTTAAATATACATGAGCTTGCTAAAAATGATAATTCTAGAAGAAAATGTCAGATGGCACATCTTTTGAGGCTTTTGCATCTGAACTCTTCAAGTCTAAAGCTTAATGTTAATTGAATGACTTAAATTATTTCCTTAGGTTTTACATTTTAGGTAACATTTTATAAAAGGTGCTGAAATGTTAATGCTTTACATCATTATATTTATGACATGTCACTTTTTGTGCTGCTAATGTTAGAAATCTTATCATCTAGCAGATTACCAGAGACATCAGTTGCCTATTAATATTTACTTTGAGAAGCACCATGCATTTGCAGTAGCAGAGTTACTATGGGAAGATTCTTATTTTCTTTACATCATGTTCACCATCCAAAGTGGTTGTCATATTGTTGATCATGCTATTTGAAATTTTGAAATTGTGAAATCGAATGGCTTTCTTATTATTGTGACGCCATGGTAACAACTCTCATTTTCTTCTCTTCCATTCATGTGTCCACTGTCCTTGATAAGCTCCTTCCTCACTGCAGACAGTAGTGACTCAGGTCTCCAGCTCACCATGCCACTGAATTCACTTCATTCATGTCACCCACGCAGTATTATTTGCTCTGCACATAGTTAAATATTGTGAATGCTCGTTTTTACCATGTTTAATTGAAAAAGATAAAGATTGAATGGCAGGATCAGTCCAGTAGATCTATCAGAATGTGAGCAATTTTTGATTCTGCTTTATTAAACCTATAAAACAGAGAAAGAAACAATAAAATAGGGCTTAATATATGCTAGCTAAAAATTTGTGTGGATAACATTTTATGAGGCGAGAGTTCGATTGATGAGTATGTTTCAACTATAGATCTTTTTTTGTTTAGAAATGATGTAATAATATTAATCATATAGTACTAAATGGTATTCAGGAAAATAAGAGTCAAAAGGGACACGTTTCTGACCCGGTGTTGATCAAGGCACTTTTGAGTCTTTTTGATGGTCAAAACACTGCTGTTGATCACACATACCGGAGTATCATTTGACCCAGATGGTCATACTTTCTGTAAGCATAGTGGTTTGGGAGTAACCATATAGCTCTACAGTGAAGTTTTGATTGATGCCACCTCTCAATGGCCTCATCTGACAGAGTACCTGCCATAAATCTCACTGTCCTCTGGTGCTTTATGGAGGAATCCATGAGAGCATAATATTCTTATATAATACAGCCTACATTTTTAAGGAAAATTAGATACAGCTGCAGAGACAAATAATTTATGTTGTACATTTTTCCACCACATATATATGTCAAGAGGTTAGTTCTTTAGGGATCGACAGAGGTAAAAGGAAACATTATTAAAGGGATAGTTCACTTTGAAATTATTTTTTTATGTTTTAGCTTACCTCAAGGGCATTCAAGATGTAGGTGTCTTTGTTTCCACAGTATTTTCAATTTTGATATTTTTAGGTCAAACTATTCTTGTCTGTCATTCATACAATGGTGGTCTATGGGGTCCACCTCAAAGTGCATGCACAGAGAAGTCCAAATTAAACATGATTTAATACTCATAAATGTAAGTATGGCCTAAGACACGAAACGAGCGGTTTGTGTGAGAAAACAAACAGTACCGGAAGTAATCTCTCGCACATGTCACTCATTGTTTACACAGAGATTTTGGAAGGTTTACCTTTCACTGTGAAGATCTAAACATATTTAGATATACAGGAAATGGAAGACGATTTCGATACATCAACAGGCAACGTTGAATTTTTCGCAACCACGCGAGAGACCACTTCTGACGCTTTCCAGTGCATGCGCTGACCGAAAGCGTGCACGATACTCAGATCACTTGGACGTGGCGGTTATAAGAAGTAAAATTATATAAATACTTTTCATTTTCTCACACAAATCACTAGTTTAGCCTTGTGTCTTAGGCCATCAACGTGTACTTACATTTCCGAGTCACTAAATCATGTTTAATTTGGACTTCTCTGTGCATGCTCTTTGAGGTGGTGAGACCTCCACACTGTAAAAAATATCCGTGATTTTAACAGTAAAATACTTTAAAAATGCTACAGTGCAAAACTGTTAATTGGTAAACAGAAAGTTTCTGTACTATAAATAACTGTGATATAATTTGACAGTAAAATACCGTTAAATTTACAGTTTTTGAAAGTGAAAAAGAACAAATCGTTGTATAATTTACAGTGAAAAAACGTAAATTGACATTCCCACAATTGACACTTCACATTTTAAGTATTTTTGTTGAAATAACTATGGTTCCTCATAGTTTTATTGTTTTTTTTCTAATCAGTTATGTACATTAGGGTTTTATGTTGCATTTAATGTTGTGAAATTAATGTTTATTGCATTTTTTATTGTATGTGTGTTACCATGATGGTGCTTAATGTTTGTGTGAATGACATTGTGCCGTTTCTTTAAATAAGTATTGCTTTCTGCAAGCAATCACTTGTAATGAGCTTGCTCATTTAACTCTCATTACTGCTGTGATGATTGTTGGTTGTCAGTGTATTATAATGGTCTAAATCCGATATCAATACGTCAATAAGTTGGTAAATCCACATTTTATCAGAAAATAAAATACGGTTTATTACTGTAATTTTTAAGTTAAGTCTGTAAAACCATTAACGTTCATACCGTATTTTTAACGGTAAAGTTCTGGCAACCACAGCTGCCGTTTTTACCGTAAAATTTACGGTTTATTTTTTACAGTGCATTATATGACTGACAGACAAGAACGGTTTGATCTAAAAATATCAAAATTGAAAATGCTTTGCCAAAGACACCTACATCTTGGAAGCCCTTGAGGTAAGCTAAATCAAAAATAATTTCAAAGTGAACTATCCCTTTAAGAGCTCAGCATAGCTCAGGTATTTATACTACACTTGTTAAATTGCTATGTAAAATTGAAGGAACAGCATGAATTGTCGCCCTTCATCAAATCTCAATGACACTCAGAAAAAGGGAGAGTGTGCAACCAGTTCACTTCATTCTCTCCAAACAGTAATTATGTTCAGAATGTAATTTGATCAAAGGTCTGTTGCTATTCGGAAATGTGATGTAGTATTTTTTTAACCTAAAAAAATGTATGTATATTTTATTGCAAGATAACATGCCTCATGTCAGAATCTTGTACAGATGCTGTCTGTCCAGATGTGTGAGGTCATGTGGGAGCTAGAAGCAGAGAAAGGGAGTGTTTGTCCAAACTGAAAAACGTCACGTCAGGTATGTACACCGTGCGTATCCTTCACCGTATGACAACTGTGTGCATGTAAAGATAGTGTGATTTCTTTATTGGTGATATACGCTGTAAAAAATATTCTATTACATTTTTTTGTAATCATCGACTGCTATGGTTACCAAAATGAACCTTTAACCTTAAAATGTACTAATAACCACCATAATAATACAGGTGGAACAACAGAAAGCCACTTGATGAGTCATTAGTGACCTGTCCATAAAACATGTCCAGTACTTATGCTGAAGGTGCACAAGGTCATACTCAAGACAAAACACCATCAGTGCAACACTCAAATAATGCTATAATGTAAAATGCCCTAACATTACTGAATGAAACATGTAATGCATCACACAGGGATTTCTGGGAAAGTAATTTTATTTTTCTCACCATAAATTATATGGTAATTTTTTACTTTCAAAATTATAATGCAATGTCAAACCAGTTAACAAATTAACAATTACTAACGAAAAAAATAATAATAATAATTTACCAGTAAGTTCTGTGATTGTTATCTTAACTCTGCTTATAATGTGAACACTTCAACTAGAAATGGTCACATAATAGAAATAGCAGCATAACTCCATACAGGAGCACTGCAAACATAAAGCAGCGTATTAAAAAAAGTGGAATATGAGGTTGGCCTAATACTGCTTGAGCAACATTTTAAGTGTGTTAAGATCTGATTAAGATCTGTGCTCAAAATTTTGCTCTGCTGCTTATCTGAATACCTGCAAAGGTGCAAATTTTCCAACATTGGTTAGATAATTGTGGTTTTGTATTTGCTTCTCTGGGTCATAACTGATCAGGTTTTAGAAGAGGTTACAAAGGTAGCATACCTTTGTAACCTCTTCTAAAACCTAGATCAATGTTATTAGCCAGCATGGCTAATTAGGCAGAAATGTCATTCTGTGCAGTGCGATCTTCACAACATCGGGTGTTTTCACTGTCATTATCTGCATGATTTAACCAGTGGTTGTTTCCGAGCTGTGACTCAGCAGGTTGTTTTTGCTCGCGGCTAACAAAATCATTTTTTGTGAATTATTTTTCCATTACTGATTTGATCTTAGACTTTGTTCAGAGAGCAAATCCATGTGGTACCCACAAAATTCAGTTCAGTCCAGATTCACACGGTGCCACATTTCATGTAATCAAAGGGTTAATTCACAGAAAAATAAAAATTCTGGTATTAAAGGAGAAGTTCGCTTTTAAAAAACTTTTGCTGATAATTTACTCACCCCCATGTCATCCAAGATGTCCATTTCTTTCTTTCTTCAGTTGAAAAGAAGTTAAGGTTTTTGATGAAAACATTCCAGATTTTTCTCCACAATGGACTTTATTGGGAACCAAACGGATCAAGGTCCAAATGAGAGTTTCAGTGCAGCTTCAAAGGGCTTTAAACAACACCAGATGATGAATAAGGTTATTATTAGGGTTGGGTATCGTTTGAATTTGAACGATTCTGATTCCTTGTTTTGATTCCAGTTCCTGAACGATTCTCGATTCCGATTCTTTTAAGAGGCAGGGTCAAAAAAGTTTAAGTAACCTTGCTAACCAATGGTCTTTCTGAAGGAAATACTCCTTTCTGAAGGAAATACTCCTTCTGTCACAAATTTAGCATTTCGTTATTTTTAGAAAAGTGAAGCCACACTTTGGACCGCTGACGTAAGATACCCATGTTCCCACTCGGTGCGGTTATGCCAACACTTCCGGTAGACGCTTCTTTGTTGGTGTTGTTCAGCGGTTTCTTCTTCCAGTCGGCGGACTGTGAATATCGAAACTCAGGAATCGAAATTTTAACTTTTGAACGATTCCGGGAAAAATGAAAAGTTAGTCCCGGTTCCAAGTGGATACTCAATTCTCGATACCCAACCCTAGTTATTATCTAGCAAAACGATCCGTCGTTTAAAAAATAAATAAAAAAGTTTAAGTTTTATAAGCACAAATGCTCGCCTTGCTCTGTTCTGTGATGCGCGTTTGTGACTCTCCTGTTCAAACTCAAAATGAACAAATCTTTTTTCGAGTCATGACTCGAAGGGTCCTAAGATAAGACCCTTATTCATCGTCTAGTGTCAGTTTTAAAGCCCTTTGAAGCTGCACTGACACTCTCATTTGGACCTTGACCTGTTTGGTTCCCAATAAAGTCCATTATATGGAAAAAATCCTGGAATGTTTTCATCCAAAAACCTTAATATATTTCTGACTGAAGAAAGAAAGACGTGGACATCTTGGATGACATGGAGGTAAGTAAATTATCAGCAAATGTTTTTTAAAAGTGAACTACTCATTTAATTACTCACCCTCATGTCACATTTCAAACCCGTAAGAGCATTCCTTTTCGAAACACAAATTAAGGTATTTTTGATGAAATCCGAGAGCTTTCTGACCCTCCAAGATGGTCAGATGACAACCAATGTAGTCACATGGACTATTTCAACAATGTCTTGACTACCTTTCTGGGCCTTGAAAGTAATTATTACATTGTAGTCTATGGGGGTCAGAAAGCTCTCGGATTTAATTTGATATTAATTTCACCTTTTTTTCACCTCAAAATTAAAGTCTGATTCTGCTGTAATGATGGAAAAACATGAAAAAAAGGTCACTAGTGAGATCAAGTTATGTTTGACTGTTCATTACTGGCAAGGAAGACAACCACAAATGACCCATGATAACTCACATTTAATTGCAAATTCTAGTAACACATTACATATTAGGGTACCTGAATTACTGGAATCATTTACAGGGATTTGTGTGTGTGAAAACGCTAGTAAATTAAACTCGTATGTGTCTTAGCTTGTAGACTTCACCCCGAAGCTTCAGTACTTGACTATTGGGTATGTACCTCATCAAACAGAAACGTCCTAGGCCTAGTCCTGTCTAATTTCATATTGATTTTGTTTTTAATGGACAAAGCAATTACAAAAGCTAGTTGTATGAAACTGAGGTCTGATTGTGGCTAGTGTGTCAAAGTTGTGTGTTGTCATTTGTGTGATGTAAATCTCAATCACAAATCTCCCTTGAGTAATATATTTTAGAACAATATGCAAATTGTTTCCACAGACTGTGAGATGTACTTTGATAAAGCTCAATCCCATGGCATTGTGTTTGATTGGTTTCTCTTTTTCATGTAGCCCAGTCTGTTATAAAAATCTGATATCAGTTATTTGATTCTCAGAGCGAAGAATTAAATATGGAATTACGTCAGCTCTACAAATCAAACGGTGTAACACAATTTAAACTCACCCTATCTATTATCTAAATGTATGTTATTGATCTTTTCGTGAATGATTCATCCATGCATGTTTTTATATTAAAATGTGTCATTTTTAAAGGGACACCATGCTGGAATCCCGTTTTTCCCATATTATACTTGTATTTAATTTTACTGTAATAAATGCACACAGAGCGTGACGTGTTGCATAGTATACAATAGTACATTGTATTTAATTTGTTGTTTAATGAGATCTATATGTTGTTGGTGTCGAGAATTTTCACATGATTAAACACATAGATCCAACAATTATCCCCATGAACTTTAATGGTCCAGTGGCAGAACTTTTGCCAAGCGTGCCAGAGGTTCTGGGTTCTAATCCGTACTAGTTGTATAGTTTATTTTCCTTATTAAAACCGATTGTTTAGTAGTGGTTGTATATCAAAGCAGGGACGCCTTTTTTTGTGCATTAGGTTTTGTGATTTCAACGTAGCAAAAATAGAGAGTCTCCCAGTCCCCGCAACTGGACAAAATATTTCAACAATGTTTTTGAGGAATTAGGTGATTAAGATTTGTCTTGGCACAGCTACTAGAAGATTTACAACTGTCAGACTGTCGTCAAGCTGAGTTTGACAGTATTTTGTCAGTTTCCATCCCCTAAAAAGTGTTTTTCTTCATTTCTGTGATCAGGTTGCACAGGCGAATGGGATAGAGCGTGTTGGCCATCAGCCAGGATTGGAGAGCTGGTCACCATCCCATGTCCAAATTACTTCAGCCATGTCAGTGATCAGAGAGGTATGTCAATGACTTTTCCAATAAATATAGAGATGCAAAATGTATTTCAATAAACCTCCAGTCTTTCTGAACATTACTCTATTTTCTTATCATTCTTGATAACATCTATTAAAGTCACTCAGTAGTGCAGCAACCTCTTTAGAGACTTATTTTCATTGACAGCAAATCTCCTCGTTATGACTGAATTAGCATCATAACCAATATCACATTACTTAAAGACTATGCCAAAGCCTTTTTCTGAGTTCTTCTGATTAGTCTTTGCTGCTCTGGAGACAAGAGAAAGATTGTCTCTGTTATTGAGACCTGCTGCTGTAGTTTAGCAACGATATTTACACACAAACTGTAATCATGTGACTTTCTTTGGGGAGAACGTGGTGGGCAATTATTTGCTGAGAATTCATGACTGCTGTAATTTATTCAAACAAGCAAAGCCATTGCTAACTTTTAATACATATAGTAAGCCTTTTGTGGTTGCGTTAGGATAATCAGGGATTAGCTGTGTATTTAGCAACAGAACATGAAATCAAGGTAGCTGTGTTTTTATGGATACCAAGAATTAGACATGACAATATCTATTCTTGCATCTTTTATAAAGGGTGTTTTAATGTAACACACACAAACACTACTGGGTCAGTATTTTTTTTAACATAAATTAGTTTTTTATTGTGAAATAGTATTAATATTTCACAATATTACTTTTTTTCTATATGTTTTAAGCCTTGGTGTCCATGTCATTCTTTTTTCAGTTAAAAAGAAATTATGGTTTTTTATGAAAACATTCCAGGACTTTTCTCAATATAATGGACTTCAATGGAACTAAACGGTTCAAGGTCCAAAAGACAGTTTCAGTGCAAACTTAAAACTGTTCAGAAGGGCTTTAAACAATTCCAGACGATGAATAAGCGCTTTTATCAAGCGAAACGATCACTCATCTAAAAAAGAAATAACAAAGTTTATGTTTTATAAGCTCAAATGCTCACCTTGCTCTGTTCTGTGATGGCGTTCGTGACTCTCCTGTTTGAAACTCGTTCATCAAAACTAATCTTTTCCCGAGTAAATGACACGAAAAAGATTTGTTCATTTTGATAAACGAGTTTGAACAGGAGAGTCACGAACGCGCATCACAGAACAGAGCAAGCGACCATTTGAGCTTGAACTTAAACATTGTTTTTTTTTTTTTTTTTAAATGAGCGACCGTTTCGCTTGATAAGACCCTTATTCATCGTCTGGAATCGTTTAAAGCCCTTTGAACAGTTTGCACTAAAACTGTCTTTTGGACCTTGAACCGTTTGGTTACCAGAAAAATGCATTATATGGAGAAAAATCCTGTAATGTTTTCATCAAAAACCTTCATTTCTTTTCGACTGAAGAAAGAAAGACACGGATATGCTTGGATGACATTGGGGTGAGTAAATTATCAGCGGCGTTTTTTTTAAAAGTGAACTTCTCCTTTAAAAATAATCAACGTTACCAAAAAGAACCTTTAACATCAATGAAACCTTTCCATTATACAAAAGTTTCTTTATAGTAGAAAAGATACTTTTATATATGTTCTCCACACTTCTTTTAAGAACTGTTCAGTGAAAGGTTCATCGTCATGAAAACCCCCTTTTGGAAGCTTTATTTTTAAGAGTGTATAAATGTTGCTGTATGAGTGAATGTCCTTTAGAGTCCTTGACTTATGTACTATTTGCTGGCTGGCTAAGAACTAAACTGTTTTCACCATAATTTTACTAGCTTGCATTTATAGATGGCTGCTGACTTATCTTTTTCTACTAGACTGTCCAATATACCTGTCAATCATACTGTCCTTTGATGGACAGGTTTAAACATGAGCACTCATATCATGCCAGACGTCATTCAAACGAAACCTTACCTTGATTTATTTTAGTGTTTGTAACTGTCTGGGGAATTAAAAAAAACGCCTTTTGTCATAAAGTTAATGGAACAGCCTTCGTTTCTTATTTTCAGCAATAATCATTATTTTGATTTCACCCTGGCTCTTAAATTGTCCTTTTCCCTCTCAAGCACACAGAGGAGTAAAAGAAGTCATGTTGAAATGAAATGTCCAGAGGAACTGAGGAGTCTACGGCAGTTAAGTTTGCCAATATTCTCTAGGGTGGGTTGCTCAGTAATCATGAAATTGTAAAGGATAATGACTGTGTGGATCAATAAGGTTTTCAAAGTGATCTTACTTTAAAAGCAGCTGTGACATCCATGCAGTTCTTATGTAGGGGCCATTTCTGTAATGACACATCTTTAAAAATACAGCACTTTTGGCCAAGCTCGTATAAAGGCTTGCCATATGTTGAATATGTGCCTCTCTTTCTGTAGAAAATATTTATTTGAATGTCCTTCTTCTCATTTGCGCTTTCTGTCAAAATTTTAGCTTTGATTTATGACCCTGATTTCATCCTATGAACTGTTTACACATTTCTAATAGCTTCCAGGTCATATCTCCGTCTGGCTGAAAGGGTCATGCCTTTCCTGTGAAACTCTGAGTGCTCTGGAGAGAGTGCTTTTTGGAAGAAATCCCAAACATGGATTGAGGGATTTAGATGGTACCGGGTGAAATGCAGTGGATTTATCTTGTAGATTTCATGCAGGAGATAGCCTTTGGTGAGCTGTGATACAGGCCAGATGTGAATGGGAAAATACCTGGATGTTAGCTTGGGGGCTGGCCAAATTGATGTTCATGTGATGGGAAAAAACTGATAACAAACTGACTGGGAATGTTGAGCTGGATTTTAGGGGAGACAGAGGCACATATAACATGTTGATGGAACAATTTATGAACCAGAGGGAAGAACAAAGGACATGTATGGACCCAGTGGACGCAAAAATCCTCATTAATTTATAGCAAACAGATTGAGACTTTCTGGACCAATCAAAGGAAACGTTTGTTTTCCTAAGCACAGATTTCCCAGAAATGCTCCATGTTTATTGCCCAGAAGAGTGTTTAAAAGATATTCAGCTGTAAATGTTGATAATATTAGATAGAATTGTTTTATTAGGGTGCCTACAGTATACACACTAGAGTTTAATCTGCACTACTTGATGCGATTACACTGATTTCAGTGAAATATGCCAAATTTATGCAACCATAAGTTGGATTGTATTGCTTTTGGAAAGCCAGTTCAATCTATTCACTTCATTTAATGGTCTCACAATGAATCACACACATTTTTATCCATCAAAGCTTTCTGTATTGTGTAGGTACCCTTACTAACAGTGGGTTTGATTTTATTTTTGGCCACACTTGAATATTTGTATAAAATATCAACCCATGTGACATTTATTTTACAGAGAGCACTAACACCTATCAAGCGAAATAAGTGTGAACTTAAGGAGAACTGAATTTATAATGCCACAAAACAAACGACAGGAACAACAAAACCTTAGAGTCTTAGAAACAGTTAAAAAAAATACTTTTTTTCAGACATTTTTAAGTGGTTTAATTGCATAAATGTAGCCATTTAGGACTGTTGTGTGTGTAGAAATATTTGTTTACGGCTCTTTCCTAATAGCACTGATGCTTTGTGTGTCAAGCCTCAAGACTGAATCTCAATTCCAGTATTCCAGCTGTTCCTATATTATCCAACAGAAGTAAAATTCCTTTCTGAAACTCAATCTGTCCAGTTGTAGTATCAGATTACAGATTCAAAAGAATCTACCAGGTCTTGTGTTATGGTCAAATCAAAAGGCAATTCATTTTTATAGGAGCATGGAAAGGA
Source organism: Hybognathus amarus (assembly GCA_030378365.1). Lineage (NCBI taxonomy): Eukaryota > Metazoa > Chordata > Actinopteri > Cypriniformes > Leuciscidae > Hybognathus > Hybognathus amarus. The sequence continues at coordinate 785,991 of JAQIUQ010004286.1, forward strand.
AAACAAGCGTTACGAAACTTGGCAGCACACAGATCCAGGGACATGTCGTAAATTTATGGAGGGTGGAGCTTCTAGTGTCCTAACACATGTGAACTTTTTACCCAGGAGCTTTACAGCAAACATACAGTCATTAATCTTCTCAACTTTTCAGAGTGGTTTCTTTGCTCATAACTCAGACTTCACTTTCATGCTTCAGACAAACACACTGTCAATAGGGCAATGACCTCATGATGACACCTCATATAAATGTTCAGGAAGTAAAGTTTACCAAACCAGAGCTGTTCTACGTTACGTTTACATGCTCGCAAGCAAAGGTAAACACAAAGTTCATGGTTCAGTATTAAACCTCAATCAAGAATGTGTGGCCTAATGTTGATTTCTATAATAATTCATTTCCATTTGTCTTTCCTTTTCTAAAAATAAAAGGGGCTACTATTGTATCACTTACTATAGAAGTGAATGTGGCCAATCCATTTTAGTTTTATTTATATACTTTATAGTATTTATTAGTATTTTGAATTATTTTTTTTAATGTAATTTTATTTCTTTTTTATTGAATTTTTTATTGAATTTATTTTTTAATGTAATTTTATAGCTTTATGTTTTTTTTATTTTTTCTGTATAGCTATTTAATTCGAGAACTTTTAGTACTTCAATTTAAACTTTTCAACTTTCAAAATTTTAAGTTTGAAAGATTTTCATTTACAATTGCAATTGATATTTCCGCTATATTTCAATTGCCAAAAATGATTTCTAATAATTGTATTGAACAATAATGTAAATAGTCGTAAAAATTTAAATACTGTTTCAAAAGTTTAGAGGTAAGACATTAACACTATTTAAAAAAATGTCTTGTCCAATTTTTAAAACTTTTTCATCTTGACAACACAAGACTATTATAAAGAATAGATATACTCGCAAAGTTCCTTTTTCGTTCTTTGGGTAAAAAAAAAAAAATTATGAAATATGTGCCCAGCAAGTAGGGAGCGCGGGGCACAACGTAATGCGGGGCTAGTTGTAACACGCTTGTTTTAAATACTTCCACACATGCTGGCATGACAAAACTTGGTATTTTTACTAGTTGCCATTTCAACACTATATAGAGAAAAAAATGCGCCAAAATTCCAAAATCTTTGTAAGATATCACTGAACATTTATTTAACCATAGCAAAAGTGCATTTCTTACTTAAGTACAATTTTTCGTCTCTCATTTTTTGTGTTTATTTAAAATTAGACAAATCTGATATTATTTTAATCTCCAATCTGTTGTTTAACCGTTGATTTAGTTCTTTCATGCTTCGCTAACTAGCAGAAGACACTAGCAGGGTTTAAATCACAGTTGTGCAGTTGGGGCATGTTGTAACACTGTGTTACAATGTGCCCCTATTAGAAATATGATATTATATTCTATACTTTTATGATTTCTATTGAGAAACATGAGAAACATGTAAATAAAGACTGAGAGTCAATGCTCAGAAATTATTAAAGTATTATTTTGTTTTTGAATTATGCTGTATAGCTGTGTTTTCCGATGTGTGTGTAGTCAATCTCAAAAATTAGTTTATTTTTAATTATTAAAAATGCTGTTATTTTATATAAAAATGTTAATAATTGTATTTTATTAAGAAAATATTTTGGTTTGACTTGCAAATGTTTTTGATCAGATCAGATAGCATTTTAAGCTGTCATATGGTGATGTTACAATGTGCCCCTCACATGTTACAATTTACCCCACCTATGGGGCATGTTGTCACATTTCACTTCCATTCTTTCAGGGTAAATCAAGAAAAAAGTATACACTGTATTCATAAAACAAAACCACATAATTGTGCTAGACATGTGGGAAATTAATGTGGGGAGAAAAAACTCTAAACCCTAAGTAGATTTACACAAATTGACAAAGTCAAAAAGTGTTACTTTGTGCCCCGCTCTCCCCTATACTGTTAGCGAACATCCCGTTTAGATGAGTATGTAAGTATGTGATGCACACTTTCCATTCAACAAACAACATTAATGACAGCAGTTAGAAAACAGCTGCTAAAGAAAGTGTCTGATTATAGCGATAAGGACATGTTTGCACAAGCTCTGCAATTCAGTACTCCAGTCAAGTCGCATCATGTTGATAAACTAATTTATACAGTGAATTGCTTTAAAGCAAGCAGTTTTACAGTATTAAACTAAAAAAAACAGCATCAGCGTCCCTTTCAATTAGAAATACAACTTAATTTTCTACTATAAAGCTGCTCTCCAGCATTACCACATCAGATTACTACGTCAAAGAAGGCAGAGCTTTTCATTCACTCATATTTTTTTTATTTCATTCTTTTGAATTTTTTTCAAAAACTCTTATCACATCCACGGACCAACCTTGAAGGTGTTTACCAACTGGAGCGAACTTTTCCTGTAAGTGAATGTGACCATTATTTTGGAGGCATGCCACAAATCCTGTTGGATTGAGTTTAGCTTGTATTGACCTTACTCAATACTATTTTTAATTGTCCACATTCTTACGACTTCTCACAACAGTTCCACTTTTGGAGCTGCTGTCATAATAATACATCAAGTAGCTTGCTTTTGAAAGAGAAGGACACACCTAAACACCCACCTTTACTGCAGAAATCTGCTGTAATAACACTTTGCTCAAAGAGCTTTATCAAAAGCCCAGTCAGATTCATGTTTGTACAAGTCATGCTACTGTCAACACCAAAACATTATCAGAACCAGAACCCCCATTCTCTCCCTTCAGGCTTTCAGTGAATCTTGCGTTAATTCTGACTGGAGCGAGCTTAAATCTGAGGCCCTGCGTGTGTTTCTGCAGCGTGCTTCGAGGCAGACGATCTCTTCAAAGGCCCGCTTTGAAATAACATAACAGCAGGTTGATTAGTTCGGATGTTCGGTCCACATCTTCATACACGGCACTGACAATCCTCATTGTCTTGTCTTTCGGGATGATGAAAGCATTCTTCTGACAATCCCTCATTGAAAACAAACCTAGCCTCTAGCAGCAGTAGCTTATCTGCCTCGGTCTTGCCCCATTGCTTAAGATTACACCGTCAATCTTGTGCGTTTTTAATGCACATGTATTTTGATGAGGAGATTGTCATGTAGGAAAAACAGACTGAATGGCAGTGCTTTTGTCATGGACAGGAATAACAAAATTGAGCTATTGAAGGATTCTGCATGCTTTGGATGCTGATTTGAGTTGAGCAGGAGCGGTCGTTGACTATAATCTGTTTATTAGCTATCATCACTATAAAATAGCTCATATTTGATGTAATTCTGTTGCAGGCACTGTGAATGTCCCCAATCCTCACTTTGTCTAAATGTAGATTTTCGCTCTCAGAGGTAAAACATCATCAGCTACACACACTGCTGGCAGACTGATAATGAGGTTTCCAAGCTGTCCCATCTGAGGGAGATGATCACCGCTACAACTTGCCAAACGCATATCAAACGTTCCAAAAAAACGTTCAGTGTTTTGCAGTGAGAGCCATTTTAATTGGATGTGGAGCTGCTGTTTAACTTCAGAAATAGAAAGCAGCTTCTCTGTTCATGTTACCATGTTTAAAGGCTTGGTGAACAGGCAGAATGGGGTGGTGAAAATCTGTCAATTAATTGTGGAAGCTTGGAGAAAATGTTCCTTTGTTGCTAAAGGCTTTTTTAGCTATAGCTGATTTTATGACATTCTGTTATAATTAATGCGCAGTGGATTTACATCCATGTATCTCTGTTCACAAGTGGATGTGTTCTTTAAAGGTTCATGCCTACCTTCTTTGATGCCCTTATTCTCCCAAGGATGACCAGGTTCCCACAAATGAGAGTAACATTTTCAGTGATGTGAAGTGGATGTTTTATTCATGACTAATCTCTGTTATTGTGAGGCAAATTTTCCCCTGGGAAATTTGTTAGATAAAAATACAACCAGTGACAAACAGTATATCCAACTTTTATCTTATTTGATCTTATTTAATTTATTTATTTTTTGATAGAAAACGCTATTTCCTAATGCAGAGTGAGACATCTGCATGACATTTTAGTACAGTACTTGGTTTAGTCAGAGACAAATTTACAACCCTTTCCTCGTAGTACAGGAAATATTTTTAGGAGGTGCTGTTTTTTAAAATTCCATTCCTTTCTATTCATCTTCTCTTGTGACATCAACCCTCATAAAACCTGGCCTCAAGTCTATGCCAGAAAGGTCATGAATTTGATAAGCGTGACATAGACGTTACATGTGGTGCAGAAAAGTGAGAGGAGGATCTATTGGGTCATTATGAGAATGTCATAATGTGTCCAGTGAGTAAAAGGATTTTCCAGCTGGTATTTCAGGCAGCGATAAGACCGACAGGACTACATCTGTTATTTTTCCTCCTCTTTGCAGAGTGTGATTACCTGATGATGAGCTTGTGTACTCTACTTCACAAATCAGCTCCATTCAGTTTGAAGTCCTCCTGGCCTGAGAGCATTCTCAAGCCAATTAACATTTAGCACAATGACCAGTCGCTGAAATTTGCTTCTCCAAACTGCAAGGAAAACCGTTCCAAAAAATGTCAGATCATTTCATTAAATTTTGCTCATAAAATTCAAAGATAAAATTTGGTGTTGCAACATCAAAAAAAAAAAAAAGATAAGTCTAAGATGTTCCAAGTTTTCCAGTGCATGTAGATGATTAATTCATTGGCCGCTTGAGATCCATGAAGTGCTCATTTCCTTTGCTTGTTTTGCAGTAATCGGTCAGGTCATTTTTGGCGATGCGTTTTTAAGTGTGCCTGAGTAGCAGTGATTATATGGAAGAATTAAGCTGTGATTGAATCTTCTAGTTTAACGTATTAACCGCCCTTTTGCCATTTGCAGGAAACATTTCGAAGAGCTGTACTGACAATGGCTGGACAGAAATCAACCCAGTTGCTGTTGCGTTCAACTGTGGCTACGACCCAAATATCACAGAGGATGGAAACATGGTCCGTATGAATGCTTTTTTTCCCATTGTTTTGATTGGCATCCAGTGTGGTTTAATTAGTAACTACATACATTTTCACAGGTACCAAATACGCAATCAATTTAGTTTTCTGTTTTTTAAGTTATATTGTTTAGCATTTTTGCCTTTGTTGGACAGGATAGTCAAAAAGAGACAGGAGGGGCACAGTATTGGGAAAGGACCATGAGTTTGGTCGCCTAAAGTTGTGCTATATCTCGGAACGCCGCCATAAGACTATGGCTTCAACATCAATCGAGTTCACTTTTAAATCTAAAATAAATCAATTAATACAATGCATGGTTGGTGCCCAAAGGTTAAGAGTCTTTATGTAAGAATAGCCACGTTTCCACTGAAATTACCCGGAACAATCTGTCTCAGGAACTTTTTTCCCTCAGACCTGTTGCTCGTCTTGTGACATAGGACTGTGGTCAACTTTCCAGTTCACGTTGGATTTCATCCTCTGTATATAAGCTTAAACGGATAGTTCACTTTAAAATAAATTTTTGATATGTTTTAGCTTACCTCAAGTGCATCCAAGATGTAGGTCTCTTTGTTTTTAGCAGTATTTTCAATTTTGATATTTTTAGGTCTAACTGTTTGTCATATAATGGAGGTCTATGGGGTCCTTCTCAAAGAGCATGCACAGAGAAGTCCAAATTAATAATGATTTAATGACTCGTAAATGTAAGTACACATTGATGGCCTAAGACACGAAACGAGCGGGTGTTTATATAGATTTTACGAATAGTCGAAACGAGTGTTTATATAGATTTTACCTCTTGTAACCACAGCCACGTCTAAGTGATCTGAGGGCATGGGAGCAATAAACAATATAAATACTGTTCGTTTTCTCACACAAACCGCTCATTTGATGTCTTAGGCTATCAATGTGTACTTACATTAAGGAGTCATTGAATCATGTTTAATTTGGTCTTTTCTGTGCATGCTCTTTGAGGTGGACCCCATAGACCTCCATTATATGACTGATAGACACGAACGGTTTGACCTAAAAATATCAAAATTGAAACTACTGCGGAAACCTACATTTTGGATGCCCTTGAGGTAGCCTAAGCTAAAACATACCTAAAATTAATTTCAAAGATAACTATCCCTTTAATAAAGACTGAACTTCGTCTTTGGCCCATTAATTTCATTTATTTAAAGTTCATATTAAAGTCCCAACTGACTTGGTTGGGAAAAAAATGGTGGTTGAAATAAAATGCAGTGTGGAGTCAACCAATCAAAATGCTGCGTGAACTCAACCAATCAGCATGTTCAGCGCCCCAGTCCCTCCTCCGAAAGTTCTTGAACTTTGAAAAAGTACTACCTTGTGAGCAGGGACTTTCTGAGAGGGACATTTTTATCCGGAACTTAATTTAGACCCTGGTACCTGGAGTCACAACACACTGAGTACCATCCTAGTACCACCCACTATGTCCCTAGTTCCTGTGGAAAGTTTCTGAAAGGGGAAACACTATTAATTTGAATTTTGAATTGAATACTTTATTATCCTCTTAGGGAAATTTTGTTGCTTATGTTTCACATGCTCACATACAGCACCAGCCATACACATCACATAATACAAAAAAAAAGTAATAATGAGTTCTACAGCGTCATCACTGAGACCTGCTCAGTACACAACTTCATTACATTTTGTTCAACAGTTTAACTGCCTGTGGCAGGAAGGAATTTTCCCCCCTATTTTTAAAAATTGCTGGCATCCTATACATTCGCCCAGAAGGTAATCTGTCATGATAAATTTGTTCCAAACCTCTCAAGGGGATACCAATTAGTTTGCTCGCTGTACTTAACACTTTCCTAATTGAACTCTTTTGTTTCACTGTGGCTTTTCCGAACCAACAGTTGATACAAAATGTAAAAATGCTTTCAATAAAAGAATTGTAAAAAAGTCTGAGGATTGAGACACTTATATTAAATGACATCTTTTAATAAGGAAAACATCTTTCTAAGGAAGTAAAGTCTTTGCTGTCCTTTTTTTGTTCACAGCCTGTCCATTTATCCCACCTCAGTTTATTATCAAGTATGACCCCAAGATATTTATACTCCTCACACTTTGTTTTGGCTCTCCTTTAATAGTGGTTACATTCATTGAAAACTCCTTCCTAAAATCAATGCACATCTACTTTGTATTAAAAATATTTAACTTAAGATTTGACATATCGCACCAAGAAATAAATTCATTTAAAACCGGTCCATGACTGTCCTCGCCCCCCTTTAAGAGACTGACTAGTGCAGTATCATCTGCAAATTTGATAAAAAACCTGCCTGAATGTGCACTTCTGCATTGATTTGTGTACAATATAAACAATAGGGGTGAGAGGACACAGCCCTGTGGGGATTCGAACATAATTTGTTTCTCCGACATTGATCCACCCACACTCACTCTCTGTACTCTGTTTCTTAAAAATCCCGCAACCACATAATCAGTCCCCCATCCAAGTTAAACTCTGTGGTTAATCTCTCAACCAGCACATTTGGCAATATTGTGTTAAATGCCGACGAAAAATCTGCAAATAGGATTCTCACATGGTTTTTGGAATCTTCAAGGTGTGTATATACAATATGCAACAATGTTAAAATTGCATCATCTACTCCCTTATTTGACTGATAGGTGAATTGTAAAGGGTCTAATAGATGCTGGGTTTTTGACACTACATACCTTTTAACAAGCTTTTCAAAGCTTTTAAACACCAGAGCGGTCAGTGCAATTGGTCGATAATCACTGAGCTCTACTGGTCTATTATTTTTAGGAACGGGTATAATATATTTGAAGTTTTCCAGATCTTTGGAATAGTAAAGTGAAAATGTACTATTAATGAGAGTGGCTGCATCTGAAATCTACTCTCTAAATAGGTAGTTCTTTTAAATAATTAATTACTTAATTTAAAAAATATGTTCTATATAGTTTGAATTTATGTAGTATCTGGAGATGCGACATTTGTCCAAGGGGATAATCCATCAGCCGGAAACTGGAGCTTCCCTTGGGGCCGTCATTGTATCAGACCATCACCTGCTGTTAGCATTCCATTCATTTTGGCGTCATGTTGACAGCAAATAACTCTACATCTGAGGCGTCCAAAGACTCCATTTGGCCATTATTTATTTCCAAAGAAAAACGACAATGTATAAAAGTCTCCATTACTTTGTATCTTACGTAATGGCCCCGTAGAAAGCTGTTTTTGTAAAAATAGGCAAATGATTGCGTCATAACCCCGGGACTCTGTCGCACAGTAGAGAAATTACCGTTTAGACAGAAGGAGAAGGCTATCATTGACATTTTTTTCCCTCATAGGGTGAATTCCTGGGCTCTGTGAGAATTGGATACACCATTGGTCACACTGTGTCTCTTATATCCCTCATTATTGCCATCATCATCCTGTGCTTTTTCAGGTAAATCCTCAAATACAACTCAAAATATACCATTGATGTGTTTAATAGGACAGGAGTCATACGACCTTGGCTCTTTATGGCTTTTGCCTTTCTCACTAGAAAGAAACTCCCAAATAACTCAGATTTGATAGTTTTGTTGTCCTCAGTGGATACCCACATTTTATATGATTTGATTCAGCTGTGATCTAGCAGCAAATCAGTGTTCTGCTAAATCACACTGGTGTCAAGCCAGAAGACCTTGTTCAAAATGCCCTGTTTTAAATCACATTTAACAATACAGTGCAAAAGTGCACCAATTCAGGCATTTGATTGGGCTGTACAGAGTTTCCATTATTGCACAACCTCCCAAACAAAATGGCTCGGTGTTTTGCGAATGTCCCGCTCGGTGACCTCAGAGGCGAAGCCAGATCTCAAGTGTTTTGAACAGCTTCCTCTTTTAGCTTACATCACACATAATTAAACAGGAACACAGTTCTTGAGAGTCTTGAAATGTTTAAGCTCTCATACATAGTATACAAGTTACTCAGCTTTGAACACAAGCAGTGTGTTTCAACTGGCTCTCCTCAACATCAACAGTATATATGAGTGAAAAACACTCTGAGTGCAGATAGTAATTTAGCCTACGGAAATATCATGAATTGAGAATTTGATATGTAAATGTGTTTGTGTGTGTGTTCCAAATTATTATCCAATTGATTTTTTTGAAAGAAAAATCTTTCTATGAAGATGAAAAAGCGTGAAATGGTGCAATGTCTTTCAAAAGGCATGAAAACAACTAATATTTTGTGAAAACTGAATAGAGATAATCAAACTGTCGAAAGATTTGTGAGTGATTTAAAGGACAGAGAGCCCGATCAGATAAAAGCTTATTAAGGGAAGTGTCTGTCAAATAAATGAATTGTATCAAAAGTACAGCTATAAAAAAGCCACTGCTGAACAGCAAACAGTTGAAGGATTATGTGTTGCCTATTTCAGTCATCTTTAGTCAGATGTTTACATTGTGACTGTGCTTCAGATGCAATCAACTCTTGCAATCCACTCTAGATCGATCTCCTGTGGGAGAGCGAGGGCCTAACAGTTTCCTATTGTATGGAGCCCTTTTGTCTTAATGTATAAAATTCTGTCACAGACATTGGGCTGGGGAGGTAACAAGTAACTAATGTAACTAAGGGTGCTTTCACACCTGGATCAATTGGAGACGTTGTTCCAAAACAAAGGGGCGTTTCCCTTTTGGCCCGGTTCGTTTGGTTTGGTTAACATTGCTCAAAGCATGCTAATGAGGAGCCATTAATGGTCTTACCTGTGATTATCCTTATTGTAACAAATACTAGTTAAACTATTACAAGAACTTTAAGGCTAAGTTCAAGTTAGAATCAACAGCTTTAATGCCTGGACCTTCTTTAATTATTGACTAAACAATTGGTTTCCCCCATGTATAATATGTATTCAGCTAATAATGACAGATATAAGGAAAAACAGATGTGTGGAAATTAACATTGTCAATATTAAAATATTTTAAAGGGTAACTAAACCTCTGGTCAGAGCCCGACTCCACCCACTGGCAATATTTGAAAATGCTGAAAAAGTGGGCAGACCCCGCGGCGATAGAGGGGACGAAATAGATGCTAAAACACTTTGGGCCCTATTTTAACGATCTGAAACGCAAGTGTCAAAGCGCAAAGCGCAATTAACTTTGTGGGCGGATCCCGGCGCTGTTGCTATTTTCCCGGCGGGATAAATGCCTCTTGCGCCTGGCGCAAATCTAAAAGGGGTTGGTCTGGAGTAGCTTCATTATTCATAGGTGTGGTTTGGGCATAACGGAAATAAACCAATAAGAGCGTCATATCACATTCCCTTTAAGAGCGTGATGAACGAGATGCGCTTGTTCCGTCCGTGGCGCAATTCTATTTTAACGGCGCATTTACCAGGCGCGCTTCAGCATCGGTTCACAGCCGAGTAGAACGATGTTCTCGTCAGGGCCGTAAAAGAAAGAGAAGGGACACTGGGGATGGGACAAACCCACCCAAATTAGCTTCGGGTTAAACATGCATATAATAATTTGGGTAAATGTGTAAGCTTTATGCCTGTTTTTCCCATCATCATGGACACAACAATGATTTCCCTCATGTTTATATATTTTTCCGTATAATAATGTATCATTTGCAAAAAGTAAAATGCATCTGTGTTGATGAGAGAATCATCTACAGTGTATCCGCGTTGTTCACACTCTGTATTATGGCCAAGCATGCACGCTTAAAATAGCATCTGAATGTATGCGCAACGCGCCACTGACTTTAGACCAGGTTTTTTCTGGTCATTGGCGCAATTGTTTTCTGGAACTGCAAAATAGCACCAGGGATTGTTTGCGCCGACACACGCCTCCTTTTTGCGCCAACCCGCCCAGGAAGCGCAAGTTCATTTGTTAGTTTACCGACGTGCGTCTGTGGAGGAAAAAAGCCCGCTTTGCGCGAGTGCAAAATAGGAATGATAAATGCGTCAGTGTATAAAGTCATTTGCGCCGGGTGCAAGATAGAGCCCTTAATCCTGATTGTTTTCAATACTCGCAATTCCAACTTCTAACTGGTTTTGACGAAACAAGCTGGTTTTTATATAGCTCGTACCAAGAGCATGGTGAGCTGAAACCTGCGTACGTCATGAAGTGCGGAACATCCAATAGGAAAATTCAACTGCAGTAGCCACCGTTCAACCTGAAGAGGGCAGCACTCAGACGTTTTTACACCATTGTAGAAATAAAACACTTTATACACAAATGTCAACTCAAATCAATGACTGGTATTAATAAAGATCCATTCTTACAGATCATTAACTAAAAAAAATTTGTTTAGGGTTTAGTTACTCTTTAAGTAAAGTTTTATATATAATTCTCAAACTGATATCTTCTAGGTGCTTAAATAATATAAAATACATTCAGTTATGTTATTAAGCAACTTTGTACATGGATGATACCACAAAAGACCATTTTGCAAAAATAAATAAACAAACAAGCAAACAAATAAATCTGATGAGAGAGCATGCCCTGGGTACCCCGCTGAAACGGTTAACACTTTAAACCATCTCACTTCCCAATATTCCAGCCCAAATCATCACCCGCTAGCTCCTTGCTGACGTCACAGTCTTGTTGGAGCGGGGTGGCCATTCACCTACCATCCAGAAGTCCATCCATCTGGACCATCCATTGCAGCACAGCATTAGTTTGTAAACATAACTATTTAAAAATGAGTCTTCATGTATTTCTAAACCCACTGTAAAAGGTTTTTCTTTGTGCAGCTTTATGCACAACTGGCAGCCTCATGGAGAGGTTATTGAGGCTCCAGAGACACCAGCAGCTTCAAATAATTGTTTGCTGCTCAACAGGCTTTTTTAATAGCTGCCTTTTTTAATACAATTTAGTTTGACAGAAACTTTCCTTCTAAAGCTATTATCTGACTGGGTTATTCTATGCCCTAAATCGCTCACAAATCTTTTCGCTCTATTCAGTTTTTGCAAAATATTAAGTTGTTTTGCAAGAATTTTTATGATATTGCACCATTTCATGCTTTTTATCTTCAAAAAGATCTTCCTCCCCATTTAGCATGAGAACCGTGACTTGCTTAATAATGTGAAGAAAAAAAAACAACTCTTTAAGTAGGTTTTCCATTGACCTAAGACCTGGCAAAATACTCAACAAACCTGTGTGAGATTGATACCAGTTACCTAAAAAGATACAAGAAATGAAACACACAAACACTTTTTAGAAAAACTTTGTTTATTGTACTGAAATCCCACTGATATGTCACTTGCATAATAATTGTGTGTATATGCAGAGCCTATTATGTAAATCCTTCAGCGATTAGTTTCACAAACCACTGAGTTTCTGTCTTTGCTTTCCAGAAAACTGCACTGCACAAGGAACTACATCCATATTCACCTGTTCATGTCTTTTATACTGAAGGCTGTGGCTGTAATAATGAAGGATGTTGTCCTGTATGAGGTGGAGGATCCTGATGACTGCCACTATGGATTTGTAAGTTGCGATTGCGATTTTAAATGATATTTTTCACTTGAACGTTTCCACATAAAGTATATTCATTTGGTTATATAGGTGTATTTGGTTGCATTCTACTTTATTTCTGCTTTCTTAGCTGAATGTACCTGGTGAATGCAATTGATTTTTCTCCCCTCTCTTAACGTCCAAAACAAACAGCCCAGACTCCACAATTGATACACTGTCAGGAGGAAATTGCTCTAATGTTTTGTCATAAGGTTTGCTCTTTAAATGTTGGTTGGTAAAGTGCTCATTAATCTCATTTTGTGGCGAGGCGTAGCTGTGTTTGAGCAGTCCTTTAAAATCTTTGAAGAGTTTATAAATTACCTCCCTCATCCGGATATGGTCGAAGCTGTATTTACCGAGCATCAGCGGTAATGTTTGGCTTATTTAGTGCCATTTACATAATAATAGCATATGTGTAGTGATCGGATTAAATAAGTTAATAATAATAACATTTTGTTTATAAAGAGATAATCTATTCTAATAATCTATTATTTATAATCTATAATAATTTATTTGTTAATAAATTAGATTATAAAGTGTTATTAGAAAAGCTTACATTTTCGACGGCCTGTGTGTGTAAAGGTTTAATACCGTGTTCTCTGCGTGTTTTCCTACAAACACTCTTCATCTGGGTCTGAGTGTTTTGAGTAGTCTGGACGCAGCTGTTGGCCATCAGAATATGTCACATCTGTCACAACAGGGTGCTCAAACACTCATGATGGCACGGTATCCCCTCCGTAAACACCCTTGCAAGGTCACCACAACATGTTTGACATTTATGCAGCCCGTAGAGGAATCAGGCTTAGTTGGATGTTGTCCTTAATTAAAATGGATTCCCTATATAGATTGTTTATGTCTGTGTGATTATTGCAATAATTATTAAAACTTCTGGGTGATAATTACATCTAGTATATCTGAACAGTCAGTGCACTACAAGTTTCAAACATTAACATACCAGCATGAAGAGTTCTTTATGTGTTTACACTCTTTTTAATGCTTCTCTTTAGAAGTGTTGCACAATGTTTTCTAGTGCCAAGCGCATGCAACACTCCAGCGCTAAGGCATTCTCTTTGTTTAAGTACATGGTAAACATGCAAGACCGCAGTTCCTGTTATAACATACACAAGTGCATAATAGTTCTAAACAAAATCCTCTCTGCATTTTACAGGTGGGCTGCAAGGCTGCGGTGGTTTTCTTCCAGTACGGCGTCATAGCCAGTTCTTCTGGTTATTGGTAGAGGGTCTTTATCTGCACGCTCTCCTGGCTGTGTCCTTCTTCTCTGAGAGGAAGTACTTCTGGTGGTACATTCTCATTGGATGGGGTGAGTATGTGCATGTATCTCAGTGCCAGTGAAATTAAGATATATGGCCCTCGATCTCGTAAATCTTCACGACAGGAGAGAAACGGCTGTCAAATATGAATGAAAAATATCACTAAATTCAATAGGACCTAGTCTCGAGATTTAACAGTTAACCATTGACGTCACTATATTGTGTTGGAAAAAGTTTCACGTAACATTTAAATTAAGTATTGTATAATGTGATAAGCAGGCCGATCTGTATCTCAGGATTAATTCAGATTTGCGGCTAATTGGAAATCCCACTTGTTTTAGTGAATTCCTAATGTGTAGGCCAATGAAAAAAAGAAATATGCCTTCAAAACTGTATGTATTCAAATATTGATAATATTTAGTCGATATGTGTGTTACAGGAGTTCCGGGTGTCTTTATAACAATCTGGAGCATCACAAAAGTGTATTTACATGATATTGGGTAAGTAAATGGAGCTTGTTCAGAGAACAGCACTTTGCTACTATAAAACCATATACCATATACCATATGTTGTATTCACTGTTACCTAAGAGTAAAAATGGAGTAAGGATGTAACTGTTTTGGGGTTTTATAAGCTCAGTCTTCTGCACACCTTTTGCCGATAGCTACAGTATAGCTGACACTGTAAATTTCACTCAAGGCTGTTCCTTGATGATAAATGACATGCTGTTATGGAGGTCAGTAGTCTATATTTAGAAGAGAGCTCATAGGACTGGACATTTGAAAATAATTCACATGGATATTTTCTTCATTGCCTCATTTAAAAAATATAGTTTTTGCTTTAAATCTCACATGTAGAATGCAATGCAACATACCTTCAAACAGTGAACGTCCACTTTTTAGAATCCTTGGGTCGAGAAATATTTTTCCACATTAATTTTTAATTTTAATCAATTTATCTAACAAAGAGTTTAAGAAAATAAACTATATCAACCAGCTTTGTTTTCAATGGTAAAAGTGATGTTTAACTCTTTTCACATTTCCGGGTTTCTCAGAATTGGAAGGTCGTCATAGTTGGGTACACCTTTATAGCAGTGAATGAGAGAATACATTAAATATATATTTTTGTGTTCCCATTTGCTCAAATAGCATAAGAAAATCTCATCTTAAAGTGTTTTCACATCTTTCAAAAAGTGAAAAAAATAAATATATAGATTGATCGTCAGTAACAACCTTGTAGCTCAAGGTAGATCTGTCTTAAATGGTTTTGCTATTGCTGAAAAGAAATTTCTCTATCAGAAAATGAATTTGAATTTTACTTGCAGAACCCAAATGTTTTGCTCCATCATGAAGATTCATTCTACAGCTATTATTTCCTTTGAACAGATGCTGGGATTTTATTGACGATGATCTGTGGTGGATAATAAAAACCCCTACGTTGATAACAATAATGGTGAGTGACCGTACAGCAGCATTAAATTCCAATATGGCCATATAACAAACTAATATGGCAAGTGGTGAAAGCAATATTCAAATAGGTCCTAATCTGTTTTTCTCTTAGATGAACTTTATTCTCTTCATTTGTATCATACGGATACTTCGTCAGAAAATCAGTTCCCGGGATATTGGGAGAAATGAATCACATCAGTACTCGTGAGTTATTGTTTTAAACCATACATTTACATGCACAATATGAACTCAAAAGTATTCCAACATGTGCCATTTCTTTCGATTTACAGGAGACTTGCAAAATCAACTCTACTTTTGATTCCCTTGTTTGGAATAAACTACATAATCTTTGCCTTTATGCCTCATCACATCCAGTCTTATGTGCGTCTTGTGTTTGACTTGATCCTGGGGTCTTTCCAGGTAGGCAGCAGTGGACTGATACATGTTTTTACCCCCAACTGCACTCTTCTGTATGCAATTGCTTATCTAGTTTGGATGTCCTAAATGCCAAGACATGCCAAGAGATACCCCAAGACATGCCCAGTGATATGTATTCCCTCCATGTTTTTTTTGTTGTTGTTTTTTGCTGCTAGATGAAAAGGTCGAATGAGGATATACAAAAATGGCCTTAAATACTTTAATACTAACATTTACAATCCATCTTTTCCAGAAGTCAGAAATGTATGTAATTTCTGTCATTTGATTTATTATTAAAACAGCACGAATGTCTACAAATGTATGTATACATATATATATAAACCTCAGGAGGGGTAAAGCCAAAATAACAAACATAAGTACCCTCTGACTAGTACTCCCCATCTAGTCAGATGTTACTTGTGTTTGTTATTTTGGCTTGACCCGCTCTTTTACTTTTTGTTTAATTTTGTCAATTATACATCTATCCTGTTAAAGAGCCCCTATCATAGCATTTGAAATGTTCCTATTTTTCTTTTAGGAGTTCCCAAAAACAGTTTAACATGCATGCAAGGATAAAAACACTTTATTTATCTTATAATATGCATTTATTTTTAACTGATTTACTCACCGAACTCAAACTACTCCTTTGCGTGACGTTAATCGGCGGTGATTGGTCAGATGACAGACCCAGTCAGTTATTGTTTGTTAGCATAATGCATAAACATATTGATAAAGCACTGCAGTACTACAAGACACTCTATTCTTTATGACAACTCCAATAACAGCGACAAACATTTCACATATTTAAAAAAAATTGACATTGGAGACCTAGAAGCTGTGCTGAGTGTAACTTACACACACACGCGCACACACACATACTTATTGCGCGCTACCTGCTGGCTATTCCCTCCTCGCGACCTGACGCTACAAAACTGCTCAAAACCCATAAAAGCAACAATTATTAATAATACTTACAGGTTGTGATTCATAGGAGGAAGCTGATCCATATACACTGGGTGAGTAAGTTACTGAGCCCTCCTTCAGGAACAACCGCTTGCGAATCCACATTTGAATTCATTTATGTTTTGAACGATTCGTAATTAAAATGATGAGAACACAATCTGGCCATACTGTTGTGGTCTCGTTGCAAATATGAACTCTAATCACGATTCTTCACATGCTCGTCCCTGGTAAATGAAAACAAAGTGGCTGAACTATCTTTGCATTGTAGAACACATCATCTTCTCGACATGATGCTATGATGAAGTATTTGAATGTGTATACTTCAAGTTTACACTTCCGTCTGCGCGTGCAGTAACTGGGCGTGGCCAGTATGTATCTACGTCACGATGTAACAGCTAATGACTCGTTTCAAAAACAATTCATTTCATAGACTCAGAGTCGACTCTCACTTTGAAAGACAATAACTTTATATACGATGCACTTTCAAATATAAATCTTTGCAGGATGTTTTCATTCCCTTAGAGCTATATTCCACACCATATGAACAGTCATTTTCAAAAATCCATAGGGGCACTTTAATACATTTTTTAACTACAATTTAATGTGTCTGTCGTACAGGGCTGGAAACGGGAACAGGCTTTTTTTTTTCTTCACTGTCTACTCCCTACAACTTTACATCTGGGACACAACAGTGATAATTGGGGCTCATCGGGATATTTCTATATATAGCTAATTAATATATAGCTAAAAAAATAGGGGGTATGTAGGGGGTAGGGAGTAGAGTAGGAGTAGGGAGTAGATGCGAATCTCCCGTTCCACCACATCCCGAAGATGCTCTATTGGATTGAGATCTGGTGACTGTGGAGGCCATTTGAGTACAGCGAACTCATTGTCATGTTCAAGAAACCAGTCTGAGATGATTCCAGCTTTATGACATGGCGCATTATCCTGCTGAAAGTAGCCATCAGAAGTTTGGTACATTGTGGTCATAAAGGGATGGACATGGTCAGCAACAATACTCAGGTAGGCTGTGGCGTTGCAACGATGCTCAATTGGTACCAAGGGGCCCAAAGAGTGCCAAGAAAATATTCCCCACACCATGACACCACCACCACCAGCCTGAACCGTTGATACAAGGCAGGATGGATCCATGCTTTCATGTTGTAGACGCCAAATTCTGACCCTACCATCCGGAATGTCGCAGCAGAAATCGAGACTCATCAGACCAGGCAACATTTTTCCAATCTTCTATTGTCCAATTTCGATGAGCTTGTGCAAATTGTAGCCTCAGTTTCTTGTTCTTAGCTGAAAGGAGTGGCACCCGGTGTGGTCTTCTGCTGCTGTAGCCCATCTGCCTCAAAGTTCGACATACTGTGCGTTCAGAGATGCTCTTCTGCCCACCTTGGTTGTAACGAGTGGTTATTTGAGTCACTGTTGCCCTTCTATCAGCTCGAACCAGTCTGGCCATTCTCCTCTGACTTCTGGCACCAACAAGGCATTTCCGCCCACAGAACTGCTGCTCACTGGATGTTTTTTCTTTTTCGGACCATTCTCTGTAAACCCTAGAGATGGTTGTGCGTGAAAATCCCAGTAGATTAGCAGTTTCTGAAATACTCAGACCAGCCCTTCTGGCACCAACAATCATGCCACGTTCAAAGGCACTCAAATCACCTTTCTTCCCCATACTGATGCTCGGTTTGAACTGCAGGAGATTGTCTTGACCATGTCTACATGCCTAAATGCACTGAGTTGCCGCCATGTGATTGGCTGCTTAGAAATTAAGTGTTAACCAGCAGTTGGACAGGTGTACCTAATAAAGTGGCCGGTGAGTGTATATATATATATATATATAGACATTCATACTGTTTTAATAATAAATCAAATGAAAGAAATTGCCATCTTAGACCACAAAATCAATGTTATATTTAAATTTCAATATTATTTACATTTAATTTCTGACTTCAGAAAAATATGGATTGTAAAGGTCTATTTGTTTGTTGCTAAATTATAAGGATTGAGTTTTGTTTTACATAAACCTGTGAAATATTTAACTATTACTGACTTTTTTTCTTCAGGGATTTTGTGTCGCTGTCCTATACTGTTTTCTAAATGGAGAGGTAATATGACCACAATTTATTTTATCAGAGAGAATTGCACATGCCAGTTACACTACCAGTCAAATGTTTGGAAACACATGACTGAATTTGTTTGTTGTAATCATAAATGTCTTTTAGCCAAAATAACTGGAATTTTCTCTCATTGTCCAGGTTCAGTCTGAGATTAAACGAAAGTGGAGGCGGTGGCACATGCAGAGATTTCTGGGAGCTGATACCAAGTACCAGCAGCCCTCAATGGGAAGCAACGGCCTCAACTTCAGCTCCCAAATCACTATGATGACGAAATGCAGCCCAACCACACGTCGTGCTTCCGCCTGCCAAGACGACTTCTCCACCGTCTGAGTGCCGAGTGATGCTCAGTTTATAACTGGACACAGAAACCAATGAATCTGTGCTGTACACCGCACCACCTCCACCATCTGCAGGGTGCAGCTCCGTCGTCATTCCTGTAGGAACTGCGCATCTCACTGCTCAGCAGGAACATGAGGGAAACGTGCAGCTGTCATGTGATGGTTTGGCATGTGATGGTGGTCATAGCCATCATTTCAAACATCGATCAGGAGGGAAACATACGGGTAAAATGGACTTTTTCAGGCTTGATTGTGTTTCATTAAACTACTGACTCTGAACAGCAAAAGGGCGCGACTTTAGTACAAGGATGCGATCAGAGTGATTTTACTTAAGAGGAAGCGTTTGGTCCCCATCCATTGCCCCATTTTTTGCGCACAACACCACCACAGGCATTAATCTTCTAGTTGGTATCTGTCTGTTGTGTTTTTCTGTTTCTCCTGCCTTTATTGTGTTGCTCTTAGTTTGTCAGACTCTTAATAATCTGCAAAGCTGAATGGTGACCTATTAGGTCTCTTGTGACCAGGTTTTATTTTTATCTTCCTTTTTCCAGGAAAAAAAGTCATGTGATTCAGACAGACTCACATTCTGCTGCAATCCTGGTTTTGCGTCCTACCCATTTGTGTCATGTGCTTGCATGTCTGTGGACAAACACAAACGTCTCTCATTGAGAGTCATAAAAGCAAGCTTACTTGTGCAGCTGGAGTATAGTGCATCATTCTATATGTTTTATGATAGTGATTTATAGTGTAAATGTATAGTTCTGTTAACACTACATGGTTTGTGTAACTGTACTGTTGCATAAAGACAATGGGATTGGTCTTTCTAAAGAGGATATTCAGCCCAAGATCACGTACATGCGTGTTGTTAGTCATAGTTGCTGGCATGAAAATGCTATGCTCCTGCATGTTTGCATGCACAGTTCTTGTAGTGTGAAAAATATGTACATCTAAGAGGAAATGTCCCTATAAGAGTGTTGTTGCTGTTTTTTTGAAAGTGTATTGTGGATGTTGACATAGTAAGTATACAGATATATTTTATTGCATTAGGTCCAATGTCTTTTCTATTAAATTATTTATTTTCAGTTATTATCATTATTGGTCAGGAAATTTGCTAAATGTTATAAAATGCATTACTTAAATCCATTGCTGTCTCTGACAAAAACATCAAAGACAGAATAAAGTTTTTGGCAGAATAAGGGAATTTAACAGTTTAAAGCCATCGTCATTGAGTGGATCAACACTGACTCTTCTTACAGGAAAAGGCTGTCTGCAAGTTGGGGAAGGCTATTCCCTGCTAAGTTAAATACTCAATACTAATATATATAGTATTGATTATATAAAAATGATAACAAATGTTATTTTTCTTCTGTGACACAATGGTCTCAAAACAAGCTGAACACGATATTAATTCTGGCATTAAATCAACCACAATAGCAACTGCTTTGCTTTCATTTATGAAGTTTGATTTATGATAAAGTGAGAGAAACCAGACCCAGTGAAAAGTGAGAGAGATCTTGTCTTATTTACCTCCCGTCTGAAACACATCTCTCATTTATTTATCTACCAAATCCCTTCTTAAATTATTCTCGTAACTCTCCTTATCCCTTTGTGTAACTCTACAACATAGCATGACCAAGCCTGGTTTAAAATTACAGAGAGATCTTCAATACATAAACAAAATGTGTTTTTTATTGTGAGCAAACTGAGCCAACAGGAGGCAGTGACTCCTGAGGATTTCATTGAAATGAATGCACTCCCATGAGGGGAGGGCTGGAAACCAAGCCTAGAATCACACCATGTTAATTAGGTAGATATAAATATTAATGAAAGCTTGAAACCCCTCTTATAACAAAAGCCTCAACTACTTCACAAATGGAAAGTTTAAAGACTATATGAGATATTATAATTAAATGATCATAACTCATTATTACAACTATACATCTTAGTTTAAGAGGCGTATTATTAGATGCCCTATACTGACATCAGTTTTTATAGTCCATATGATTTATGGATATTTGTGAATTAGCCTAAATTGCCTAAGCTTACTCATAAAGTTCGAAAATCACTTAGATTTACAACCTTCCTCTTACACCATGTTGTTGAGGACATTTTGGGTGTCTAATGATTACAATCTTTTTTGATAGATTAATGGGTTTCAGCAGCAAAGCCAGTGTTAGGGCTTGTTCACAGAACTAACGAAGAATCAGAAAAGAAAGCGGGTGCCGTCTTTCTTAGTTTGGTGCATGAGAGAATGCATTAAATGTATTTTTATAATAAAAAAAAATATTATAATTTTATAATAAAAAAAAAATAATTCTTCTTTCTTTTCTTTTCTTTCTTTCTTTCTTTTCTTTTTTTCTTTCTTTCTTTTCTTTTCTTCTTTTCTTTTCTCTTTCTTTCTTTCTTCTTCTTTCTTTCTTTCTTTCTTTCTTTCTTTCTTTTTTCTTTCTTTCTTTCTTTCTTTCTTTCTTCTCTTCTTCTTTCTTTCTTTCTTTCTTTCTTTCTTCTTCTTTCTTTCTTTCTTTCTTTCTTTCTTCTTTTCTTCTTTCTTTCTTTTCTTTCTTTTCTTTCTTCTCTTTCTTTCTTTCTTTCTTTCTTTTTCTTTTCTCTTCTTTCTTTCTGCAAAGGTAATATGAAAATAGTAAAACCCTTGCAGGACTTTACGATTCCGATACTCTTAAAACGCGTCATCACAGCCTTTGGTAAAGGTCCACTTGGTTTAATCATTAGAGTCTAAATGGGCTTCTGGCGGTAATAAAAGCATCTAACTAAATGTCATTCTATGCAAGATCAGTGATACAGGTCTGTGGCGAGTTTGGTGACTGTGGCAATGTTTAACTAGCCTGGTTCAACCAGACTCTAGTACATTTCTTTTGCACATAGAGTCGTGGTACTGAAGTAAAATGAAATTGAGCCGGGCTAATGTTTAACGGCTTTACCGAAGAAGAAGAAAATTTAAACAAAAAAAGTAGATCAGTTTGTGATTTGTCAGAGCCAACATAACAATTAACATGAAAAGTAGCATTCTTTAGTGAAACGCATAGGTGAAACCACAGTTGTGTGTGGGCAACGTTTTCGATAAAGGCGTCTAACAGAAACTGTGTTCTAGCGACACCTAGTGGCCAGAGTGGCGTCTGCGGTGAACCAGTTAACTCCGCTGTGGACTCCGATGACCCCGCTGCCATGGGCTCTGCTGCAGTGGCTGCGCAGCTGGCGCCAGGTGCTCAAGGAAGCCGTTTTAAGACATTAAAAAATGCGTTCTTTCCATTTGTAATTATAATTTGCTTCGAAAGATGGTGATTGTGTATTTCACTCTTTTATTCACGTCCCTGTCGCTTTAAAGCTCCAGACAAAACGACCCATATGATTTTCGACCTCCAATCACCATCACTGCCTGGTTAAGAGTGCAAGCCCTTCTGCGTGCAGACATGGCGAAAAGGGACAGATTTCTAAACAGAAAAGCTCAGTGGGGATATGAATGAAAACGAAGCACTGAAATGCTAAGGAAGGGAGACGGTACTCCTTCGAGGCAGAGAGCACTGGATCACCATGGTTGTAAGACCCTTTTCCTGTTTGTTACCTGCATATTTCTGAGGTTTAACAGGCCTGTACAATCTGACATGCATCAGTCACAGTTGAATGACGATGTGCTTGTCTTACAGATGTGCTGATATCATGCAGTTACCTCATCTAAAGGAAAGCTTCGACAACTTATTGCGACTTTTTGATAAGATGTTGATGTAAAAAAGTGATGGTCAATAAAGTAGCATGATTTATGAACAATACTGCAACTTAAATTAGCATTTGCAATTTAAGTTTAATTTGCAATAATGTTGGTATATCAAGAAGTAGTACTGGTAGAACGTCAGATATATATATATATATATATATATATATATATATATATATATATATATATATATATATATATATATATATATATATATATATATATATATATATATATATATTAATATAAGATCAGCTATACATTATTAAGGAAAAAATCGAACTTGACATAAAGGAAATAGAAAAATATGTTTTTAGATCTTTAAATAATCTTTCAATAATATTTAATGTCCTTTCATATCTTTAAAAATCATCTTAATATAATATAATACTATTTTGGATATATTCACTGCTTACCTGGATAATTGGATGGTTATTGATTAGCCCATATTAAGACACTACACACACACACACTCATATAATGTGTTTAGTAGAAATAGTTTTTATTAGAAGAATTATAATTCTAAAACAATTATAATATGCGTAATAGCTGCCCTGAAAATGACAATAACATCTGCCTGTTGTTTGATTGCAATGTAAATCAGCTTCTACTATTAAAAATGTCAAATTGATGTGCGTCTCAATTAAATCTGATGCTCTGTTGTAGCTCATAGTGGAGAAGACTGCTGAGCACCCATCTGCAGAGTTCTCCGTTGTTGAGGATGAGGCCCTTCACTGCACCTTCTTGATGGACAGACTGAACAAGCAACGTCTGTTTCAACCAGATCTATGTGACAGTGGACATCGTCCTCCTGCACCACCAGACTTCTTTCCAGTTTCAGGCCCACAAGGGTGTCCTAGCAGCCTACAGCCCCTTCTTCCACTCACTCTTTGCGTCAAGTAAGGAGCTGCGGCATGTGGAGCTCTCTCTGGAGGCCCTCCAACCTCAGGGCCTGCAGCAAATCCTCAACTTCATCTACACCTCCAAGCTGCTGGTCTCCAGCTGCAATGCCCAGGACGTGCTCAAAGCTGCCACGGTGCTCCAGATGAGCAACATCGCCACTTCTTGCAGTGAACTCATCACTAGAGGCTCGCTGGAAATCAGTTCCGATGTGGACCAAGCCAAACAGGAAGTAAGGGCTCAGAGCTGGAGCAACAGCACCTCAGTAAACTCCAACTTTCACATGGAGATCAGAGCAAGAGAAGGACCCAACCTGTGCCAGAATCTATGGAGGGAAAAGTGAAGAGAACTCATATGCTGTTCAAGTTGGCGATGAGCGCCAAGTGCAAGTAGGCGCTTGTAAAGCAGAAGGGAAGGAAACAAGAAACCTGAAGGCCTCGGAAGAACTTGTTTCATTTAACGGAGAGCAAATAATTGTAGAGTTGAATTTGAACAACCAGACCCTAAATGTGTCCAAAGGTTTAGAGGGCATCGCAGCAGCTCAGTCACCATCAGCACAACAGCTTCTGGGAAGGAAAGGAGGAGCAATGATACTGTTGAGGAATCAAGAGACAGTGTGGCCTTGGATGAGGAGGAACAAGAAGGTGAACAAAGTGTAGATGATGATGATGATGATGTAAGACTTGAAGGCACCAGTGAGGAGGAGGTGACCATGCATTACCTGTATTCATATCTGAAAGACCACTTCGACAAACCCGGGCCTCTGCTGATGCTTTTAGCGATGGTCTCCAAGAGAAGCCGTGTGAGGCAGAGAGACGGTTCAGGTTGGGAGCGAGGAGGAGGCGTCTGGACCAGGACAGCTTGAAATTTCAGAGCTTCTCCTGTGTGAGGTGCCCAAGACGTTCAACAACCGCTGGTACCTGGAGAAACACATGAACGTGACACACAACCGCATGCATATCTGTGACAAGTGTGGAAAACGCTTCCTTCTGGAAAGTGAGCTACTGCTGCATCAGCAGACCGACTGTGAGAAGAGCATACAGGTGGATATATTCATTTATTCAAATATACATTTAAAAATAGCATTTGTACATACAGTGACTCTAAATATACCTACTCTAAAATGAACATGCTTTTAATTTCTGTATTAATCGGGGTATTTAATTTTGATGGGGGTATAAAGTGTTAAAGTGTGTTAAAAATGTCCCTGAATTATATGCCTAGTTAAAATAATGAAATTACTGAAAAGAAAAAGTAGTAAAAAAGTAGGATTTTTATTATCATTTCTTAGAAAAAAAAAAGTTTTAATGCTTATTACAATTTGAAAAACTTGTGTCACGCCAAATCAGTCATAGTGCATCCCAAAGAAAAGTTTTGTGGGATGTGACTCTCCTAAAACTTACCTATATATTTGAAGAATTCAGATGCAAAAGCCTCTAAATGCCATTTGAAATTTTCTTCTAAAATGACCATTTTTATCAAGCTTGTATATTTAAGTTCAGTAATTTCCCTTAAATGACAATTAATAGGTAATCTTCATTGCCATTTAAGTGAACTCACTGAACTTAAATATACAAGCTTTGATAAAATGATCATTTCAGAAGAAAATTTTAAATGGCACTTAAAGGCTTTTGCATATAAACTCTTCATTTATACTTATACTAATCTTGAAAATGGTGTAAATCTAAACCAACATGAATACAGAGTACATATCTTTATGAACTTATCATTGATCATGGATCATTGTGGTCATTGGATATCAATCATTGGATAGTTGTGGTTTGCTATTGCTGTGATCTCATTTGAGTGACAGGATGTACCGCCCTTGTCAAGGACACATAAATTAATAACACACATACGCACCATTTTGAAAAAGAAACAAATGCAGCTCTGAATCACATTTAAATTATTGCACAACCAATGCAATTTGTATTTGTCCTACTGTTACTGTTTGTGATATCAGCGCTTCAACGGTTTGTCGTAATCATCATCATTGACCTGTTAATAAAGTCAGCACATGTGTTCAAGGTGCATCGGTAACGCTTTACAAATAAGGTTGATTCACTAACATGCAGTTTAACTACGTTCAGGTAATATGAACTGATAATGAATAGCACATATGCAGCATTTGTTCTACATCTTTGTTCGTGTTCTTAGATCATTATGCATACTCTGGATTAAACATCATTAACGTTCAGACTAATGCGCCAATCGATTAACTATAAACAAACGATGAAACAAGCTGCATATTTTCAGTGAACTAGCGTTTAACATATATGAACAAATGCAAGTAATAGATGTATTGCTCATGGCTACATTTCATGTTTCGTAATACATTAACTTAATGTTAACTTCCAAGATGACCTATTGTAAAGTGTTACCGATTCATCATGCACCAATTGCAGGATCTCTTCAAGGACACATAAATTAAAAACGTGCACTGATAAATAATTTATTATAAACACGCAATATTCCATAAATACAAGAATTGTCAATTATGATTTCATGGTGACTTTAATGCAATGAACATGCCTTTGTTTCTTACTGTGTGTATATAAATTTTTGCAGTGTCTAACTTGTGGAAAAGCTTTCAGGAAGCTCTGGTCACTTCATGAGCACAATACAGATTGTTCATGGCTATGCTGAGAAGAAGCACACTTGTGTAGATCTGTGAGAAGAAATTCTACACAATGGCTCATGCTACGCAAACACATGGTCAGTGAGTGGTGTTAGTGCCATGTTCACTTTCAAATCTTTACTTTCAGTATCTCTCATACTCTTAACGAGTAAACTTTGACTATCTGTCTAATTTCTTGTTCTGCATGTCTTTAGCCCACACAAAAGAGATGCCATTTACCTGTGAGACATGTGGCAAGTCCTTTAAAAGAAGCATGTCTCTGAAGGTCCACTCTCTCCAGACATTCAGGGGAGAAGCCTTTCCAGTGTGAGGTATGAAAACAATAAGCAATAAAGTAGAACAAGCTGTGACTATTTTTGTCATTCTTTCAGTTAGATTTAGCAAATTTCATTTTAGAGTGTTTCTACGTTTTACGTATTTTTCGTAATAATTTTATATATCAGCACAGTCAATATTTGATTATGGAAATGAAAGGGATATTACAATGAATATTAGAACACAATTTAAAGCTGCAGTACCTCAGTTTTTCCACTTTGTCGCCATCTCTTGTTACAAAATCTGCAATTGCGGTCATTCATGCAATTGTTAACAATACGATCAGTTGTAGTTCGACACCACACAGCATCGGATGAACATACTAATTCTATTTCGAATACTATTTCAGGACGGATAGTATGCGAAATTAGGCACGCAGCAAAAGAAATTAAAATTAAATATAAATTGTTTTGAATCAGCGAATCTATATTAATACCTCGTAAACCATAATAGAACGCTATTCTATGGTTTCTGCACAGTGATAACAAACTATAACCAAGTGAACATGTTTTTGCATTATAACATTGCGTATTTTAGCACATTTGAATTGACCAATCAGCATCCAGGACCAGAACGGTCTGTTTTATAAAATCAATTATTAATGTTTTAAACTAGTACACTCCTTTTCATTTAGGTCTGTAGTGAGCGTTTTCAGTATAAGTACCAGCTGCGCTCTCACATGAGCATCCACATCGGACACAAGCAGTTCATGTGTCAGTGGTGTGGGAAGGACTTCAGTATGAAACAGTACTTTGATGAACACATGAAGACGCACACAGGTGAGGCACCCTTACACATGTACAGCACTTTGAAATCTTTTATAGAGTCAGTCTAAGAGGCCTGCTGTTTCTTTTTAGGCGAGAAACCATATATATGTGAGATCTGTGGAAGAGCTTCACGAGTCGACCCAATATGAAGCGGCACCGGCGTACACACACGGAGAGAAGCCTTACCCCTGTGATGCGTGTGGCCAGCGTTTCCGCTTCTCCAACATGCTGAAAGCTCACCGAGACAAGTGTTCCCAGGTCAGAAACCCTCTACCGCTGAAACTCCTCCGCTGTAACCAGTCAAATGGATTGTGCCGCAAACCAAGAACTGCCGGTCAAGAATGGAGACACTGAGAGATATCAGCCCTCATCTGCATGGTGTCTCTTTTCCATCATCTGTTCTCCACTCAGTGAACGAGGGTCCGTCACATTCTCAGCTGCATTCCCTTATACCACTCTACTCCGTTGGAAGGACAGACTCCAGGAATCTGTAACTACTGCTCTGTATTATTTTCTTTATTGTTTTCACAACAATTGTTTCTTTGTGTATGCAGAGGTACTTTTTATGTTAGCAAAGAGCCTGGGATTTCATGTATCCCTTCATTCCTTCCATTTCAAATGTTATTTTGCTATGAAAAACTCTACGTTAGGCAAAAAATATTAAGTAAAATACAAAAACCGCAGGGCTCGACATTGACAGCTTGTCGCGGGATTTTTTTGAAGGGAGATTTGCTTGATCATGTACAATAGAGATTGGCTCAGTGGTTCATGTAGGTTGTCTACAAAACGTAAGGTTGGTGGTTCGGTCCCAGTTCCACCTGACCAAGGCCGCGTCCACACTACTGCGTTTGCGTTTAAAACGGAAAATTAAGGCAAATACGAACTCCGATTACACACAGCGTTTTATCTGCGTATTGGAATTGATCTTCGGTCCACATTAAACTGACTGAAAGCGTGGATCACGTGACCATTCACCAAGACTGGGCATGCGTGTGCCGGTGTTAAACAGGAAACAGATTGACTATTCCTCAGATTTGATGAACAAGTCCAGGATGTTTTGTATGTTTTCTTCTGGGACGGGTCATGTGATGGGTGGCTGACGAATCAGGGAAGGACATGTCATGACTGATGACGCCCAATCATAGAGCTGAGCGTGAGCCTCTGCGTCATCGTCTCTAAAGTCCTCTGTTTTGTCCCGTCTTCACTAAAACACCCTCCAGAGATTCAAAACGCAAACGGAGCTGCAGCGTTTCTAAACTTCTCCGTTTTACGTCTTCGTTTTTTCCGTTTTAGTCTGGACGGGAGGTGCAAACGTAGCAAAGGTATCCGTTTTTAAACGAAAACGCACCACTGTCAGTGTATGAATGAGTTTATGAATGGGTGAATGTGACCATTGGGTCTGTGAAAGCGCTATATAAATGCAGCATCCATCCAGAGATCTAGCTAGCTGCTAGAAACCTGTATGTTGTATTCACTCCAAGTTAGCGCTGACTGCATTGTTCTAGCTAATTATATCCTTGTGTTTGTTAGGCGAGCATTACAGTCCATTTAGAATAACCAAACTGGATTTACACACCTGTCCAGCAAAAACAGAGCTACCTGAATGTCGGATCTCGCCACCTTTCAAAGGCTTTTCCAATGTAAATTCAGGACTTTGCGCGTTCCTTTTCCCTCTTCTTGCATTTTAGCAATCTGTAAATCTGAACATCATCTCTTTGGTCGTATGTCGGCCATATCAAACTTAAAGAGTTATAATTCTAACTTCCGTCTTCATGCTTCTCTCTCCTCCAAACCCCCTTCATGTGTGACGCGCACTAACCCCCAAATCCTTCTCGTCGGTTATTGGCTGGAACACTGTTTGTTATGTTTTGTGGAGCGGGTTGCCGCAAGTTTGTTTTTGTTGCTGTTTATGGAGGCTGGGCTGTCTCAGAGCGACCGCGTTTCTTTACAGTGTGTTCAGGCGACAGGCAGCTAGCGGATAGTGAGGAGATATTTGCTGTATGTCACAAAAAATTGTTTGGCCTAAAAAACGCATGACATCGCTTAGAGCACCTTTAAAACAATCTCATATCATTATTTAATGCAATTGTAATTTTTCAGTGTAAATGATTTAACTTGATCAGCCCTGCCTAGTGTAACCGCAATATAGTGTCTTATTATTATAAATAATTACATTTATTGATCAAATTTAGGAATTTAAAATGAAAGGAAGCATACATTTAATAAGATTGGGAGGTTGCCCTTTAAATGTCCATATATTACAATATGCAGCCTTACATATACCAAAGCTGATTGAAAACTGATGATAATACTGCTTCAGAACCACAAAAAACAACAACAAAAAAAAAACGGACAAGCAACATTTTTACACGGACAAGTACATGAAAATTTCGAGCCCTAAAACTATTACCCAGATGTATAATACTAAATGTAATACATATAGGCTTTTATGTACAGTATATTTACACAATAATAAATATACAAAAGCATATTCAGTTTATAGCTTTCAGTTTACATTTTATTAGTCTTAGCTGCTTTATTTTACATCAGAGTTTGTCCATAAGTACTATTTGTATTTGGGGTCACCGTGATGATCTGCTATATTTACATAGAGGTATATGGAGAATTCATAATGTAAATTTAATAACTTTAAGTAAATAACTTAATAAATTTATCAAAAGTAAATAACGCAGGTCATGTTGGTGGTGGAGATGTGCAGTCAGTAGATTCTGCCACTTTATATTATTAGCTTGTTAGCGTGAAGGGATTTGTTTAGTCTTTACAGTTTGTGATAGTTTTATCATTTCTGTTCATTGTTTTCAGAAGCATTAATAATAACTATAAGTTCTATGTTGTTGGCTTGTAAAGCTGATACATTTATGAGTTAGTGAATTCAAAACCTAAAAAAAACTTGTTTTTTATGTTTTTTGGGTGTTTGTCATTAAAACCACAGCGCTCCTTTAACCGGTGAAATATTTGAGATTGTATTATATTATTAATGAAAAAAAATCAGTTATTCTTCTCTATTTCTAATATACATCCACTTCTCACAGTCTTGTGTAAGACTTTAATGTCTTCTGAATTAAAAAAAAATATTTTTATTGTTTTTAACTGGCCATTTTTTGCACTTTTAGGCTAGAATCTTGTAGTCTCAGATTTTTCAATGTTTTTAAACAGCAGTAATTTGGGTATTTTTCATGAATTGGCTATTACAATCTTATGTCTGCACTCTTTAGCTTCTGTTGATGTAATTATGAATATTTTGGTCTATGTTCCAAAACCAGAGAGGTGTTCAGATCTCTTCATTCCAAGAGTGTTTGTGATTGTTGAGAGCTGTCTTTTAGTCATGAGTGGAAAACTTGGGGATCCACCTTAAACGTCAATTGCAGTATAAAAAAAAAGAAGAAGAAAAAAGGATGGCATACATAATATAAAATAATAACAATTGTAATCCTTCACCTCAACTTTTTTTTATTTGGCTTTGGACATTTACTACAGACACAACTGTGTTTTGTAGTGTTTTCATTTAGTTTGGTCATTGTCTACAGGATATTAGATTATTGTTCAGTCATTCCCATTTATTTCTCTCTCTTGTAAGTATAAGAACATTGCACTTGGTCATAATTGCAAAATGTTAAGTTGTTATCTAAAATAACATACTAGAATGATAGAAATCAATGTACATTTAAATAAGGTCAAATTATTCAACATTTAATGACCCTATATGACTAACAAAGAATTATTTTGAAAAAAAAAAAAAATAGATGGTCTTGTGTTTGTCTCAATCCTTTTCTTAAAACAGTAAAATCTCTTTTAGACTATTTGCATCATAATAAGATCATCTGTACACTGACCCAGTGAAATTCATAACTCCAACTTGGATATGAAACATTGATCTATTAAAGACACAGTATATTGGCTACCACAAACAAACTATATTAACATTAAGCAAGCCAGGTCTGTGCTGTTCATAATGATTCAGTGCGTGGTATACTGTATGTATTGCTCGTTTATGAAATGGGCGGCATTATTTTGTCTTTAGATGACACCTGTAGATCACAACTTTGTGAGTCTCAAGGTGTTCAAACGCACCCCAAGCACTGTGGCTCCTGCAGCATAACGGATCTCCCTCAAGATCCCATTCCAGCAGTTCTCCTCCTCTTCAAACCTGTCAGGAAAATCCCAAGTTCAAACCTCATGTCTCAACTTTAGTTTCAAATATGATCAAGCTTCCTTGGCTCAATAAATCTTTTTAAAACAGTTTCTTTAACCTAAATACTCACTTCCATATGTCGTTCATTTCGGTGGGCTCCATTTTGTCGGTGGTCTCTTTGGGCATCATAGCAAAACCCCCCACAGCATATAAGCAGCCGCCCAGTTCGATCAGGTTAAGAGAGCTCCTCTCCTGAGGGAACTCCACAAACTCTGACCAGCTAAGCAGGAGACACAAGTGAGCAACTTACCTGAGTTATAATGTTTGGTGAGCTTGCAATTTACACATAATATGATAAAGGAGCGGCACGTACGAGTTGCTGGCGATGTCGTAGACTTCCACACTGCTAGTCAGGCCGTTATCAGTAACTCCAGTCACCACATAGATTTTGTTTTTGTGAACAGCAGCGCCGAACAGCGAGCGGGCAGTTTTCATGGGTGCCAGATCCTTCCATTCAAACTTAGTGGGGTCATAGACACAGACTCTCTTCAAGCATTTCCTGAATGATCACATTTCAAGTCATGTGGTTATGAAAACCGAGGGCAACCTGGCATTCCTAGGCTGTGTGTTTGTAAATTAGGATAAAATCAGGTTCTTTACTCACTTGCTCTCAGTTTTTCCACCTATCACATAGACCAGCCCTTTGTGTGAAACGATTCCATGTCCATAAACTGCATATGGTAGAGGGTCCAAACTTTCCCCATTTGAATGACCTGTGTGATAATGAAATTATTCATCAAAACAAATCAGAATTCAACCATATCAAACATCATATTGACCAGAGGCTTAACCTGACCAGAGTGATATGTGAGGGAAAAACCTTTGTTCACTTTCCTTATCAATTTCATACAATTAGGCTTAAGGTGAGCCTCATTTCACATTCACTCTACTGAGATGCCTTGCATTTCTGAAGGCTGCATAGATGTATAAATAATCAATTAGATATTACCAAAGATTTTTTTTGGCATAGACCTATTTTGGCATAGACCATTAGACTGTTGCTGCCTCAGACTGTCTGAAATCAGTTTCAGGGATCTACCTTTAGCGTAAACACTGACTGGTCAGCTGCATGTTATGATATCTCCTGATAGTACTCACTGTCTGTCGTAGATCATCACAGAATCTAGTGCATGTGCTCCCTCCTTCAGTTCTTTTCCTCCCACCAGATAGATGGAGTTCTCCGCCTCAGCCAGACCGAACAGACAGCGAGGGTTTGGTAGTGAGGGCATCCCCAGCCATTCAGAGCTCATGGGATCAAACTGTGGGGTAAACAAGAGACTCAGATTTAAAGACAATAATCCAAAAGCACTGTTCCTTTCTCATATTGATATAATTGTTTGATTCCTTCAACACAATCCCTTCAGAGGTTTCATTGGAAAAACATGAGGAAAAATGTGTCATGCAGGCATTATTAAAAACAAGACACATGAGGTTCAAAGCTTTAACAGCTGTTCTGAAGCAAAATAGACCCTGAGGGTCATTCTCACAAGTGTATTTTTGGAAAGATGCTTTGAGTCATTGATTTGTCATGCAAACACATTAAGCATTTTGTGTTGTTACCTGAAGAAAGTACGAACTGAACGGCTGTTCTTTGTTCTCCTCATTGTACATCAGACCTCCAGCGACGAAGATCTGGTTTTCCTTTGTGACAAGACTGCAGTGGTTCTTAGGGATCTCTGTGGATGAAGACGCCATATAGCACTCGTTTGCACCGACGTCATACGCCACTGTTCCTGCATCGCTAATCATCAATATAAGGTCTGTTTGAAACATTCCAAAACGTGGGTTGTCATTTCAGGATCCCTGGCAGCAAACCCTCCTCATCCTCATCTTCAGAATCCGCGCTCCGCCTTCCTTCCTGTGCCTTTTGACCCTAGGTAGCAGTCCTTTCTGTGCATCCTTGATAAGCTGGAGCTCCTTCTTGAGCTCCTGATCCATCCTGATCAATTTGTGCCCCTCGACTTTCTCTTTAAAGTAACTTGTCGGCATAAGACGGAAACGTACGCAGTGTAGAAGTTCTGGAAGGTCTTTCGAGTCTCTCGCTCGTGTCACATACTCCACCCAGTCCATGAGAGATTCAAACACTGCCTCTTCTCGTTCAACATTCAGGGAGTCACATGTAATGATAGCCGCCAACTCACTGGGACCCAGCTGATGGAAGTCTTGGTCCCGAATGATGAGGGGATACCGGTCGCAGATGAAGTCCCGTGCCTCTATGGCCAAACGTGGACAGTCCAGCAACAATCCCAGTCTAAAGATGGCCAGACAGTTACTGAGAACAAGCTTCTGCTGCAGATACGACACACACACGCTGAAGATTGATGGAATCTGGTACATGTTGGCCGCCATAAAAATGTCTTGGACATTCTGCTCAGTCAGGTTGATATCCGAGGTGTACATGTACCTCAGGATCATTCCCATGGTCCCAGGTTCGATGTCTTTTAGAACAATACTCCCGGTTTTTGCTCTCTTCTAGGTCTGACAGGAACATGGCCTTGAAGTAAGGACTGCTAGCGGCTAGCACTAGCCGATGGCAAGGAAACTCTTTGTCTTTGATCTTCAGAACACAGTCCACAAACTTGTTAGCATCTAGGAGATCACAGAGCCCATCTTGTAGGAGCGTTTGCTGGTACATCCGCGGCTCTGTCACTGGGTCCACTGACATGGAGGCCATCTTGTTATGGTTTGATGTGATTTCAGTAGAAGGGAGGGATGTCCTCTCCCACTGCAGAACTGAACTGACTGTAACACCGTTACTCTAAAAGAGTATGGCGGAGGATGTGCCTCTTTGGTGTGGCCTCCTTCCTCAGCTGTCACAAGTTATCAGCTACTGTCTGTCCATCTATATATAGAAATGTGCAAATGAACCACACTTAAGGCCTGAAATTCAACCTGTCCCTCCCTTCCCCCACCAAACAGATCATGCCAACAGTTGACATGCTGCTCACTGGGACTACTGACTGAGTTGTAGATCTTATGCAAAAGGACAAGAAGATAAGAAAATGTAATGTTACTGTGAAATGTGGCCAGTTTGAAAATTGAAGAGTAACATAGAGAAACAAAAGATGGAAATCAGGCCAGATTTGGAAGGAGACAACCAGAAGTTTGCCTGCCTGTTGCTTAGAGATAATGTCCACCTGGTGGAGCCCTCTAGTGGAGCTCCCCACGATCGTGGGCTCCTGCATCCAATAGCATCAATTCAGAGAAACTAGCAAATCCATTTTTTTTAATTTGTAACATTTGTAATTAGTTTTGTTATTTTTACAGAACAGTAGAGTGACTGTAAATAACATGGAGAGAGAGAGATAGAAAGAGAGGGGGAACAGGACACGATCCCAGGCTATACTTGAACCTGGGTCCTTATGAGCACAATAGCACTTTCTTTATCTGTCATAGTTCCAACAGAATTTATTAATGTGTTTTTAAAAAACAGTTATAAGTTATATGGAAAGAAGTGGAAATAGCAGGGAGAACAGGAATGGAAAGTGACAAGAGTGCCATGGCTTAAAATTATTAATATTTTAGCACTAGGCCCCAGCTTGTTTATAGTTTCACCCTTAACCTGTATTTGGTTTAATGACCTGCATTTTCTGGTAATTTTTATACATATTCTTATACTTTCAAAGGTATACACTTAAAAAATAAGTGTCAAAAGAGTGATGAACCATTTTGGATTCCCATAGAACAGTTCTTAAAAATAACCCCTTTTTGGGAGAAACATTTTAAATAATCTAAGACTCTTTAGATGTCAATAAGGAACGTTTATTTTCAATAGTGTATATGAAGACAAGCGAAAGGTTAATTCTGTGCTAATAACCTATGTAAGGTGACAAAAGGGATGTCCAAAATGGAGACTGAAAACTAGGATATGTAATTGTGTGCTGATAACAGGCATAGCAGACCTACAGTATTCATCAGAGTATATTTAGACCCATTAATCAACTCAAATCTCCTGTGTGCCGCTTAAAGCTCTATGTAGGACAAAGCCTAATAGGGGAATGTTTTCACACCGTATTATATCACATCTGCTGGAGTGAGACATGAGTAACATAAAAATGTGATTGCACAAAGTTTAACTTTGAAAAGTGACTAAGCTCTGTGTTGTTGAAATGCCCAATGGCAACTATTTACATGTTAACATATATGTTTTGTGTCATAATGGCTGTAAACCAGGCTTATTATAGTAATCTAAAACTAAAATTAAAACCATATCAAATGGTACTTGAAATAAAATAAATGTTAACTGAAATAAAATAATATAAATGTAGATATACAGTATATATACTGTATATAAAAACATATTTATTTCAGCAAGTTACCAAAACATGCACAAACATTTCTCATTTAAATTGGTTTATCCTAATGTACTGAAATAACTAAAACTAAAATAAATCAAAACTATATACAAATACAATTAAAAACAAATAATAATTGACTAATCGCGCATAACTAACTTATCTTTAGTTAAAACATAACTTTAAAATTACAACAGTAATAAAAACTAATTTTAAAATATGACTTAAACTATAATAATATTTTAATAATACTAAAATAACATGGCTGTAAACATATTAAAAATATTAAGTAAAAACCGAAAACAAAAGACAGCACTGAAAACATTGTAATTTTTTATTTGTATTGTTCAATATATTATTTATTCATAAAATATTTGGCAAGCCTATCCTTTAAAATGCTATATCCACTGAAAATATAAATAAAAAATGCACTTCTTGGTTTGTCTGTGCAAGATTATGTCAGAAGACAAGTTGCATCTGGCTACAGCAAGTGCACTTCAGAACTATTCACAGTTAAGAACATCTTGTGTTTTTTAAACAGACTTATGCAAAGCAGTGACCATAGTGATGGGACAGCGTCGGTCTGGCATGAAAGCTCAGGGTAGAATTAACAAGAAGGACCTCAAGAGCTGGATCGGATTCAATGACCTCTCTGTCCTTTACTCGGCCTTGTGTTTGCCCGTCTCTGGGGCGGCAATGGTTCCGGATCATCCAGTAGCGCCTGCTTTCGCTCTCTCTCCTTGATCAGCTGCACGCCACAGTAAGTCACAAACAGCACAGAGAGAGTGGAAAAGGGGAAACCT
Source organism: Hybognathus amarus (assembly GCA_030378365.1). NCBI lineage: Eukaryota > Metazoa > Chordata > Actinopteri > Cypriniformes > Leuciscidae > Hybognathus > Hybognathus amarus. The sequence goes on from JAQIUQ010004286.1 coordinate 822,658, forward strand.
GAGGGAATCACAAAGAGTCCTATCATTCTCCATGTACATACAGTTTTTTCTCAAGTATTTTTGTGCTGACACAACATTGTTTTAACATTTTTACATCATACATAAGTGATTTACATATGTAAGACATGTTTAACACAAGATTCTAGCTACTTTTGTTTTATTTTTCATTATATAATGACCTAAAACCATAAAAATTACCTTTAAGAAGCAGTCTTTTAGCAACCAGCTGAGCAAAATCCAGACTGTTTAGCGCCAGGACGTTGTACAGGATAATCTGCCAGAAGTTAACAGCGTTGAACAAGCCCCTGATTCGACGTGACATGGCCTCAGACATAAGATTCCGCTGGAAAAATATTAATATTACATTCTGGCTGAGCTCAGAGTAAGCAAATGCTGTTATTTTAATATCAGTGAAATGCAAGGCTATTCAGTCATGATGTAATATTCAAAGAGAATCATTTGGTAGTGTAATGATTGAAAACCCAAATGCTCAAATCCATCAGGCTGAATTACAGTGTATTTGTTCAGTGGATGTCTTTGGGATCTTACCTCAATGGTGGAAAACGGTGGCAGAGAAAAGAGTTTAGCCACCCACAGTTCAAAGTTTAGGCCAAAGCAGTTAAAGAAAGACCAGATGTAAACCAGCTCACAGGGCCCAAGCCACAGAGTTGTGACAGCAAAGGTGCAGATGGTTGCAAGAAGCTCCTTGAAGATAGCATCATGGTTTTCTCCAATATAGTCATAGACATATCTTTAATAAAGAATAGGAGATATTTGTTTTTCATGAGTAAACGATTGATATAGCAATATTAAAATTATACATGTGATAATACACATGGGATTGATTATTTACTCACTTGCACAGCCAGTCATTGATTCCTCTGTCAAAGTGTCTGAAAAGTCAATGACAGGAAAAACTGTTAACATGATCTGGTTACACAGACCCAAAACATGCTCCATTTCTCTTCTGTTAATGACAATACTTACGTTTCAGCAAAAACATAGAGCATTGTGATGCATTTAGGAGGCTGAGGGGGGTCGAGATGGTCCAGTCTGGATACCGTGTTGATGACACCAAACATGACGGCTGCTTTCACCCAGTCATACACCAGATTGGAGTATGCCAAACCAGCTGAAAAGCAATACAACAAAAGTGGAGTGAGTGAACAAATTAATTTCTACTTACAATTAGAAACTTACTTACTTACAATTTCGAAACATCCACTGTGCTTTCTAACTATTTACTAAAATGAAATAATTTTATCAAACTGACCCAGAGACCAGTCAGACAGTTGCTTCAAAAGCTTCAAATCATTAGGGATGGTCAAAATGTAAAGGAAATGGAAGAAGACATCCACCACCAAAATAGCCCCAAGGTGCACCAAAGCTTGAATGGTGATGTTCCACATCTCTCTATCTTTACGAGTCAAGTTAGGGTTGTTAGCCTGAGAATATCAGAGGAATCACCAGAGTGACATTATCAACACATTTATGTATTCTATTATATAGATTGTGTTTCATAAACATGATTTTATGAATGTTTAGAAGGTATCGGATTCTTGTTATACATGACTCACCTGCTCATGGAAACGATCAAAGGTCATGACAGGGCCAAAGAAGAAGAAGGGGAGGTAGAAGTTGTACTTGATCAGATCCATGAAACTGTAGTTACCGTCTTTCTTCTCACAGTTCTCTAAAGCAAAGCTCATACAGCGCATAATGGAGAAGCCGCAGCCTCCATAGAACAAGACGTCTTGCAGATCAAATGAGCCAGTCCCAAAGCCTTCCTGCATTAAAACATAATCAGAACATCAACTTAATGGTTTTTCACTGCTGATGTAGACGCCTGAATTGCATCCATTTACATCTATACTCCATTTGACTTGCTTTTTTGGTTAGACTGTGGGGGAAAACATTTTACACTCTCACAGAGCATCGACGTCAACACATGACGGATGGTGTGTCTGAAGCTTGATGCTGACTAGACCGTCATAGAGCCATCACATTACTTTTCCAGTGCTGTATTAAACGCAAATTGGCTCAGCGTCTGCGCTGCGGTATTTACATAGGCGATTTGATTGGCTGATGCCTGCGTTGGTGCTTGAAAAGTTCCTGTAAGCAGCGGCAGTGATGTGGCACAACGAAACCCACATTTTAGTTAGGCAATGCATGATATCACCCATTCAAAGTAAATAAGAAGCCCCATGTGAATGCACTTTGAGAGGCATTAAAAAACTATGATACAACCACTATGTACTTTCTCACCTGCCAACTGTTAAAGGGCTCCATCTTAAATGTTGCCAGGCTGGTAAGTCCAGCCACAAAGCAGAGCCACTTCCTCTTGACAAGGGAAACACTGTAGAGGATGATGCAGTGTGTCAGGACAAGAAGAGATGTATGTCCATCCCATAGTAATCAGGACAGCTAGAGATCCATACACCATATAGATCAAAGATCTGTTCTGTGGGTTAGGAAGAACATTTCTTGTGAAAAACACATTCATGTAATCCAGCTGTCACATGCAACATTATTGAATGTGGTTTTAAAGGACTTTTAAGTTTCTACTGTTTCTAAGTGTTAGAAATTACAATATAGTCCAGCATTCGCTTGAGTTGTAGCAGCACTTATATTAGTTGGTCAATTAGTATGATCAAAGAAAGAGTTACCTTGAATGCATCTATACCAGTCTTCTTTGACAGCAGACGAAATACATGTAACATTTCACACATCATTCAGATTAGATTGTTTCACACATACATTGTCAATATTAAAGTGCTTTTTTTTCACTATAACATTGGTTAACAGTTGTTGGCATAAAAAAATCATGCAACATTCAAAAAACACCCACACAAAATAGCACAACAAATAGTATTACTCTTAAGTCATTGTAAATGACCTGATCACTGTGCACAGGATGCATAAACTATACATTACCTTTGAAGACAACATTGAGCAGATCTTAGCAAAGATCACATGACCAGAGAGGGCAAAAAGGATATGGTTCGGAAAGTGGTAAACCACATAACCCATTCAAAATCTGACGCATCCTGAAGATAGAGGGTATCAGTCAAATAGAGGGTATCAGTCACAGAAAGCTTAAATAGGATTAAATACAGGTCATTTATGTAATAACATAGTGATATGATCCTTGCCATTTTTCAGGTCAAAGTAGTGCCATCCTGGTTTCACATTTTCCCTAAATGCCCTTCGGTTTACATGCTCTGGAAGTAAAAGAGAAAAGATTCACAAAAGCAGCAGGGTGCATTTTAGGCTAAATAATAAAACTTGCCACCTGACCACGTCATGTTTCTTTTACAATTTAAATCAAGAAGGACGTTGAAATTAGTTTTATTGCTATAAAATTACAATATTTATTGTGTATGCATGCAGTCTTTGCAGACAGCTAGCCATGCATTCCATGTGTTATAGAAATGAATAAAATGAACATTAGATTCACATGATTCAACAGGGTGAGCTCCAGCCTTAAGAGCAAAACCTAATAGCATTACATAAGAAAGATAAAAACAAATGCCAGCCTGCATATTCAGAGGCTCTCTGTGATAATCCAGACTCTTATATATATTTTGAGATTATGAGATGATGGTCCTGTGAAATCTGAAAAATCTTTGTATCATGAATTACAAAGATAATACAAATTGCATAACAGATATTTTTTAAAAGTCAAGGGTTGTTGAGAGGGTTTCAATGTAGGACTGGATTGATAAATGATGTTTATGTGCCAATAGACATAATCAATATGTATGTAATAATATGTGATAGAGACTATAAATGGCTGGTTTGCTCCAGGACCAGCATGGATGCCAATAAGCAAAACAGTCTGCCCACACACAAACAATAACACTATATCTATAGTGCTCTAATTTACAATGAACAAGAGAAAATGCACATTTATTCATGGTGTTCTAGGGCATTCATGATAGACATTAATGTAATAAATATGTGTCCTTAATGTGGAAAGAAAAGCAAGAGATAAAAAAATAAAGTATACCACTGGAGGCCTCAATGATCCAGCTGCCTGCCCATAAGAGTGCAAGAGAAAGGACAGCAGTGTACATGTACAGCTCAATCTTGGGAAGGGCTGCCTTGATCCCCATGGTTAACCTGAAAGAGAAGTCTTAACATTAGAATCCAGTAAACTTAAGTTACACTCACATGAAAATTACTCGTACAAGGTAACGTTTGAGCTAAATCTTACCGTTACACACTACCCCCACAAGTTTAAGGTTGTTTTTATTGTTTGTTATGTTAAATGTTCATAAACCAATCATTAATTATGATGTCGAATCTTATTTCTTTTGAATTTTTATTATTTGTTCGTATTATTACATTTATTAGCTCCTGCTGTCTTACCCACTAACGGCCGTTGCGGTTCAAACGTCACTCACACTCCTCAGAAATCCACTGATCCTTCTCTTCTTTCAGGTATTTTACAACCAGGTCAAAATGACACCATTTCAATACTTTTTGTATATAGAAAAGTATATTTGAGTTTAGTGAGAAAGTTGAGCTCAAAAATTGTAAGAAAATAAAAAGACTTTGGTTCTACTGTAATGGAAGAAGGGGAAATTTTCACCTATGATATGATATCACATATCAGCGGGCAATTATTTGTCCAATCACAGGAGAAGTTCGTGATGTGCCTATTAATATTAATGAGGTTACAAATTTGCAGTTGAAGTAAAAAAGTTTTACAATTCATCATAAGATAGCCTAAATATAATAAGTGCTAGAATTCAAAATAGCATAGCCTACATATTTTTAAATGTACTTTTTATTTTTATTTTATAATTGTGCTGATTAGGCTATAATTCCCGTTCAACAGTGACGTTGTCAAGAAACATTCGGATTTGCACCCTTGATCAAGTTTTACTTGCAGAACTAGTTTTCAAAGTCCAATTTAGAGGAGTGGTGATTTGTAATGCTTCAAAACAGTTTAAATGGTACAACAAAAGCATATTAACTTGTAGGCCTATCTCATACGAGTCTTTCAAATGTTAATTTAGCCTAGCAATTTATTTGTGCTTGTTTCAGCACTTTCTTAGATCATTCTGTTACCGTAGAATAGCAACATAATAATGTTCGTTACTGTCTGCTGTAGGCTAAACCACACTGCAAACTCTCAATGTAAAAAAGCAATAACATGTTTTTATATTGTTTTAACTCATCAAAACAAGTTAAGCATTTTCAAACATTTTATTAATGTATTTTAAGTTAAAATTACTTAAACATCCAAGTTGATTGAACTTAAAAATGTAAGGCAGTAGCCCAACCTCTGCCAAGTGCCAACAGTAAAAGTAAAAGCTGATATTTTGCAGGAAAAAGACACCATTACCAGAATTATCTGTAAAAGTAGCATACACACAATGCGCATCAATAATTAATATAGCTTATGCGTATTATTTTACGCATTAAACGATAACACCAAAACGATGGGATAGCCTCCGCCTTCAATAACAAAACTAAAACAAATTAAACAACAAAAACATTGGCACCTAGTTGACACCCAGTCTAATTCTCAGAAGACAGTCAGTGACTTAAATGGGAGTGCCTGTTTTCACGGCTCCTCAGAAACAGCACAGTCAGCTGCGCCGCGCCGTACAACCTCTTCCTATTTTAGCCTGAGCAGTTGCTCATGGTAGTACAGTGCGGCAGCTGCAGCGCAATGCGATCTCCACACATCAGGAGATCCTTCAGGAGCACGAGAAACCAAGGACGAGTGTGCTGCCACTCACTTTCCTTGATCTTAACAGTTGGCCTAATTAATAACGAAGGCTTGCGTGTACCTGTTCAATTCAAATCAGAGTATTTGTGTCGACTAATTAATGTATACAGGCAAATCCAAAATGCGTTTAAGATGAATGATGCTGCAACCCACCAACCTCCAAACGCCCACACGCCGCCTCACTTATTATGGTCCGTGGGACTCTAGCCTATCTGTTTGCAACACCGTGTACAGTAAGTATAGTAGGCCAATTCAAAACTAGGTGCACTTGTTCAGTCAGTACTAACCTCGATCTGCCTTTCACCAGCCGTTCAGATGTTTGAAGACAGATGTAAACCCCCACAAAATTTGGGGGAAAAAAGAAAAAGAAAAGGGGGGTGAGTTGGGGCTTCTCCTAATACATCCGTCCCGGTTTCCCAGTGCCGATGGTGCACTGTGAGAGGCAGCAGTATCTGGTGTGGATGTTGCGGGAGGGGGTGTAGAGAGTGTATTTATAATCCGGAGTGGAACCGCCGAGGGGTGGCACCAACTGTCCATCAAAAAGGCGCACAAATTGAAGAAGCGCTAATTAATACAAGTGAGGCTACACGATAAATTCCTTTGTCATGTTCTCGTCCGTGGGATGATAGCCTATTGTCGCAAATCAGTAGGCTACCGAAGCACATCCAGTGAACCATCACTCATTTTATGACATAACTTCTTTGGTATTATTCTATTTTTCCAACTGGGCTATGTAATCAGATAATCTGATGATTATGCAATGCACCCTTTGTTATTAGCCTAACCTTTAAACGATTATGCTATAGGCTATATTTCCTCAGTGACGGGGTTCAAATCAATGAGGGTGAGGGTAAAGTGAGGGATTTTAGTGACCCCAAACGAGGCGAGCTCGCAGATATGCGTTATAGCCTACTGTATATTTGATATATTTTGAACATGTAAATAAAAAGTAAAAATAAAATAATAATCAATGAAACAAAGAATAGTGGTAAAAACAAATGAACAACAAAGTAAAAATCCATAGGCTACTTTCCAGTAGCCTACTTAAAGAAAAAGAAAAAAACCCTCTATTTACCTGTGCAAAAAGGAGCAGGAAGAAGTAAAACTTATGTACTCCTACCCCTTTATATGACTCTATAATCATTGATTCAATAAAAACTTCAAGTCAAAAAGGTTACAATCACGCATTCATCTGAATACTTCTGTTCAGGCTACTACATACAATTTGTTCAGTTTTAAACAGGCTGTTCTGATTAAACCCAAAGTGAAAAAAAAAATCATGCAGAAGAAACTTAGCAATAAAGACAGGCTATTTTGTTCACATTTCTGCAGCTATTACAAGCACCAATATGTAAAATAAATAAATAATAATAAATAAAATTTTAGATCTATCTATCTATCGATCTATCTATATCTATCTATATATATCTATATCTAGGCTATAATTCGAAACAAATAAATGCATGGTTAACATGGTAATGGTTGACAATTTAATTTATTTGTGTAAATGTGGGTGTTAATATTAAATAAAGACCAGATGGTTGGTTGTTGCTTAATTATGTTTTTTATTTAATTTATTTTATTTCTTTTTTTTTGACATAATTGACAACATTTGGAAACACGCGAAATGAAAAAGGGGAAGAAAACGGGGCCCTTGAAAGGTGCAGAAAAAGATGTTGGCGGTATGTTCCAACGTGCAACAATAATGTTGAGCAGCAGAGGGAGACATGCGATGGAAATTGACTGCGCATAGGGAAAGGCAAGCCCTTAATTTAAATTAAGAAATATAGGCAGAAATATAGGCCTATGGTCTGTTTCTCACTTCATAATACAGGCACAATTTGTTTTACTCTACTGCACAGTGTGATGCCAATTTACATATAACTGTAAATGACAGATGATCATTTATTCGCATATTGAAGCTGCTCAATAGCCTACTTATGAAACAACAATAGGATGATATCAAACAATAATTATTGTGAGATATAGGCTACTTTAAATCTCACTCATATTATTCATTCTAAGGATCACGAAGCATGAAAACTATAAACCTGACCAATTGTTCGTGTATTTTATTTGGACTTTGTTTGTTTTTAGTGTTAATTCCATAGTTGAGTCAGTGTTGATCAGTCGACTGTGTGAGGACTCCTGTCCTGTCATTGGGCGGATTGGCACGCTCCCGGCCGTGCTTTTATTTTTAATATGAGGGAGGGGTTCCCAGAAAATACCTCCTCCTGCTGTTCCTCAGCTCTATCTCGTGAACATCAAACACACGCCGTCTCCATATTGGAAGCAGAGATCAGAAAACACGGGAAAACATGAAGAGGCAGCTTTTGACCCTCGCTTAAGCGCACAGATGTCGCGGCGTTCTCCGCTATAGCTCCAGTTTAAACGCGAGCGTTCAGACATTGCGCGGGTCATTTATTCAGCCCAGAATAGGAGGTTTCATGGTCAGCTCGCTAACGCTATCTTATTTTAGCAATCCAGCCTCCAATTACTTGTTAGCCATTCGGCGCTGGCGCAGTTGATTTTTGTAATGCGCATCCGCACGGGCTGATTGATCAAATGTGTGTCCGCGACGCGTATTTTAATGCAACAAAACGCAAAGATTAGTGGTCGGGTGCAGTCCGTTCGCCCACGCTAGCCTCAGCGACAGCAGTCTGCTGGCTGCTGAAGATCTGCCATTAACTCGACTAGCTGTTAGCACAACCTGAAACACGGACACGGCCAGAACTCGCTGGAAAGAGGAGCCAACATCTCGTTTCCATGGACAACACGTCCATAATAACGCAGGTTACGAACCCCAAGGAGGAGGAGATACTCTCGTCAAATGCTGAGAAAGGTAAGTGGTGTTTTTGTGCGTTGAAGTTGGTCACCATTGCGCGTTTTGTTAGCTTTAACTTACCCACCATTTTAAACGAGCGGGCTGCGAGCCTGCGTTCGGGGACAATAATCATTTCATTCCTGTTTAGTCCAACATAAACGATGATAAAGTGTTTTTTATGCTTTGATATGACAACGTGTTATATTTGATGCAGAACAATTACCGAGTGTGTTTATATATTTGAATAGTCGCAAAGGCGCAATGTAAACTGCTGAAGTACAGAGCCAAAGTTTCGCGTGATGTGAATGGAGACCAACGTAAACATGTTTCTTTCTGTCACGGGGCAAGACTTGCATAAGTTGAGTGCTTTAAAGGGCACATGTTTTATTTAAGAAGCGGTGGACTTTTGACTTGTTGTTCTTTTACTCAGGCCAGCAGCAGGAATTGTTAAGCAGGCTAGATATGCCTACAATTTTGTTTTACCTAATGTGTGTGATGGCGCTGTGCACGTCAGGTTGCGAACAAACATTTGTATGTGTCAGAAAGCACATTTTTTGTTTTTTTAAAGCACACCACTGATGAATTGGGTACATAATAACTTGTTGATTAAACCCAGCATCATCAAAACGAATAGATTAAGTACAGTACATTAAGACAACTGTTTTGCACAAGTTGTCGAAAGTGTTGTTTAAATATGCAAATGAGGCGTTATTAAATAAGCAATTCCAGAAAAAGAAATCGGAATATTGGATAAAACTATTTTTTTTTTGTTTTGTTTTTGGTCGACACATTTAAGTGAATCATTTTTACTGAGGGGATTTTGGAGGGGATCTTTTTATTACTCCAAAAATCAAAACGTAGAATAGAAAAAGATAAAAGTAAAAAAAAAACCTTTAAATAAATCAGGTGAACAAGAACAAACTCAACTGTATAAACCTTTAGAATATAAGAATAAAACTGTAAAGGTTGGTGTATGTGTGTGGAGGTTTCTGGCTCAGTGCAGGAGAAAAAGCTCATTTTGAGAAGACAGTCTTGATATGTATTGCAATTGAAATCTATTGGTGCAAATAGATAAAGTGTGTAATAAACTCTTTATTACTTTTTTTTGAATGTTTTCTTTTCACTAGTCTTGATGTTTTATGAGCATGTTACATGTTTTGAAAACAAAATAGTCCAAAATCTCAAATTTATCTGAAAAATGCAGAAAGTGTTTCGCCTTACAGGGATATTTCCCCCAAAATGAAAATTCTGTCATTCCAAAGTACCTGTAAGACTTTCATTCATCTTCAGAACACAAATATAATCTCTTTTGATGGAATCTGAGAGTTTTCTTTCCCTCCATTGACAGCTAAGCAACTACCACTTTGACCCTTCAAAAAGTTCATAACGTTCATCGTCAAACTATCCCATATGGATTAAGCAGGTTATTCCAAATTTTCTGAAGAGAATTGATCGCTTCATATGATGAACAGATTGAATTTAAGTTTTATTCACATATAATCATTGATTGGCAAACAAACAAAAGCTTAAACAAACTTGCTTGACGCACAAAAACAAACCTCATTGGTTCTTGTGGAAGCTCAAACGTGCTGCCTAACTTCAGAATGAACCTCATTGGCTGTGTCCGAAATCTCCACTCAAACCACTACTCCCTACCCTCTATTGCCTCGTTTCCACTGAGCGGTACGGCACGGTTTGGTACTCATTTCATTTGCGTTTTCACTGTCAAAAGTTGTGAATGGTACCAAAAAGCCGAATTCGTACCGTACCACTATTTTGGGTACCCTTTCGTTGGGGTACCTAGCACAGTGAAAGGGTACTAAAAGGTGGAGCTAGACTCACTGCAGAACGGTGATTGGTGGACAGTGTATCGTCACTCGCGCGTGCTACAAGGGCATTAGAAGCATACAGTTGAAATATAATTCTACTGTTATTGTGTCACAATATGTAGTTTTAAGAGTTTTTCAGGCGAGAAAGTAGTTTTTTAAAGCTCAAATCTGTGGTTTATTTATAGATTTATGATAATTTGACTGAGATCCATTTCAAGCGATCACCGGACGCTCGCGCTCGTGTCCCCGCCTGGAACAGCCTTTCCGCGGCTGAGTCGCTCTGATGTTTGCCGCTGACTCGGACGTCTCTGTAGTGGTTAAACATGAGATATAGTTCGTCTTGTATAAACCCAACAGGTGATCTTTGGTCTCGTGAATCTATAATTCGTTCCCTGGCCAATAGCATTGGCAGAAGGCTACGTGAAGTTTCATATTTTTGAGCGCTGAATTTTGTATATTTGACTGACTGAATTGTTTATTTATGTTATTTAAGCTTTACTTTATATCTGTTTGTACCTTTTACTTATACTTTTATAATGGCTATTATTGATAAAACTGAAATGCAACAAAAAGAGATAATTTTGTCATTTTTTAAATTGTATTACAAGATAATCTGTTGTTTATTGCAACATTTGTACCAATACGATATGCAATACATTACATATTGCCTGGAATATGTTTAATATTTTTACATTTAAACGAAAAGAGGCAGGGTTGTGTTTTATATTTAGTTTTGTTATAAATATAACGTTACATACATGCAGTGAATATAATCAATAGGCTATGCGTTGCCTGAACCACATTTGTGTGCTTTATAATGTTTAAAATGTATTGAAATGAAATCGAAAAGAAGCAGAGTGGTGTTTTATAACATATTTCGTTTTATTATTGCCTAAAATGTACATACAGAGATAACCGGAGTCGCAGAGCCAGAGCGAGCTGATGCCGCGCTCAAGAACGCGCTGTTCCATTAGCAGGGATCATTCTCCTGAGTCGGACTTTGCGATGGCTACTTGGTATTGAGAATCGCCTAATGCCAGCGCTTGTTTCTAGTGACAAACATGCTGAGAAGCAAGAACAAGATCTGCTGTGCTGTCCGTCATCTATTGTTGTTTACTGTGTTCGCTTTCTTCGCGCGAAATGACGTCGATTCGCTTCTTTCCAGCAAACACCACGCCTATCAAGTAGGGTACTGTTGGCGGTGGAAACGCAAGCCTGATCATGGTGTACCCGAACCCGCACTGTACCGTACCGTAGTGTTGTCACGATACTAGAATTTCTAACTTCGATACAATACCTTGAAAAATATCGATATTCGATACCATTTTCGATACCACGGAGAAAAAAACTGCCATAATATTAAGGGGGAAGTTTTTTTTTAATTTAAAGCTAAATATAACAAGTCTAGAACATGACAATGAGGTACATTTTACATGAACAAAAATGTCCTGAGTTCTATTTGTTAATATTTTTTAATTGTACCAGAGCTAACACTATCTGTTGTATTTTTATTACTGCTATCAAAGATTAAAATATACTATAATAACATAAAAGCACTTAACAGTATCAAATTGGAGGATAGAGTGTCAGTAATGTAATAATTAGATTAAACATTCAATTTTCAGTTAAAGGCATTTCATTATTGAATTATAAGAGATGCCATTGTCTATTTAGTTTAATTAGTCTGTGTAATCCTAATTCGCTAATGAAGGCAAATTGCAGAATTAAATAATAAAGTTAAATAGGCAGGCACAAGCTTTACATTTGACCTCAGTTACAATATTTACTAATCTAAGATTCCTCAGTCAGATTATGTTAACTTTAAGAACACGGCGAAAAACTAGACAACACAGACTCATATCAACAACAATATTAGGCAATCTTGGTTAATGTTTCAGAAAAGTTCAAATGAAAAGAGTTACGTGTTTCCTTTAGGATTTTAATTACCAGTGTGGAGGTCTGTCCAAACAACAAACACCCCTGATGCTGAGCATATATGCTGCTAAAAGGTAACTTTACCACTGGAGCCTGTTCCTTAAGTATGTTTTCATTCTCCGACATGCCTGCTCGCGATGTGTTCCTCGCTCGCGGTGTGTGGCGCGCTTGCGCGCTGACTCTCCAGAGATGTCTGCTCGCGGTGTTTTTAATGCGTGTCCGCTCTCATTCTCCTACATTAACTTAACTTTTGCTATTTAACCAGAGCAAATGAGACGTGTCACGTGTAGTGTTTGTCACGCGCCTTTGGAGAGAAGTGAAAGTGACCGCACGGCTAGTATCGATACTTCGGAAATTAGTATTGGTATCATTCAAATATTTCAGTATCGATATTTATCGAAATATCGAATATTTTTGACAACACGATCGTACTCGTATTGTACCCCTCAGTGGAAACGAGGCATATGTAGGGGGTAGGGAGTAGAGCACTATATTGAGAATGAGGAGTTGACGTCATTGTACAGAGCCCTCTCTCCGCCATGTTGGTAGAATTCCCACAGCAAAACAGTATTGTTTACGTGTGTTTTTAGCTCTGTAGTTGAGGAGGTTCTCGCAATTCGCACTAGTTTTACCATGCCTCTAAGTCACTGCTGCGTTAAAAACTGCTCCAGTAACTCACACGATACATGGAAAACATAGGAACAATGGAATACAGTTTTTTAGGTTACCAAAATGGACACCGCATCAGGGAGAGTCTCTGACCTGACAGACGAGAGACGCCGGTGTTCTGTCGATTTTTGCTGCCTTGTCGAAAAATGCTACCTTAGCGCAAATTGATCACAGAATGCCGATTAAAGTCATGTGAAATACAATTATAATACAATTCTAAGTTATAAGTAGCTACTGTATACTGTAGACTACTGTATTTATTTTTAAAACGGTGTGAAAAGTAAAAATTATCATAAAATATTCATCTTTGACTTGTCAAAGTACACCTTTCCTCATAGTAATTGAAACTTTCAGTTTTTTCTTTTTCAGCTTCAAATATTCATATGGTAGTAAGCATTTTTTAAAGATTAAAGAATTTAAAGAATTTTTTATTACACATTATAACAGGAAAATGTACCTTTTGTTAAAAACAAACAAACGGTGAGTGCACAGGCGCATATATCCTGGACCATACAAATATTAATATGGTAGTAAGCATTTTTTAAAGGGAAATTATACATTATAACAGGAAAATATACCTTTTGAAAAAAACAAAAAAAAACAAGAAAACAACTCTGCACATGCGCATAACCGATAAGTAGCAAATCTCGATGGGTAGCATGAATCGCTAGATCACCGGCATTGCTTGGTTGGCTGATGCCTTTAGTATACGATTTTTACTGTTTGCTGTGCCTTAACGTACATAAGCAAAATTGTTGTTTGAGTGCCTTGTTCATTGCTTTTTTTATTTCTTTGAAATAAATGTTTGAAACAACTTGATATGGCCTAACAATATTTATTAGGGGTGTAACGATTTTCTAACTCAAAAACCGCGATACTGAACTCACAATTCGAATCGCGATACTGTCATTGCGTACCGAACACGCCCCGCCCCCTGCTACCCCGGCCCCGCCCAGCCCGGCTCAATGGACCTCATGTCTTATGTAAACAGTACACAATGAATTCAGTTTTGTAGCCTAACCACCTTTAACATCAAATAACAAGCTCAGTGTTTTGTTACTTTCGATAATAAGCAAGGTGTAATCTTTCAGATTCTGTCTATTTGATCACGAAATTCAAACAATAAATGGCGTTTTGGCGCTCTTTGATGTGACTTGACAGATCGCTTACTGAGGCTCCTCATTTCAAGTGGCAGCGCGCGCGCGAGTAAACGCGATCATCTCTTCCTCAGTTACAGAAAAGACACCTGAAGGTATGTTGAAAGATACAGTATACTTACTGAAAGGCATCATAACTCATGTAATCGCTCAATCAGTGTTTCAGCAGCGGAAAGACGTCAATAAAACAGCAAAGCTTTAGCTTGTCACTAGCATTATATTTACCTCAGCCGGCAAGTGATTCAGTGTCCACAACTTCCTATAAATGAACCTTTGCACTAAATAAATGCACTATGTTAGCCTGTATATTATATTTTACTTAACCTGTTAATGATATCTTGATTATTTAATTTATGTTTAAAATATCTTTCATGAAAATGACAACTGTGTAAATTATTAGAGTAAAAACACAAGTTAATGTAAAAACTGCCTTATGTTCAGTTTACATGTTTTCATACAATGTGTTGTGTGTTGATTATTATATCTAAAAAATAAATGACATCTGAATTTAGGTTAAAAGTCTAGGCTACAACATTTAATGTTATAGTAATGTGCAGCCTTCAATATAGTTCACAGCATTAGCAGATTTTTTTTAATCCTTGTGAAATGTTTAATTGTAACTGAATTAATTTAAAGACAAAGACCTTTTTTTTCATTAAACCACTGTCTAAAAAAAAGCCATTTTAGCTTTTCTAAATTCAAACCAAATCGAACCGAACCGAACGAGACGTCAAAACCGTGGGAAAACCTGAACCGTCAGTTTTGTGTATCGTTACACCCCTAATATTTATTGAGAACTGAATATATATATATGTTTATTTGGACAACATAAGTTTCATGAACAACATAAGTAATAGTAAAATAATAATACTGTTATTAGTGCAAAAGAACAAATATCTTGATGCTGCTTCTGTTTTGTGCTTTGTGTGAGTTTGTTCCTGTAAGGTCCCTTTTCTTTCGCCTTATCTTTTTGCATTGCTTTACTTTCTTTCTTTTTCTCGTATTCTTAGATCCGTCTCTGTCCTGCCAAAATAATATATGCACGAAAATAATAAATGAGCGAAAATGAAAGAGCTCTGGAATATTTAGTCACGCTCTCTGTGGGATTCTAAAGGGGTTGCCCCTGGTAACCAATAGCGTCTCCTACCATCATGGCCGACCGGCTCAGACTCCGCCCGAATTCGGCACGTGACTCCTCATTCTCAATAGTGAGCTCGCCAGCATAATAAAAGCACCACTTTCGGACACTACTCTACCGTCTTTCGGCGCCATTGATTACGTCGCTGCTGTCAATGGCGTAATTTGCCGTCATTGCAATATTTAAACGTGCTGCATGCTTACAAACAATTTATACATGTCTGACAAAATTGTAAAACTACTACATATCATAAGTTAAACGAGACAGAACATAACTTACATTTGTATGACAAATTTGTATTGTCGCGCTGCTCCCTTTGTTGCCCGTCCGCGTTTTTACAATCAGCGCAATGCATGATGGTATGTAGGGCTTGGGTTAGTGACCATCGGTTGTACGCTACTTTCAAAATGCATTCTGGGATACATTGAGTGGACTATATAGGGTATAATAATCATCACTATACATTCGGACAGCACTACAAAATGGCGAGCATAGTGAGTAGTAGGAGATTTTGGGCACAGCCATTGCTTCTCACACGTCAAGCAAACATGCCTGAGCTTTCGTTTACCACAACTGATGTATATTTATGATTGTTTGTATGTGAATAAAAGCTTAAATCAAACTTCATCATATAAAGCAATCATGTCTCTTCAGGGAATTTTGAACTAAACGGCTCAATTCATATGGATTAGTTTTATGATCTCGTTATAAACTTTTTGAAGCGTCAAAGTGGTAGTTGCTTAACTTGTTTAGTGGTCAATGGTGAGTAAGCTCTTAGATTTCATTAAAAAGATTTGTGTTTTGAAAGATGAATGAAAGTCTTACTGGTTTGGAACAATATGAGGTTGAGTGATTGACAGAATTTATTTTTTGGGGTGAGATATCCCTTTAAATAAAATAGATGTTACAGTTTTGCCGGGCTGCTCATCTGAGGATGTCCGGCTCTGTGATGGGAGGCATTTGGATGGAGCACTTCCAGAGCTTTACCTTTGACCTCTGGGTGGCTGAGTGGAGAAGCTCTTCAACAGCTGCCCTCTCAAAACAGCACGAATAAAGTTGAACAATCTGAAATGGTCCTTGCGCTTTTGATGGCGTGTTAGGCAACACTTAAATGCCTTTTGTGACTCTCATATGCTGCCTTGATTTCATCCAGACCAGAGTTCCCTCTTTCAAAGCCATAATGAGTCTTTTCAACATGTAGATTAGTATTAAGCCAGATGTAATTAAAGTCAGTAGTAATTACAGGATTTTTTTAAGGCAGCTGCTTGAGCTCTGATGGCATCTGATAGTCTGCCGCAGTGATCAATCTCTCTTGCCTGTTGCTGACGGGGATCTTTTTTGCATTCTGCCCAGCATTATATAAAACGTCCTGTACTTTACTGCATTTTATTCTTTTACTAGTTTAGAGTGCATATGGAAAGAGTTTACCGTATATAACTTTGTTCATTGGATGTTTTTGCAGTCATATTTGCATGTATTTAAATAAAAGTAAGCTTACAGACAGATACACAGTTATAATTTTTTTTGTGTTGTGGCATTGCAAAAACACTCTCATTGTGACAGGCTACTCGGTTGACCTAAATATCATGTGTTTTTTACAGCTCTTCTTACCATGATGCTGATTATGCTTTCTGACACTTCTAATATTCCTGAGTGAAGACAAGCTGTTGTCCTCCCACTTAAGAAAAATGATCCTTGCACTGCCATGCATTATTAGAAGCTGCTTTCTTAATCGGAATTATTGAAAGTCTACTTAAAGTGCTGTCTTTTAATAAGCTCAGTCCTGTTGCTGTAAAATTCAGCAAATCTTTTTAATGCAATTCAGAAATGTTAGTGTAATGTATTGATTCTTGTATTTTGCGGTGAAAAGCTTGAGATGTTCAGCAGCTGAACCTTTGAGATGGTGGCTAAAGGGGTGGGAGAGGAATGCTCGGTTCTCATTGGCTGGTTGTTTTCTTAGCCCCACCTCTGCTGCTGCTGCCCTCCTCTCTTCTTCCCTTTCTCCCTCAAATATTCCCCTCGTCTGTGCCTCTGAAGTCATCAGTGAAGCTTCAGGAACGAGGGAAAATAGCCTCTGTCCCTTAAAATGGTGCTGAAGGCCGCAGCCAATGAGTGGAGGGACTAGGTTTTAGGAGCCTAAAGGGGACGGGGTGGGGTTTGTAAGCGAGTGGGGTCTAGTTTCATTTTTTTTTTCTGCTTGTCACTATTTTTAAAGGGCCTTTACTTGCTGGTGACCTCAGTGTTCACATTCAGAGCCTCCACTGTGGCGCTGGAATGAAGATTATTATTAGTGTGTGTGTGAATGAGGAGAGGAGAACTTCGAGGGTCTTTGACGTCCCTTAATTTTGTGTGGTGTATTGGTGTAAAGCCTGTCCTAATCATTTGTAATAGTCTGGACTTTTAATTAAAGATGCCATCATGTGAAATCTTGACTGGGTAAAGCCATTTCCCTAAAGGGTGTTAAGGCATTCCTACCACCAAGTGTCCCTAATGAGTGTTATTGAACTTTATATGCCATGTATAATCCACCTTTTTCCCAACGAGCCTATTTCACTTTAGTTCATGGGTGGCACTTCCAGTTTGGGGAAGTTCAACTAAAAAGACTCGCGGAAAATTTGAGCTCTAAAATTTTCTTCGTTTTCAGACTTCAAGAGAAAAAACGTAATGCTTGGTATTTTAATGTTATGTTGTATGACCGGAACATCTATTGTAAGATCTCTTTTCAGTTTCTGCATTCTTTTCCTCATGTATAATTTTTTTTCACTTTTATCCCACTGTAACAGTATTAAAACGGACAACATATACTGCACATTTGTGGTCTGCTGCTCTCCGAATTTAATTAACGTAGAATAATTCACTGGAATTCACTGAGAATCTTTTGTTGTTCTCTTTTTCCAGGTTTGTTTTCACACAGAATGATGCTTTAAAATGTAATTGTCTCCCTTTTCACTTTTAATCCTTATAACCTGTGTTTACTCGACTGTTTTTAAAGCAGGTAGAATTATTATTTTCTGTCATAATGATGGAAATCACTGTATTATCGCTTAATGTTTCATCTTCCAGTTAATTAACAATTTTGATAAGGCAATGTGTTGCATTATACAGACATTACAACAGTTATTTTTAACACATCTATAATATTGCTTTGAAAATAATATGGTTATTCATGGTCTGTGTGATATTAATTTGTTTATACTTTTACACTTAAAATTAGCTTTTAATACAATGTTGGATGGTTGCAGGGTGAGTACAATGTCATCCTATTGCACCTGGTTTTAAAAATGCCATTCTTCTTAGAGCGAACCTTTCGCTGATTGGGTTAGTTCAACAGAATTTACTCCCATATTTCAGATCATGGTGTAAGAGAAGTGGATACGCTTTACTGACTGAAATTAATCAATGTAACTCCGTAAAAATGAAAACTCTAATTTATTTAACTTCTTACCTTAGCCGCTCTGTATAGGCCATTTATCTTTTTTTAAATGTATATATCCGCTAGTATATATTATTATGTAATATTGAGTTAAGTTTTAAAATTATAAATAAATAACTCTGCCTGTTTACATTGAAAATATCAATGTACACTTCCCATTCAAAAGTTTGCGGTTAGTAATTTTTTTTAATGATAATTAATATACTTGATGTATTAAATTTTGATTTCATCAAAAGTGAAAGTAAAGAGATTTGAAACATTACTAAAGTTTTTATTATAAATGCTGTTTTTTTTTTTTTTTGCTTTTTTACTTTTTATTCATCAAAGAATTTTGAAATATGACAGTTTTTCTGCTGCTGAAAATTCAGGAATAATTTGTAAAATATTTAAAATTATTTTAAAATGTAATCATATTTCACAATATTACATTTCACTGTATTTTTAATCGATCCAGCTTTGGAGAGCTTGGTGAGAAAATTCTTTCTGACTCCAAACTTTTGAGATGCTAGTTGTATAATAGCATTCTATATCTGTAGCTGAGCATATAATGTCAATAAAAATATCATGCATCCTTATTATTGTAGTCATTTGTTTTAACTAGGTTTGGGTATCTGTTTGAATTCGAACGATTCTGATTTCGATTCCTTGTTTTTTGATTTTGGTTCCAAAATTTATTTCTCGATTCCGAATTCTTTTAAGAGGCAGGGTCAAAAAGTTTAGCTAACCTTGCTAACCAACGGTCTCCTTTCTGAAGGAAATACTCCGTCTATCACAAATACTCCTTTTGTCACAAATTTTGCATTTTGCAGAGATTTCATTATTTTTAGAAAAGCGAAGCCACACTTTGGACCGCCGACATAAGCTACTCATGTTCGAACTCGCGCGGTTATGCCAACACTTCCGGTAGACGCTTCTTCACTGGTGTTGTTCAGCGGTTTCTTCTTCCCGGTCGGCTGACTGTGAATCTGGAAACTAGGAATCGAAATTTCTAACTTTTGAATGATTCTGGAAAAACTTAAAAGTTAGTCCCGGTTCCAATCGAACCGATTCTCGATACCCAACCCTAGTTTTAACCCATGTTCTCTCTTGTCTGTTCTTTTTGTAGTTTCACTGTCCAACAGCAGCCTGAAGAAGAAGAGGACTCGCAGCATCTTCAGCTCGTTGTTCTGCTGCCTGAGGAGTTACGATGCCGAGCCGCCCACCCCACCCAACAACAACAGCAGTCCTCTGCCGCCACCTGTGGAGGAGAACGGAGCTCCACCAAAGGTGAGACTGCCCACACATCCTCCTTATAACAGGAGCGATTACAGAAGATAAGATGCATTTTAATCCAGAGACTCTCGCCGTCATGTGTGTTTTCCTCATGTTAAATAGAAGTCATCTCAACTCTCTCTCTTTTTTTTCCTGTGCAGACTGTATCACATGTGTCTTAATTATAGTCCATTTGTCTTGTGGTTCAGCACCTCATTTCCTCTCCTGTTTGTTTCCTCTGTCTTCATCTCATGTCCCAGTGTGACCAGGTTGAGGGTCTATCCCTATCCCCAGTGTATGTATGACTCCACTCCACTCTGTGTCGTCTGTCTGTGTGCTCTCGCATGCCGCATGAAGCGTCTCACCACTGTACTCTCCAATCAGCTCTGTGGCCAGTGATGCACTTTGCTAATGGATGCTTTCATACATAGTATATTACTACTAATGTGGCGACTGGAAAGCTTAATGTTTTTTCACACAATTATGGGCTCAATTGAGGCATTTAGCATTTGTGTTGGCTATGTCCCCCCTCCCCTCCAGCTTTTGAACTATTGGGAGTATGACTACTTATAATTTGATAAGTCTAATCTGAGCAATATTTTCACCAATTGAGTGTTTTTCTTCTGCTGGTCAGTCAAGCTACTGTTTTTCTTGGCATGACATTTTCACTAGCTTGTTTTAGCTATGCATTTTTTTTATATTTGCTAGAAACAATTAGATTTTTCGGTAATGTTTAGTTTCCTTTTCACCGTTTTTGAAACTAGCTGGAAATTTGACAGCTATCTCCATACATTTATATGATATTTTTGTTGACTATGGCATGTGAAGCCAAACATTACTGATGCCTTGGGGACTTAAATTAGATTTTTTTTTAAATTATGTTATCCAGCTAGCATAATCTATCTTGGAGATCGATCAGCAGAATGTACAAGAACAGTGTAGAGTAGGGATGCACCGATATGACAATTTTGCGCCGAGAACGATAATCCGATAATTATTTATATTTGAAAGCCGATAACCGATATATTGGCCGATAAATTAAATCAAAAATTTTTAGACAATTTTTGAAAGTCAGATTATAAAAAAAGATATAAAAGTCAAGATACAAACACAATTATGATGTTCTTATTTTAATGTTGTGTAGCCGATATGACAGACTTGCGCTGCACATTTTGCACTTTAACTGGATTTTCCTTTTTCAATCATATTTCAAGCAATTTAAAAGCATCATGTTGATCAGTGCACATCTAAAGTAACCTGGCCCTAGCCAGATGAATGTCATTCCGCTTAGCTCCGCCTAGCTTCACTCACATCCATCCGGAACCTCTTCCATTGAGAGTGATTTCTCCAACCAACTTTATGGTTTAGCCAATCAGGACGCAGGGTGGGAGTTTCATAGATGTGACGTAGTGACAAAGTGACTGATGATTGTTCAGAAAGCGGTTCCTTTTCTGCTTTTTGCCATCCTCTAAAATTTGCCAGAGCAAGCATCTTCGAGTCTGCCGATCAAGCGAACGCACCAGCTGCATATCGAACATGATCTTAACTGGTAACAATGTTAAACCGAGTTCTGTAAGTCGTTTGTCTAAAGAGGGCTTGTAGTCGTTTGTCGGCTGTTCTGTTTTTTTCCTGCGCTGCGCTATCTCATCAGTGTCACGGGTTGGCTTCGGTGTGAGTGGTTGAAATAGCACTGTCAATAAAGATGACAGATAAGTGGCTTATCCAATCATATGCAAGGATTTTTGATAATGCCCAGCCGTCTGAAATGAGTGGAGCTAGGCGGAGCGAAATTCATCTAGCTAGGGCCAGGTTACATCTAAAGTGCCTCAGCTGAAGGAAATAATACATTATTTATCGGCTTTAAGATATCAGGCTAAATGTTCTTGTTGGGCTGATAACGATAACATAAAAATGATAATTTAATCGGCCGACATCGATAATGTGGCCGATATATCGCACATCCCTAGTGTAGAGTACATCACAAAAAACAAACATTTAAGTTTGCAAGGCATACACATTTAAGCGTACACTACGTTCAGAAGTTTGGGGTTCAGTAAGATTTTTTATCTCAATGGTAGGCTGTTGAAGTCCAGATAGGAAGCATCAGCTCTCATGATCAGATCCCTTAATGATTTTCCCATGAGATTTTAGAAGTAGCGATCTCACAATCCCTGACTGAAGTTTCTGCTGATGATTTGCTGTACTGTTTGTGTACTGAACAGGAACCGTAGGCCAGCCAAACTGTAAGTGTTCTGGTGTCTGTGTTCATTCAGCAGTAGTTGGACGCAAGATCATGCCTGCACTCCAGCGCGGTTCCTCTTAAGCTTCGATTCATCCCATTAAACAGACAGGGATTTAGATTAGATGACTGGACAGCATCTGCCTCCCCTCTATAACAAGATTGCCTCTGCTTGAATTGAGTCAGCAAGGATTAGAGAACTGGATCAAGAGAGGGGACTCATTCACCCGCAGCATATAAATAAAGTGATGGGATTTCATACAGACAGCCAGTGTTGAAGTCACTCTTGCACTCTCTAACCTTACCCATCCTGCATCGCTGATTAATGTGTGAAAAACCTTTTAAATCCCCACATACGGACACAATCCTTTCCACTTCCGCTTGGAAAGAGCTGGGATGTTACTGCATGCGCGTCATCTGTGCAGCTCAGGAAACAAACTTCCTAAAATGCCTGAAGGTTTCCCTTACAATTTACCAGAGGAAATGTGTAGATGGTTGAGGATCGTGCTTCTTTCTGCTCATTTTGCTTCATAACAGTCTAACACGTCGTTGCTCAAACTCCCGTGCCTCATTTCTCACTCATTACGCTGAATCTGCTCCATGTTCATCATGCTAACTCTCTCTGTTCTCCATTTCCACAGCCTCCAGAGAAGTCCTCCTGCCTGAGGTTAACATAAATGACTATGGGAAAAGTGTGTTGTAATAGACTGGATGAGACTCTGGTGCACAGCTCGTTTAAGGTAATTCATTAATCATTGCCTGTAGAAATTAGCCCAGATCCTTTTCATTCAGGGTATGCAATAGACTACAGATTGTTTCAAAGCAGCTTTACAGTGATAACATGAAAATTGATACATTTTGGCTGTTGTTCAGCTAAAGTCAGTTCAGTGTTGATTCAGTTCCGTTTGTAAAGATCATCTTTTATTAAATTAGTAAATTTCATCTATAAAGCAGATCTGCAAAAATATTATGTCATCGTCTAACTCAGTTCAGTTCTCATTCAACAGCGTCAGGTATTTCCCAGAGAAAGGCAACCAGGAATGGGTCACAAATGCAATGAGGCTGTGACTTCTCTCAGTATTTTGCTCAGTGACTGTGACCCACAGTGACCTATTTGCGTCAGAGATATATATGCATGCGGGAAGAACTTCCTGTGATGCTTGTGACGGCCCAGTCAGGGCTCATTTGTCTCTGCTGCTAGAAGGAGAGTAGAAGAGAAACCCTGATTGTGAAACTCAATAGTGAGCCTTTTATCATCTTTGATCTGTTTGTGAAGCTTATACGTTTGGCATGGGTGTGTGATGTTTAACCCAATATTGCATACTGTGTCATATTTGATAAACAAAATTATAAGGCCTCTGAATGATCAAAATGATCAACTTTGCTGAAAACCTGTTGTGCACAATCTACTGTACTATATGTCTTCTCTCCTCTGTTTGATGAGTTCATACTTTTTTAGCAAATAAAAGGCCTTTTAGTTTGATTTCTTTAATGAATTTTATAAACCAAACATAAGAACGTTTATATTGTTGAAGATTTTTTTTTTTTCAAAATCATGTTAAAATTTTAGTACCGGTATATAATATGATGAGGTTTTGAGGAAAATGTCTCTACGTGAGTCACTGCATTGCCAAAATGAAAACTAAAGGGCTTCTGATCATAAAACTAAGCATTTAAACATAATTTTAATAAACCATTATTTCATGCTTGTAGTCTGTTAAACTGCCTTTAAAGATCTCATTAATTTACATTACATTACAAGCTATCATAATTTCTTTCTTTTGGCAATAAATTCTGCAAAAAATGGCATATTTTTGCTCAGTTTGGGCTTCTTAAAAAGAAAATACGTCCATATTTCCTGTAAAAATACAAGTCTGATGTATCAAATATGATACTTAACAAAAACACATACAAGCTTTTTTCAAAACCTTTTGTTATTTCA
The DNA here is from genome assembly GCA_030378365.1 of Hybognathus amarus. Classification (NCBI taxonomy): domain Eukaryota; kingdom Metazoa; phylum Chordata; class Actinopteri; order Cypriniformes; family Leuciscidae; genus Hybognathus; species Hybognathus amarus. The sequence continues at coordinate 846,818 of JAQIUQ010004286.1, forward strand.
TGTCAGGCTGTATAGAGTTAAGTTGTTTGTGATCAACTGACTTCAGTCATGCTTGTAAGGACAAATGTGTGAGGTGTGTCATAGTCAAACCTTCCTCACACCTGATTAGTAATGTTTGGAACCTGAAAGGTTTGTATTGAAAGAGCACAGACGCCCTCTGCTGTTTGTTGTCAGTGCACTTTCAGTGCACTTATGCAAATTATAAGTAAATGGAGCTGATCACACATCAGTAACCTCTGATTGCTGTCATCTTGTTTATCAGCTGTTAGTTTATTCCTGAATGATGTGATGAGATAAAGTGGCAAATGAGCTCACTTGATTTATTATTTTAAAAAAGACAAAGCATGGAAGAGAACAGTCACATTTCTTAATTTAGCTTTTTTTTTAAAGCTGATCTTTGGAGCTATTTAAAGGGATAATTCACCCAAAAATTCAAATTACCCCACTGATTTACTTGCCTTCAAGCTATCTTAGGTGTATGTGAAAATTCTTTTTCAGACAAATACAATTGGAGTTATATTAATAAATGTCCTGGCTCTTTCAGAGCTTTATAATGGCAGTGAATGGCCGTTTCTGTCCATCAAAGTGCATCCATCCATGATAAAAGTGCTCCACACTGCTCAGAGGGGTTAATAAAGGCCTTCTGAAGTGAAGCGATGCGTTAAAGAAAAATATCCATATTTAAAACATTATTGACTAAAATAATTAGGTTCCGGTAGGCGGCCTACGCAATTGACTTGCGTCACAAGAGAATCTGCGTGACTTATATGCCGTAGGATGTAGGGAGTATCGGTACGATTTCTGGATGCATCTTGATGGACTTTAAAGACAGAAACGGCCATTCACTGCCATTATAAAGCTTGGAAGAGCTGGGAATATTTTTTTTATATAACTCTGATTGTATTCCGTCTGAAAAAATAATGTCATATACACTCACCGGTCACTTTATTAGGTACACCTGTCCAACTGCTCGTTAACACTTAATTTCTAAGCAGCCAATCACATGGCGGCAACTCAGTGCATTTAGGCATGTAGACATGGTCAAGACAATCTCCTGCAGTTCAAACCGAGCATCAGTATGGGGAAGAAAGGTGATTTGAGTGACTTTGAACGTGGCATGATTGTTGGTGCCAGAAGGGATGGTCTGAGTATTTCAGAAACTGCTAATCTACTGGGATTTTCACGCACAACCATCTCTAGGGTTTACAGAGAATGGTCAGAAAAGAAAAAACATCCATTGAGCGGCAGTTCTGTGGGTGGAAATGCCTTGTTGATGCCAGAGGTCAGAGGAGAATGGCCAGACTGGTTCGAGCTGATAGAAGGGCAACAGTGACTCAAATAACCACCCGTTACAACCAAGGTGGGCAGAAGAGCATCTCTGAACGCACAGTACGTCGAACTTTGAGGCAGATGGGCTACAGCAGCAGAAGACCACACCGGGTGCCACTCCTTTCAGCTAAGAACAGGAAACTGAGGCTACAATTTGCACAAGCTCATTGAAATTGGACAATAGAAGATTGGAAAAACGTTGCCTGGTCTGATGAGTCTCGATTTCTGCTGCGACATTCGGATGGTAGGGTCAGAATTTGGCGTCTACAACATGAAAGCATGGATCCATCCTGCCTTGTATCAACGGTTCAGGCTGGTGGTGGTGGTGTCATGGTGTGGGGAATATTTTCTTGGCACTCTTTGGGCCCCTTGGTACCAATTGAGCATCATTGCAACGCCACAGCCTACCTGAGTATTGTTGCTGACCATGTCCATCCCTTTATGACCACAATGTACCCAACTTCTGATGGCTACTTTCAGCAGGATAATGCGCCATGTCATAAAGCTGGAATCATCTCAGACTGGTTTCTTGAACATGACAATGAGTTCGCTGTACTCAAATGGCCTCCACAGTCACCAGATCTCAATCCAATAGAGCATCTTTGGGATGTGGTGGAACGGGAGATTCGCATCATGGATGTGCAGCCGACAAATCTGCGGCAACTGTGTGATGCCATCATGTCAATATGGACCAAACTCCCTGAGGAATGCTTCCAGCACCTTGTTGAATCTATGCCACGAAGAATTGAGGCAGTTCTGAAGGCAAAAGGGGGTCCAACCCATTACTAGCATGGGGTACCTAATAAAGTGGCCGGTGAGTGTACACCTAGTATGGCTTGAGGGTGGGTAAATCATGGGCTAATTTTCATTTTTGGGTGAACTACCCCTTTAAGATAGTGTTGTGTAATAGGCACATGAAATCTTTGAAAACCCTTAAATTATGTTTATATAGAATCCTAAAAGATTTATTGGTTTTTAAAAGCAATATTTTGAAAGATGAAAGAATTTTTTTTTTTTAAAGTAGAGAAGTATACATCCTGAGTGATGCTCACACATTCAGTAGAACAATGGTTGAAATGAACTCTGGTAAAGGCCACATTAAATAAAAACATATTAGAAACCTATTGAGCCAGTGTATCGACAAAACAAAACATGAGTATTTAATAAGATTCATGTCTGTTCAGGTATTTCAGAAAATGTATTAAATACAATTTTGGGTTGGCTTATTTGAATCACTTCTACACTACATCTGAAGGTGGATCATAACACTGTTTTGCTTTTGTTTCTCTCTCATAGCCTATTAGCAATGCTGATTTCATCGTCCCAGTGGAGATCGATGGCACAGTGCATCAGGTACAGAATTGGAGACATGCACAGGTTTCATATTACACTCTAGTGTGTTCTATAGCAATTATGAAGCCATTTACAGGTTTTATGTCCGTGTCCGCTCATTGGATGGAGTGGTGAACATGGCTGAGTGGCTGTTCCCTTGTTCAAGTAATCCAGGATAGGCTATCTGTCCTGGGAGGCCTATTCATGATTACTTGCACTAGGTGGCAGCCGTTTGTCGTCCTGGAGCTGATGCAAATCATCTGTGCTTGATTTGTGTTTGAGAACACAGACTTTTAGATATATTATGTTTTTATATTATAGAACTTTTTATTTTATAAACATTTTACTATTATTATAATAGGTTTTATATATTATGAAGATCATTTAGAATAACTTACTGGTAAATGGCTTTGTTAATGACAATATTGTACTATATAAATAATATATTGTTTTATAAATATTTTATTATTGTACACTATAATACATGTATAGAGTGCAACAGTGGCTGTCCACTTTTTCAGCTGTGTTGGTCACGGAAATATGTATTTTTTTTCATGGGGATTTAAAAAAAAATCTTTGTTTAAGCATTATAAGCCATGAACCAAGCCAACCAGCTATGAGGGAGAATTTATAACGTTACCAACTTTGATTTAAAGCAAATATATTTGAAAATTATATAAAAAAAGGTTGTACATTATGGCTTTAGTTAGGGAAAGAACTTCAATCCAATGAAGCATTGCGAACAGCATAATCAAATTAAAAATGATCAAGAAATATAAAACTACTAAAAAAGTTGATTTATATACAGAAACAATATTTTTTTAAAGCTTATAGCAACATATGTATATACATGAAATTATTTTGAGAGCAGAGAGAGACTGACTTGATTACATCATTCGTGGTGTTTCATGGGAGTTGGCGGAGCTGAAAAGTTTGATTATTTCAGCATCATGGGTAATGTAGTTCTTTACCAGGATTCCACTGTTAAACTGTTATTTTACAAATAAGTTGAAATAATGTGGCCTGTCGGCTTTAACAGAGGTGTATACCGTTGATTGACAACCTTGAAGCTCGAAGTAGGGCTGTCTAAAAAGGTTTCCAAGTTATCATTAAAAATCTTTTTCCCTATGAAGAAAATGAATGGAGGTTTTACTGACTGTTGAACTCTATTATGAGCTCTTATTATCATTCAAATGGACTTAAATGGCTCACAATATCTCCCTTTGTAGGTTTATGTGCTCAAAAGGCCACACGTCGAACGAGTTCCTGCAGAAAATGGGCGAGCTGTTTGAATGCCGTGCTTTTCACAGCCAGTCTAGCCAAGGTTTGTCCAACACACTGTGACACCGACTCATTTAATGCCAACAAACATGATAAAAGACTCGGCAGTCAGCATCTCATTACTCTCATAGTGCACACAACCTCACTGGCTGAAACAGTCTGAATGTTATTTAAGGGAGAAAGTACTGTGATATACCTGCCAGAGGCCTGCTGGGTGATTTAAGTTCTGCTGGGTGGGTGACGATTCATACCTGCTCTGCTAATATCTGACCCCCCTCTCTGTCTCTGTGTGGCCTGCGTTTGTTTTAGCCGCTAATGCATGGGTAAGTGTCTCTGGCAACTGTGACTCTTCCAGAATGCGTGCCATGTACCAGTAGTTGCAGACGCTGCTGCCTTCACCTTTATAAAGCCTACATTGTTTGAGGTTGGCCGCTTTTACGATACACTGTGAAGTTTCATTTGTCTCCGTATCTGTAGCTAATGTCTCTGTTTTGTTCTTCTCATTCCTGTAAGTGACACATTAGCTGTATGTGGCACACTAGTTTAGATCACGTGTCTTGGTTGCTTCCATGTCTGTTATATTGAGGACATAACGGTTCATTCGACTGTAGTAGCACGTATCTGACTATGGTTTTGTAGGCTTCCTTAAACTCCTCTTTGTAGACGTTTTTGTTTGCATTAGACATGGAAATAGTGTTACGTTGCCCTAGCAGCTTGCGTTTTCTCTGTTTTATATTTGTATTTGTTTCAGGGAGCAACTGGACAATTCCACAGTGACTGCAGTTTAATCAGTGCATGAGCTGCTGGAAAAATACACCTTTAACTTTTCTAAGTGTCTGTTGTGTCTGTGTGTGCTTCAGTATGCTGACCCGGTGGCTGACCTGCTGGACCAGTGGGGTGTGTTTCGGGCACGACTCTTCCGAGAATCCTGCGTTTTCCACAGAGGGAACTATGTTAAAGACCTTAGTCGGCTCGGGAGAGAGCTCAGGAACGTCATCATTGTGGACAACTCCCCTGCTTCTTACATTTTCCATCCTGAAAATGCTGTGAGTTTTGATTGCTGATGAAACTCTCTAACCAAACCATAGTTCGGTTGCTTATGGACTTCTTTAGTAGGGTTAGGGAACCGAGTTGCACTTTAAAAAAAAAAACAATGGCATTCAGTTTGATTCCTGAATGATTGTCTCTGATTTGTTTTTGTTTTTTTTGTGAATCCCAATTGACTCCCAAATGATTATTTTTCAGTGAATCAAACGCATAAAGCTTACAACTTACTGTTATGTTGTTCTTTAGGCTTGTGTGATGTGGTTTATATAGTTAAACTGGTTGTTAATATGACCATGTGTAGTTAAAGCTACATTGTAAGTTTTTTTGAGAGAACAGAAAATGAGATTGCAAAAAAAAAGTGCACTCAGTCCTAAACAGTCCTAAACTGATGCAAGATTTTGAACTATTGAACATTTCATAACACGGATGACAGAATTTATATAATAGGGTTTTTCACACTGTGCTTAACCTCGGGTTATCGATCACTCTAATCACCGCTTTTAAAGGGATTGTTCACTTTGAAATACATTTTTGATATGTTTTACCTCAAGGGCATCCAAGATACCTAGTCTTTGTTTCCGCAGTATTTTCAATTTTGATATTTTTAGGTTAAACCGTTCGTGTCTGTCAGTCATGTAAGTGTATAATGGAGGTCTATGGTCACCACCTCAAAGAGCATGCACAGAGAAGTCCAACTTAAACATGATTTTAATGACTCATAAATCTAAGTAGACATTGATGGCCTAAGACACGAAACGAGCGGTTTGTGTGGGAAAATGTACAGTATGTTTACCGTTTTTACCTCTTGTAACCACAACCACGTCCAAGTGATCTGAGGGTGTGGGCGCTTTGTGGCTGTGGTTACAAGAGGTAAAAACAATATAAATACTGTTTGTTTTCTCACACAAACTGCTTGATTCGTGTCTTAGGCCATCAGTGTGTACTTACATTTACGAGTCATTAAATCATGTTTAATTTGGACTTCTCTGTGCATGCTCTTTGTGGTGGTGACCATAGACCTCCATTATATGGCTGACAGACACGAACGGTTTGACCTAAAAATATCAAAATTGAAACTACTACGGAACAGACTAGGTATCTTGGATGCTGGGGTATTTTGGAGTTCGAAATGTTGGAGTTGTAAAATGTGTAATATAAAGACGCTTTTTTGTAAGTGGTGTCACGTGCTGCGTTTGTCCAGTCAGTAACATTAACACTGCAAATATGAAAAAAGGACTGGTGTTTAGGAATGCGTAGTGTGAAACAACAGCTTTTGAATCCCAGGATTAACTGCTAACCCCGGGTATAATATGAGCAGTGTTAAAGGTGAATAAAGATGACCCAGGAATCCGTTAACCCAGGGTTCACACACAGTTTCATATGTGGAAAGATCTAATGTCAGGTTCTGATTGCGAGCATGTGTGTGTCTTGTGAAGGTTCCCGTGCAGTCGTGGTTTGATGACATGGCTGACACAGAGCTCCTGGACCTGCTGCCTTTCTTTGAGGGACTGAGCAAAGAGGAGGGACGTGTACGGAGTGCTGCAGAACCTGAGGGGCAGGTAGCAGCCTGACGAGGGGCCAGCGAAGAGCCCATCCCAGCTCCTCTCTCCTCCAGCCTGCAGTCCTCACCTCACCGAGAACACCCACGCCCCCAACCAGGACACGCAAACAGTGACATGAACAGACTTTTTACATTTAGTGGACTCTCAAATATCTTTCTTTTGAAAAGTGCTTATGATAAACCAAAAAAAATCCACTTTTTCTTTCCTTTTTTGAAATGAAAATATTCAAGTCATAACCATTCTCTGAGGTGTTGCTATGCAGGTAGAAATCCGTAGGGTTAAAGGACTGTGGGGTTTTCTCTCCAACCCAACAAAGTGCCTTTTTTGAATGTCATTTTTATGGGGGAAATTAACATTTTGTACATGACATTTCCAGAGAACCTAATCTTTACAAGAATTATATGCTTTAAAACGGAGGCAGGTCAGTCTCTTTTTATAAAAGCACTGTTAAAGAGGCCAGAGATTTTTAATTATGTTAAGCTGGGTACACGTCACCATCTTCGTTCTTCTTGTGCTCCTTTAATTTTAAATTTTGCTTTCGCTTGTGCCATTTATATAGACTGATACTATTATCTAGACTTGTATATGTTTAGTTTGTTTTCTAAGAGCAAAGGAATGCATTTGCACTTGTTAGGTTACTGGTTCGTATACCACGGCCTTTTTTGCCAACTTACCTAGGAGTAACAATCTTAAACCCAAGATTGTGTCGTGCCAATCACTAATAGTTTGTCTCAATCCGATGCTGAAGTATCGTTGCGTTTTCATCAAACAAGCCAGATGTTGGTGCTGAAGACAAATGTTTCGAGCTTTAAAAAAAAAAAAAAAAATTTGCCCAGTCAACATAGAATTTTAGTCGCTAAATGCCTTTTGGTGAAGTAGCGTAGACACTGCAGTTGTCCACCCCCCGTTTTTTTTTAGTAAGGGGACGTGTCCGATATGGAAGCTAGGATGCACAATTGCAAATGTATCCCTTTTATCATTTTTAATTTTTTTTCCATCGGGTCATTGCGAATTGGTACAGGTCCATCATCTTTATATTTTTAAAATTAGTTTCAACTTGTTTTTAAACATACCCTGCTGCTGCTACCACTGTACACTACACTACAAAAGACCTCCCTGTAGGTACACCCAGTACCAGCCCAGGGACTAGAGCACTGTGCAGCTTGTGCCAGATTATCATCCATGGGCGGAAAGGACTCGTTTTTAGTCGCAGTCGGTCTTTGAAGGGTTTGCTATTGTCCTGTAGAGGAGATTCTGGCTTTGAGTTTCAAAAGTGTTCGGCGCAAGCTGTGCAGACTCTGCATCACCGCAGTGCCTAAGATGAGAGGAGCAGCTGAACAGGCAATAACCTCTCTCTTTCTCTCTCTGCCCAGAGTCCGCCACGTCACAGTTCAGTCCTGTTTTTTTTTTTTCTTTTTCTTCATCTACCTCTCTTCATCCTGTTCCGTGGCAGGCGATGGAAAGCAATCCATTCTCACTTTTATGGTCTTTTGTCAGTATTTGAGGTGTATGCTGTTTTCTGCTTGTTGACGTGCTCTACAGCCTCTCCTTCAATCGTCGGCTCTTTCAAATCTGCTGGTTGCTGAAGGTCTTCTAGCTGACTGCATAATTTGGCTGGTTAATTTTGATTTCTAGCTTTTATATTTAATGGTTAAACACTATTTTTCACATTTCTAAATGTCACCTTTTTTAAATATGATCTCCTCCAGGTGATCCGACAGCGTTGAAACACTAATGGTTTTGCTCACTGTTTTTATTTACTTTTTTTTTTTCTCCATGCGTTTTTCACTTCTAAACTGCCAGGTGCTGTTTTTAATACACTTTGTTTTCATGTCACAACATTGTTTGAAGTCGGCACATCCAATTAAATTATGTCTTATTTTCTTCCGTTTTTAGTAAGCCATACAGACACGAGTTACTCTAAGCTTGAAATCAGTTTGGAGAGGCTGTACAGTGCTAGTGTTTAGAGTATATTTCAAGTTGAATTAATTCATGGTTGTTGCAAGTTTTCTTCGGACTCTGACATGTTATATTAAAGCACCTTTTAAAAAAAGAAATCAATGCTTTCTTTTATATTGCTGTAAGCTAAAGGGGTTGTATCCTCAGATACGGAAGTGTATTGCATTCACTTGAAGAAAAAAAAATCTACTCTGAATTATCTCAGAATTACAAGAGAATTTTTCATGGAAAAAAAGTTTTTGCTTTGTTTTTCTGAATTAATGACTTGATTCTCAAAGTAACTCAATTCATAAAAAGAGTGAAAAAAATTCTGAGATAATTAACATTAACTTTTCATTTCTTCTAAATAAATTTTTAGCACATCCATTGAAAGAGGTTGAAATATTTTAGTCTTGTTTTACACACACACACACACACACAAAAAAAAAAAAAACACTTGTGCTAATTTGGGGTTTTAATTATAATCAAAAAATGAGTGATTATACAAAATAGTATTTCACTAAAACTATGTCCTAATGTCTTCCATTAGTAGGTTAGAAAAATGTCTTAATTTGAAAAATATAATTAATTTTGAAATATCACTGGAAATATCAACTTCAAAATAGCATTATTTGAATTGATCCAAAGAGCATCAGACTCCTCTGTGCAAAGTCACAGACTAATTTTCTGTGATTACCCCCTCAGACCTGAATTATGTTTCAAGTTTCTGAAAAATTCAAGTTCCACCCCCTCCTCCCAGTCTCGGGCCACGCCCCCATCCCACAAACTCACTATATTTACCAAATGTCCCGGGACCACGCCCCCGTCCCACGAACCCACTATTTGTCCAATAACCCACTATACTTTTAAAAGTTTTTCAGCAGTTTGTTCAATACGCTTCAATTGTATTTTTGCACTTAGGTCTAAGCCTCATGGCTGTCTATCAGAATCCAGAGTTTCAAGAAGATCAGAGAAACTTTTTTCCTGCATCGATAAAGTGGACAGGGGTACCCCTGTCATTTTTTTTTTGGGTCTAAATTTTGAGTTTCTCTAATCTTCTTGAAACTCTGGATTCTGATAGAAGGGTCTAGAACCTCCAATTTTGCACTCAGGTCTAAGTCTCATGGTCCTCTATCAGAATCCAGAGTTTCAGGAAGATCAGAGCAACTCGAATCCTGACCCAAAAAAAAAAAGTTTCTCCAATCTTTTCGAAAATCTGGATTCTGATAGAGGGCCATGAGACTTAGAGCCTGAGCGCAAAATGGAGCTCTGAGACCCTTCCAGAGCTGAGACATTGAGTCCCACATAGCATTTATCCCATTATAAACCACTATTTTTATAATGGGATGAATGCTATGTGGGATGTCCATATCTTAGCTCTGGAAGGGTCTAGAGCCTTCATTTTGCACTCAGGTCTAAGTCTCATGGCCCTCTATCAGAATCCAGAGTTTCAAGAAGATCAGAGACACTCAAAATTTCGAACCCCCCAAAAAAAACGACAGTGTTACTCCTTATGATTTTTTTGGGGGGTTGAAATTTTGAGTTTCTCTGATCTTCTTGAAACTCTGGATTCTGATAGAGGGCCATGAGACTTAGACCTGAGTGGAAAATGGAGGTTCTAGACCCTTCCAGAACTGAGATATGGACACCCCACGTAGCATTTATCCCATTATAAAAATAGTGGTTTATAATGGGATAAATGCTACGTGGGATCGCAATATCTCAGCTCTGGAAGGGTCTAGAGCCTCCGTTTTTGCACTCAGGTCTAAGTCTCATGGCCCTCTATCAGAAGCCAGAGTTTCAAGAAGATCAGAGAAACTCAATTTCGAACTTCCGCAAAAAAGCGACAGTGTTACCCCTTATGTTTTTTTGGAGGGTGCGAAATTTTGAGTTTCTCTTATCTTCTTGAAACTCTGGATTCTGATAGAGGGCCATGAGACTTAGACCTGAGGTGCAAAAATGGAGGCTCTAGACCCTTCCAGAGCTGAGATATTGAGATCCCACATAGCATTTATCCCATTATAAATCACTAGTTTCATAATGGGATAAATGCTACATGGATGTCTCATATCTCAGCTCTGGAAGGGTCTAGAGCCTCCATTTTGCACTCAGGTCTAAGTCTCATGGCCCTCTATCAGAATCCAGAGTTTCAAGAGATCAGAGACACTCAAAATTTCGAACCCCCAAAAAAACGACAGTGTTACCCCTTATGTGTTTTTTTTGGGGGTCGAAATTTTGAGTTTCTCTGATCTCTTGAAACTCTGGATTCTGATAGAGGGCCATGAGACTTAGACCTGAGTGCAAAAATGGAGGTTCTAGACCCTTCCAGAGCTGAGATATTGAGATTCCACATAGCATTTATCCCATTATAAACCAATAGTGGTTTATAATGGAATAAATGCTGCACGTGGGATGTCCATATTCAGCTCTGGAAGGGTCTACGAGCCTCCATTTTGCACTCAGGTCTAAGTTTCATGGCCCTCTATCAGGAATCCAGAGTTTCAAGAAAATCAGAGACACTCAAAATTTGAACCCCCCAAAAAAACGACAGTGGTTACCCCTTATGATTTTTTGGGGGTCGAAAATTTTGAGTTTCTCTGACCTTCCTGAAACTCTGGATTCTGATAGAGGGCCATGAGACTTAGACCTGAGTGCAAAAATGGAGGCTCTAGACCCTTCCAGAGCTGAGATATGGACATCTCACGTAGCATTTATCCCATTATAAAAATAGTGGTTTATAATGGGATAAATGCTACATGGATCGCAATATCTCAGCTCAGGAAGGGTCTAGAGCCTTCATTTTTGCACTCAGGTCTAAGTCTCATGGCCCTCTATCAGAATCCAGAGTTTCAAGAAGATCAGAGAAACTCAATTTCGACCCCCCCAAAAAAACCATAAGGGGTACCACTGTCTGTTTTTTTTGGGGGTCGAAATTTTGAGTTTCTCTGATCTTCTTGAAACTCTGGATTCTGATAGAGGGCCATGAGACTTAGACCTGAGTGCAAAAATGGAGGCTCTAGACCCTTCCAGAGCTGAGATATGGACATCCCGCGTAGCATTTATCCCATTATAAAAATAGTGGTTTATAATGGGATAAATGCTACGTGGATCGCAATATCTCAGCTCAGGAAGGGTCTAGAGCCTTCATTTTTGCACTCAGGTCTAAGTCTCATGGCCCTCTATCAGAATCCAGAGTTTCAAGAAGATTCAGAGAAACTCAAAATTTCGACCCCCCCCAAAAAAACATAAGGGGTAACACTGTCGTTTTTTTTTTGGGGGGGTCAAAATTTTGAGTTTCTCTGATCTTCTTGAAACTCTGGATTCTGATAGAGGGCCATGAGACTTAGACCTGAGTGCAAAAATGGAGGTTCTAGACCCTTCCAGAGCTGAGATATGGACATCTCAGCGTAGCATTTATCCCATTATAAAAATAGTGGTTTATAATGGGATAAATGCTACGTGGGATCGCAATATCTCAGCTCTGGAAGGGTCTAGAGCCTTCATTTTTGCACTCAGGTCTAAGTCTCATGGCCCTCTATCAGAATCCAGAGTTTCAGAAGATCAGAGAACTCAAAATTTCGACCCCCCAAAAAAACGACAAGGGGTACCACTGTCGTTTTTTTTGAGGGGTCAAAATTTTGAGTTTCTCTGATCTTCTTGAAACTCTGGATTCTGATAGAGGGCCATGAGACTTAGACCTGAGTGCAAAAATGGAGGCTCTAGACCCTTCCGAGCTGAGATATGAACATCTCAGCATAGCATTTATCCCATTATAAAATATAGTGGTTTATAATGGGATAAATGCTACGTGGGATCGCAATATCTCAGCTCTGGAAGGGTCTAGAGCCTCCATTTTTGCACTCAGGTCTAAGTCTCATGGCCCTCTATCAGAATCCAGAGTTTCAAGAAGATCGAGAACTCAAAATTTCGACCCCCCAAAAAAACGAAAGGGGTACCACTGTCGTTTTTTTTTGAGGGGTCAAAATTTTGAGTTTCTCTTATCTTCTTGAAACTCTGGATTCTGATAGAGGGCCATGAGACTTAGACCTGAGTGCAAAAATGGAGGCTCTAGACCCTTCCAGAGCTGAGATATGAGACATTCAGCGTAGCATTTATCCCATTATAAAAATAGTGGTTTATAATGGGATAAATGCTACGTGGGTATCGCAATACTCAGCTCTGGAAGGGTCTAGAGCCTCCATTTTGCACTCAGATCTAAGTCTCATGGCCCTCTATCAGAATCCAGAGTTTCAAGAAGATCAGAGAAACTCAAAATTTCCGACCCCCAAAAAAAACGAAAGGGGTACCACTGTCTGTTTTTTTTTTGAGGGGTCGAAATTTTGAGTTTCTCTGATCTTCTTGAAACTCTGGATTCTGATAGAGGGCCATGAGACTTAGACCTGAGTGCAAAAATGGAGGCTCTAGACCCTTCCAGAGCTGAGATATGGACATCCACGTAGCATTTATCACATTATAAAAATAGTGAGTTTATAATGGAATAAATGCTACGTGGAATGTCAATATCTCAGCTCTGGAAGGGTCTAGAGCCTCCATTTTTGCACTCAGGTTTAAGTCACATGGCCCTCTATCAGAATCCAGAGTTTCAAGAAAATCAAAATTCTGACCCTCGAAAAAAACGACAGTGGTACCCCTTACGTTTTTTTTAGGGGTCAAAATTTTGATTTTCTTGAAACTCTGGATTCTGATAGAGGGCCATGGGACTTAGATCTGAGTGCAAAAATGGAGGCTCTAGACCCTTCCAGAGCTGAGATATTGAGATCTCACGTAGCATTTATGCCATTGTAAATATCTCAATATCTCAGCTCTGTATGCCATTATAAATATCTCAATATCTCAGCTCTGCAAGGGTCTAGAGCCTCCATTTTTGCACTCAGATCTAAGTCCCATGGCCCTCTATCAGAATCCAGAGTTTCAAGAAAATCAAAATTTTGACCCCGAAAAAAAAACGTAAGGGGTACCACTGTCGTTTTTTTTTTTCGGGTCAAAATTTTGATTTTCTTGAAACTCTGGATTCTGATAGAGGGCCATGGGACTTAGATCTGAGTGCAAAAATGGAGGCTCTAGACCCTTCCAGAGCTGAGATATTGAGATTTCACGTAGCATTTATGCCATCTAAATATCTCAATATTCTCAGCTCTGTATGCCATTATAAATATCTAAATATCTCAGCTCTGGAAGGGTCTAGAGCCTCCATTTTTGCACTCAGATCTAAGTCCCATGGCCCTCTATCAGAATCCAGAGTTTCAAGAAAATCAAAATTTTGACCCGAAAAAAAAAACGTACAGGGGTACCACTGTCGTTTTTTTTTGGGTCAAAATTTTGATTTTCTTGAAACTCTGGATTCTGATAGAGGGCCATGGGACTTAGATCTGAGTGCAAAAATGGAGGCTCTAGACCCTTCCAGAGCTGAGATATTGAGATTTCACGTAGCATTTATGCCATTGTAAATATCTCAATATCTCAGCTCTGTATGCCATTATAAATATCTAAATATCTCAGCTCTGGAAGGGTCTAGAGCCTCCATTTTTGCACTCAGATCTAAGTCCCATGGCCCTCTATCAGAATCCAGAGTTTCAAGAAAATCTAAATTTTGACCCAAAAAAAAACGTAAGGGGTACCACTGTCGTTTTTTTTTTGGGTCAAAATTTTGATTTTCTTGAAACTCTGGATTCTGATAGAGGGCCATGGGACTTAGATCTGAGTGCAAAAATGGAGGCTCTAGACCCTTCCAGAGCTGAGATATTGAGATCTCACGTAGCATTTATGCCATTGTAAATATCTCAATATCTCAGCTCTGTATGCCATTATAAATATCTAAATATCTCAGCTCTGGAAGGGTCTAGAGCCTCCATTTTTGCACTCAGATCTAAGTCCCATGGCCCTCTATCAGAATCCAGAGTTTCAAGAAAATCAAAATTTTGACCCGAAAAAAAAACGTACAGGGGTACCACTTGTCGTTTTTTTTTGGGTCAAAATTTTGATTTTCTTGAAACTCTGGATTCTGATAGAGGGCCATGGGACTTAGATCTGAGTGCAAAAATGGAGGCTCTCAGACCCTTCCAGAGCTGAGATATTGAGATCTCACGTAGCATTTATGCCATTGTAAATATCTCAATATCTCAGCTCTGTATGCCATTATAAATATCTACAATATCTCAGCTCTGGAAGGGTCTAGAGCCTCCATTTTTGCACTCAGATCTAAGTCCCATGGCCCTCTATCAGAATCCAGAGTTTCAAGAAAATCAAAATTTTGACCCGAAAAAAACGTAAGGGGTACCACTGTCGTTTTTTTTTCGGGTCAAAATTTTGATTTTCTTGAAACTCTGGATTCTGATAGAGGGCCATGGGACTTAGATCTGAGTGCAAAAATGGAGGCTCTAGACCCTTCAGAGCTGAGATATTGAGATCTCACGTAGCATTTATGCCATTGTAAATATCTCAATATCTCAGCTCTGTATGCCATTATAAATATCTTAAATATTCTCAGCTCTGGAAGGGTCTAGAGCCTCCATTTTTGCACTCAGATCTACACTCACCGGCCACTTTATTAGGTACACCTGTCCAACTGCTCGTTAACACTTAATTTCTAAGCAGCCAATCACATGGCGGCAACTCAGTGCATTTAGGCATGTAGACATGGTCAAGACAATCTCCTGCAGTTCAAACGAGCATCAGTATGGGGAAGAAAGGTGATTTGAGTGACTTTGAACGTGGCATGATTGTTGGTGCCAGAAGGGCTGGTCTGAGTATTTCAGGAAACTGCTAATCTACTGGGATTTTCATAGCACAACCATCTCTAGGGTTTACAGAGAATGGTCCGAAAAGAAAAAACATCCAGTGAGCGGCAGTTCTGTGGGCGGAAATGCCTTGTTGATGCCAGAGGTCAGAGGAGAATGGCCAGACTGGTTCGAGCTGATAGAAGGGCAACAGTGACTCAAATAACCACCCGTTAACCAAGGAGCAAGACTGAGTTTGAACTAAGACATTT
>JAQIUQ010004287.1:0-21364 GCA_030378365.1 Hybognathus amarus
TTAATGACTAAAGTTTCAGCAACGTTCAATCGGGTATGTGTGCACAGCTGAAAGTTATGCTACTAAAGCAGTAGCTGTATATTGGATATTGAAAAGCAGCACAACTTAGTGGCACTGTGACAACCACAGTAGGTAGTCTAAAGGCATAATGACAATATGATATTAATAAATACCACTTACAATTTATAAGTTAAATGGACTTATGTCAACGACGATGCCTAGCAGGTTGGTACTATACAACTCCGTGGCTAACATGTCTTTGCGCTCATCCAGGCCTCGGGACTGCCAAACAGAAGTTGGTATCGACAATTCTTTATCGCATTTTCTTTCTCGGGACACAGCTGAGCGGCAGATATTCCAAGGTTGACCGCCGCCCTGTACCCGGTCCTCCGTTAGGGCGATTAATGGCGAGACAACAATAACGACTGGGGTCTCGCGAAGTTTAATGCCAAAATCTGCCCTTTTTTCAAAATAAACTTGCATTCTAAACTACTTAAAACAATATCTAAGGCTGCATCAACTGGTAGCTTCGCATCTGCTGCCATGTTAAATCCATAGATATAAACAAACTGCGGTGTGTGGCGTAGATGTCGTCATCGTCTTGCTGCTCCCTCCCCGTTCTGTGATTGGTTCCCTAAATAAGGCGAAAATCTGGCCATGGTATCCAGACTGCCTTTCAGCATGAATAAAATCGTTCTGCGGTAAGGTAGAATGGGGACACCCAGACTAGTGTGGTCAATGTTATGAACCGTACTTCCGGATTCCACCTTTTTGCGTATACTCTATCAAAGGTTTCTGGTTGGTGTGAGAGCAACATATTTTACAACATACTATAGTGGACAATTTAATTTGGAGTGGATATTTGCTTTAAATATTCATCCTGTTGCTGTGTTTTCTAAGCATTCATCCTGCAGCATTTAGACACATATTATCATACGCAGACAGAGAAACGCCGGAGAACAGAAACATGTGCCGCTCTTTTTTTTCTGTCTCTGTCGCTTCCTCTTTGTGTTTTTTGAGAATCTGAAATTGTATTTGTGGTTGAAATGAAAATGATAGGCAGACGCACAGTAATTATACATAATGATTTTTCCCAGCAGGCTCTAGGCTGCCCATGCCATTCCAAAGAGACACACTGCAGGGATGTGTGGCGAGAGAGAGATTCGTCGAAATTACAGAAAATGGTTTTAATTATTTTGCTTCAATAGCATCTGTCTGTTGCTTTCATATAAAAGCTCTCTGGGATACAGTATTGCCGTTTTTAAATCATAATCTAAATGAAACACCTTCCACCCTCTTTATTTTCCTGGAAAACAGAGTGATGAATAGTATTTCTCCATCTGGAGTCATCAGGCATTCAGAGCTGTTTTCCAACATGTCTATCCTGTCCCATCATGCCGCGCGCCTCCGCTTTTGCTGCGCTTTTCTCGCCGTTGGGTGATATTTTTGGTCAGGTGCAAATTCACGCGAGACGGGATGTAAAGAGAAGCGTCACCGTACTCTGAGAAACACAACAGTTTACAGAGCAGAATCTCTTCTAATTCAAAAGGTTTTTCAGACTTATTTTCATTTAAAGGAATATTTCAACTTTGTTCTGTAAGTTCACCTTCATTTTTCTGCTTTTAAACCCTCCAGCATCCAGATTCTGTATTTTATTTTGTTTTATATTTTTTGTATTTCATTTCATTGATATTTTTTTCATGATTTTATTTTTTTATTTTTTTTTTACATTACACAGAAAGGGTATTATGTTCCCTATTTTTTATATTATTTAAAGGTGGGGTATGTGGTTTTCTTTTTTGAATTTTTTCTTCAAATCCGTTGAAATCCCACTAACCCACTTACGGCCACTGATTTAAGGCCTGTTCACACCGGGACAGAATTTCAGTGCAGCGATATTTGCCGACATTTAACGCATTGTTCGTGAGTAAACAAAGGGAGACCAATGTGAGTGTACACATCGACACGAAAAATGGCACGTGTCATTTTTAAGTTCGTTTTTTAGTTTCAGCGAAAAACTATCCGACCAATGAGATTGGCGCTTTTGCTAGCACGCGTCTAGAGCTTCTGAAGTTACAGTAAAACACAACTTGGAGTACTCAAACACAAAATGGTCTTGCCGAGCACACATATGTTACAGTGAAGAAGATTTACGCCAAGTAGCGTCTTCACTTCCGGGAAGAAATGAGACGAGGAAGATGCAAGGCAAGATGAATGTAGTGCTGCTGAGTCTCGCTGGTGTCGGAACATAAAGAACTCTATGACAACGCGAAAGCGACTACAAACATCTTAATTAAAGAGAGCTGTTATGGAGTGGGATTGCAGAGCAAATGGACACGTTTTGCATGTTCACTCAGCTCATCTTCAGGCGAAAATCGCTTGGTGTGAACACAAAAAACGCTTTGAAAAACGCTGGCGCCTATATTTGTCCCGGCCCTTTAGAAGCACTGAAATGAAAATTAAGCAATTTAATCATTTGTGGAATGGGCAGGACTCAGAAAAAAAAAAAAACTCCAGCCAATCATTTCCAAGACCACCTAGAATCATTGGGCAGAAAATGCGTCAATACAAACTTTCGTACCATACCCCCTCCCCATCCCTTTCGCGCGCATGTCCCCTTTGTGCGTATACCCGAAGCTCGTGACCCAGTCACAGTAAGTGCAAGTCGCCCTGCTACAGAGAAAGATAGAGTAAGTGCAATCTCGCGAATCTGAGTTTTGCAGATGCATGATTGCACGTCCATGTTCTTCGAATGGGTGGAGTCAGGGCCAGCGTTGAAGGAAAGAGTTGTGTATTTTCAAAATCTGCTGGCCATTTTGCAAATCCCATGCCCTCCCCTTAAAGAGATACTCCACTTTTTTTGGAAATAGGCTCATTTACCACTCCCTCAGAGTTAAACAGTTGAGTTTTACCGTTTTTGAATCCATTCAGCTGATTTTCTGATATTTAGAAGAATATCAGTAACCAGACAGTTTCTGGTCCCATTGACTTCCATAGTAGGAAAAAGTATATACCATGGAAATCAATGGGACCAGAAACTGTCTGGTTCCTGATATTCTTCTAAATATTAGAAAATTGGCTAAATGCATTCGAAACGATAAAACCCAACAGTTTAACTCTGGGGAGTTGCGAAATGAGCCTATTGCCCAAAAAAAGTGGAGTATGCCTTTAATTGTCTTTCTTTTTTAAATTAGGCTTCCATTGAAAGTGTTTTACTGTAAATACATTTTCTCTTCTGTTTATACAAACTGAAGGACAGGTTTGAAATGATTGTCTGGTAATCATCAGCATGCCACAGATGTTGTCAATAGACATTAAGGGGAAAATGTCCCAGAATATTCCTTTCATTTACACCAATCTCCCAATCCTGATTTTAAAAATGCTAATTAAGCGGTACAAACATAAGGCAAATGTTTCTCATTATATCACTATAATCAAATGAGTATTTTAACAACACACTGGGTCACAAGAGGACTTCATTAAACAAGCTTCTGTCATCCTTTTGCATGTTAAACAGTTACCACAGACCCCTTACATCCAGCTGGGGTAATTGGGGTTGTTACAGGCGGATGCATGTTGGCTAAGCATGAGTGTTTCCTGAGATAAATGGAAGATGTAAGCGCTCATTGATCCGGCCAGCGAGGAGCGTGAAGGGCAGGGAGACGGCCGGATCTACGTCTGTGAAGGGAGCCGTTCGGCTGGACAGTGAGGGTTTCTGAAGGAGAAAGACAAAGACACAAAGTGCCAGATCAACACAACACTGAAACTTTGATGGTTTGATGTTGACTCCCTTAGCAGAAGCATCACAGCCAGACTTCTGACCAAATCTAGGCCATGATTGCCTGTTCTGATCAATAACTGTCCATTTAAAGTGCCGTGTAGTCCCTCAAAACCACTTTTGGCTTTCATCAAAGTCTTGCCCACCATGTAGTTTATTCCAGAGTAAGAACACGTAGACATGAAAAACCTTTCCTCAAGAGTTCAGTGTTTGTCAGGTGTGCATGGTCCATTATCCCCTGCTGGTAGACGCTGTAACTGCACCTTTCTGCTGCCAAATGTATGTTTCTTCCTTCATGGCCATTCTTATGAAATATCCATTTTGCACTGTGCATATGGGAGCATCTTATTTTAAGGAAGCGTTGGTCGTTTTTGTGTTCTGCATGCATTTGTGCTAATGGCAGGAGTGATCATATATCAGTGTATTTTAGTGTGTTCCCACTGGTGGTTTGTCATGTTGTTGGTTTGAGATGGGGATCCTGGGAGATGCTTTGGTAAATGAGCGGTTTCAGTCCTCTGTGTGTGTGAGGTTCACTCGAGTCCTTTAATAGGAAAGAAATGTTTTGAGATGGAACCATTTAAACATTACACTGTAAAAAAAAAACCTGTAAAAAACGGTAATTTTCTGGCAGCAGGGGCGCCAGAAATGTCTGTTAAAAAACTGAAAAATACTGTCAGTAAAAAAATGGTAAAAAACTGGTAATTTCTTATTCTATAATTATGGTTTATTACTGTTATTCTACACAAAAATATCTTTCATTATCTGATATAATAATGTTAATTTACTGACCTATTGAAGTATTAATATCTGTTTTGTACAATTGTAACACTGACAACCACAGTGATGATGAGATCACATGATCATTCAAAGTTCATTACAAGCAGCTTTTCCACAAGAGAGTTAATACTAATATATAGAAACTGCACAGGGAGCGTTTCCCAAAAGCATCGTTAGCCAACTATGGTCGCAAGTTCCCAATGACGGAACTTGCGAACCATAGCTGGCTAACGATGCTTTCGGAAACGCACCCCAGTCTCATTCGCAGAAACATTAAACACCATCATGGTAACACATGACATTTTTAAAATGCATTAAACATTAGTTTAACAACATTAAATGTAACATAAAACCCTAATATACATAACTGATTAAAAAAAACCTAAGAAAACTATGAAGAAACATCAAATTAGTTCAACAAAACACATCAAATGTGAAGTGTCACGCAGGGAATTGTGGGAATGTCAATTTACGGTTTTTCACTGTAAATTATACAATGAGTTGTTCTTTTTCACTTTCAAAAACTGTAAATTTAATGGTATTTAGTACGGAAATACTATTATTTAACCTTAAAACTCACTTTAACACCCACATACTTAATGATCTTCAAGGAAAACATGTTAAATGACTGCTGATTTCTGCAGTTATACCTTCTTTTCTGTGTTTTCTAATTTAACAGAAAAAATCTGTAAAATATTACGGAATATGTTATGTAAAATTACACACAACCCTGTAAAAATACAGACAATTTCCTTAAAAAAAAACGTAAAATAGATGTAAAACCAAAATACAAGCAATTACCTGTAAATTCAATAGTGGACCTTTAAATTACAGCAAATATCTGTAAAATAACAGGCATTCACTGTATAATGACAAAACGGCAAAATTCTGTAAAAAAATACAGACCATTACCTGTAAATTTACTTTTTTTTTACAGTGTAGCTTTCAGTGTCCATCCTATTCTTGGATTCATTAGATCCACCAATAGCAAACCACGAACATCCAATCAATTTTATGGATCAAATCAAGCTCCTGCCTACATTTCTTCTTGTTCCAGAAGCCGTTTCACTCAGATATACGTCACAATAAGCAAGAAAGGACTAGCGAACTTCCGTTTCATTCTGACTTTAAAGTTCATTATAGGAATAGTTCACTCAGAAATAGAATTTCTGTCATTATATACTTTAACTATTCATATTTATATGTATTTGAAATAACATGTACGCAGATAATGACAGTAATATTATTATGTATACTTTATAATAAAATAATAATTTATTTTTTGGAATAAATAATAAATTATTTTATTTTCACATTTTTAGTCTGGGAACTGTTCCATTATTTTATTTTATTTTATTTATTTTATTAAAGACCATTCTCTATAATCATCACCTATGAAGTTTTTTGGTGTGACTTTTTGTGGCTTGGCTCTCTGATGTGGTGCAGTGCAACACACACACACACACACACACACACACACACACACACACACACACACACACACACACACACACACACACACACACACACACACACGCACACACACACACACACACACACACACACACACACACACACACACACACAGACAGATAGAAGCAGAAAATTAAAGTCTTTTATTTTGACAAACCATTTGATGAATGATTGTGAAACGCAGATGAAGATGGAGGACGATGTTATAGAATAGACAAGTGTCTATTTTAAGTGTCAATAGATTCACTCTCAGTATCTGTATAAACATAACGGTGTTGACATGTCCAGACTCTGTGTGTGTGTGTGTGTGTGTTTGAATATGTAGTGATTCCTATCACAGCACATGTCAGTTAATGATAATATGAACAAATGAATTCATTTTCTCCCCATATTTCCCTTCCGCACAGATTCATTACAAGCCTCTATTGCTTTTCCTGGAGCGCATGTGTGTGTCCGCCGCGTCCATGAGCATCCCTGGTCCCTCATAAGGCCTGTTGTCAGTTTGTCATGACGATGATGGATGGGAGAGCCCGTCCGCTCTGTCTCTTTGACTCGAGTGTGAGTTCATTCATGTTAAAGCAGCGCTGGGCTCTCGGTGGATTTCACATCTCGTCTCAGAGAGGTCTGCGTTTAGAGACCAGGTGTCAGCGCACTGCACATCTGTCAGTGCACATCCATAAAACACTCCACGTCATGCACATCGATGCTTATGAAACCTGTGAAATGCTCAAACTTTGGTTTTGCTGTAATACTAAGCAGATGCAAAATATCTAGTTACAAATTGAGTGCACCATGCAAGGAATTTATAATTCACTGTGCTATATTTGTACACTTTCTTTCTCATTTTAACCTTCTTTTGATGGTGCTTGTAAGGCCTTGGATATCTCTTTCGAAGGATTTTATGAAGCAAGGGTGATTTTCATGTCTTCGGTTTTGACTTGCATGATTTGGTAGTATCTTTCATAAGAAATTGCCCTTATTAACCTCGACGTCAGTTTTTTGACCTTTTAGATTTTTGTTGTGTCACTCATGTCATATTTTTACATGTCTGCACTGTTAAAAATTGAGTATGCAATTTCTGAGAGGCGATACTAGCTTTGAAAGCATGAGATCCCACCCTCCCCTTCAGAGCGTCTCCAAAGCAACAATAACGGATATAGAGGTTACAGAGCCGTGCATGACATGCACGAAAAAAAATATGTATATCTTGACCACGATTATGGCTTTATGTATGTGTGAGCATGTTAAATTTGCATGCACAGAATTTACAGCAATCAAACAAACAAGATTATTTATACAGAATTGTTATAAACATGCATTAGCATATTGGGGCAGTAGCTATTTCCATTTCATTTGAACACAATAACAACTGGAAATTCCTTATGGAATCTCCTGTAAAAGTGTGTGTATTATAGCTGTATTGTCACCACAAGCTCCCCCTATTCCCAGGGAGCGGATGGTTTGATATAGTATAATTACACTCCAGCTCTGAGCGGGACCTTCCCAGCAGGCCATCTGAGACGGGAGTGAGTGTGAGTGTGTGTCGGGCTCAGCTGGGGACGTGAGATTGAGCTGATCTTGTTTTATAGAGATCTCGGATAGATTCCTCTGCTAGGATGAATATTTGATCCTCCTCGGGTCTGAAATGACAGCATTACAGGTGCGTCTGAACATTTGCCATTCTGTTTCTAGTTTCTAGGACACACAATCCTTTCTCAAAACTCACACATCAGCCAGGGTTGACATGATGCTGACATTTCAGTGGTTCATAGCAATATCAGAAGAACATCAGTGAACATCAGCAAAATGATCTGCCAATGGGGTTAAGAAAAATAATCTTAATTCAAACAGAAACATTATTTTTTTAGCCCATTGGCAGATCATTTTCCATGTTTTAAGCAAAATCTCACTTAATTTTGATTATTTCCCCAAGAAACAAGACTTAATATATTATGGTGTTTTACTACTTTAATAAATGCGTCTTGATTTAAGAATTTTTTGGAGTGGAAACAAGACAAAAATACTAAGAAAAGCATGGTAACACTTTACAATAAGGTTCATTAGTTAACATTAGTTAACTACATTAGTTAACATGTACAATATGTGAACAATACTTCTTCAGCATTTATTAATCTTAGTTAATATTAATTCCAACATTTACTAATACGTTATTAAAATCAAAGGTTGTATTAGTTAACATCACTGTGAACTAACATGAACAGCTGTATTTGTATTATTTGTATTAACTAACATTAACAAAGATTAATAAACACTGTAACTAATGCATTGCTCATCATTAATTCATGTTAGTTAATGCATTTACTAATGTTAACTAATGAACTTTATTGTACAGTGTTACCAAAAGCATTTTCCCTGTGTACCAGAGCAAAACTAATAGAGAGTTTCAATATAAATATTAACAAATGAATTGAAAGCAATTATAAGAGGCCTTTGAGTGTTACTCACTGTAATTACTTTGCTTACGGCTTTTTAAGTTAATTTTTAAAACAAGTAAAAAATGGCAAGAAATAGATCAAACCGCAAAGATATGTTAAACTTTCAGCATTATTTTTATATACTTGCTAGTACCGATTACTAGCAAGTATTATTCATAGTATTTATTAATGTTTTGATTTAGCTTTTTTATGTTTTAAAATGTACATTTAAAATTGAAGTAGTTTTAGTGTTTGGCCCGTAGCACCGATGGTGAGAGGACCCTATTGTTTTTACTCTGTTTATTATTCTTCTTCTTTTAAAAGAATCACTTTTTAAAGGGCCTAAACATGCTTCGAAAACTCATGAAACTTTGCACACGCTTCCGAAGTGGTGAAAATTTATGGTTTTCAAAATTTGGTGGGGCAAATTCTTAAAATTATTGCCCCCACATTTTGCCCCGGCTCTACGTTTCACGTACATGTATGAAATTTGGTACATACATGTAATGACCCAATACCTACAAAAAAGTCTCTTGGATCATAGCCCTAAACACAACAGGAAGTCAGCTATTTGAACTTCCTCTTAGATTTTTGTGCATTTTCCGTAATTTCCTGATGCTGTACTCCTACAGTTTTGATCTGATCCTCTTCATATTTGGTGAGTGTAATCTTAAGGCCTTTGCGACGTTAAATTACGAAGATCTCGAGATTTCGATCGAAGAGTGTGCCCTTGGCGGCCTGACAAATATACACCCAATTTCAGCCTTTTGGTGATTTGTGCATGAATATGTCATATAGTTCAATATTGCTTGCAGTTCCGGTGTTGCTAGGCAACCTGCAGTAACTGAGGCATACAGTGTCCAATCTGCCCCAAACTTCACAAGTTTGATAAGAGTCCTGTCCTGAACACATGACCATGCTCAAATTTGGTTATAGCAATAGCGTCACCTGCTGGTAGCAGGAAGTGTGCAAATACAAATTCTTTGATATTGTCCTCCTATATTTATTATCAGTACATACTGCAAGAGTGTAAGTTAAACTTTAATTTGAGTTTAACTTACACTTTCTCTGAAATATGACTACGATATATCTCTGAAAGTTGACTGGCTTATTTTTCCAGGTAACACTGAAGGAGTTCACAGGCCGGATTCAAGGTCAGCATATACAACAATGTTGAAGTTTGGAGATTTTAAGAGAACACTTCAATCCAATTTTGCTCTCATTTTAAGCCCGTTTACGTTTGACTGAAGTTTCATGAGTGGTTTGTTTTGTGGTTTTGATCAGAGTTTGGACTTCGAGGTCAGAGGTTAATCTGAGGTTTAAGATTCAGAATTCAAACTCCATGCATGAAATCCGCCTTCTTGTTTTCTCTCCATGTAAAATGCTGACTGTTCTCCTTGCAGAGTTTTCTTTTGTCTGCACACACATACAGGTTTGATTTCTGTGTGAAGAGCAGGTTTGTACTCCCGTCTCAGTCGAGAACAGACACATAAAGACTTTAAAGTCTGAAATCATGCTGTTCTGCAGATTTGTAGCGCATCACCTGCCGGTCGGACTGTCCCGGATCCGCAGCTGTGAGGAGTGTGTGTTGCATGCTGTGTTGAGTGTGTGTCGCTCCTGCTGTCTGTTAAGATTAGGGTGAAAAGGGCAGCTCATATATCTCTGTAGGAGTCCATCGCAGAGTTGTTGATGTTGACAAATAATGAGCAAATATTCAGGTTTGTCAGACACACATACATGATATATATAGTAATATTGTGAAACGTTATTACAATTTAGAATATATTGAATATATTGTAAAATAGAATTTATTCCTGTGATCAAAGCTGATTTTTCAGCATCATTACTCCAGTCTTCAGTGTCACATGATCCTTCAGAAATCACTCTAATATGAGGGATGAAGTGTCCGAGCGTTTCGTTGGAGTCTGTCCGCTGCTCTGTCATCATCAAACGCTGTTTGACAGACTCTAATGTCTCCTGATTTATTAATAAAGGCATTTATTTGATCTCCGGCAAGTTTTCTGTCAGTCTGAGGCAGAACGAGATTACATACTGAACCCAAACACTGTGCCAATACGTGTGTGAAATCCTGTAGATATTACTTAAATGTGCCGAAAGCAATATTTTCACAGAATAGCATGAAAACGTCCCTCAGATATCAGTGAAATAAGTGTCCTGAGATCTCACAGCTGTCTGTGTGTGTCCCTACGACACACACTATTGTTCAGCCAAACTAAGAGGTGTCAGTCATTTTGTATGGAAGCTTGTTTTCGCCACGGAATTAAACAATTTAAATCTTTTTACTCTCTTTTTTCTCACAATTGCGAGTTTTTGTCACACAATTTTACCTTTATAACTCTCAATTGCAAGTTTATATCCCGCAATTCAGACTTTTTAACTCACAAAAGCAAGTTTATATCACACAATTCTGACTTTATAACTCACAATTGCGCATTTTTATCTCACAATTGTGCATTTTTATCTTACAATTCTGACTTTATAACTCACAATTGTGTTTTTATTTCACAATTGCCCATTTTTATCTCACAATTCTGACTTTGTAACTCAACAATTGCGCGTTTTTATCGCACAATTCTGACTTTGTAACTCAACAATTGCGCGTTTTTATCGCACAATTCTGACTTTGTAACCAACAATTGCGACATTTTTATCTCACAATTCTGACTTTGTAACCAACAATTGCGTGTTTTTATCTCACAATTCTGACTTTGTAACCAACAATTGCGTGTTTTTATCGCACAATTGCACATTTTTATCTCACAATTCTGACTTTATAACTCGCAATTGCGAGTTTATATCGCACAATTCTGACTTTATAACTCACAATTGCGAGTTTATATCACGCAATTCTGACTTTATAACTCACGAATTGCGAGTTTATATCACAATATTGACTTTTTTTCATAATTTTAGCATTTCAGGTTTGCTATAAATGGAATTTTGGAGAAATGAGGCAGTTTGTATTAATAGCTAATGCTAAAAACATACTTCACAAAAGCACACAGTTCATCGTTAATTTGTACTAGATTGCTCTGCAATATTCTCTTCATTTTAGTAAAGAGTAAAATGTAAAACTTCTCCTTCATCTCTTCTCTTCTCTGATGAATGTGTTTACTGGCATGAGGGTAGGGCAACCTGTCACTCACATGAGATCCACCAATAGCAAACCACAACCATCCAATCGACTCCCTAATGACAAAATCAAGCTCCGCCTACATTTGTTCTTGTCCGAGAAGCTGTTTCACTCGGATATCCGTCACACTAGTGAAGAAAAGACTGTACACAACTACTTTTTTATGCCGACTTCAAGTAGAAGCGTTTGCGTTCACTTCTTTTTGGGGTCTAGATGGTGTAAGCCAACAATAGCTCCAAATGTTAAACTCATCCTTAGACGATGTCCACACACACACTGCTTCCCATTTTTACTCCAAACCCCAATGGCTCGTTTTAAACGTGTGTATGTGTGCGTGTGCGCGTGTGTATGTCCTTTATTGCTGAAGAGGTCTTGAACATTAAAGTTCCCTCCGGCACAAAGAAGCACAGCTCAGGACTGCACACGTTTTACTCATCCTTGCATCATCCCTCCTTCCCTTTCCCACTTTTTCTCATGTCCCTTCAGCCTTTCCCGCTTCTCTGTTCTCATTCCTCTGATGCCTTTCTCTCTCAGAACAATGGGTTTCTCCTCACACATTAATGCACATACTCCAAAGAAATAATTCAATGCTAGAAAACCTCTAAATGTTAAAGGTTGGTCATAACCTTCCTATCACAATACTATTATAGTTTTTATTGATATTATGACTGTTTTATATATGTGTGTGTGTGTGTGTGTGTGTGTGTGTGTATGTATATATATAAATGTGTGTATGTATATATACTATATGTATATATATATATATATATATATATATATATATACATTTTCATTTTGTTAGTTTTTCTGATTTGTACTGTATTAGTATTTGTATCACAGTTTTTGTTATTTTAGTACATTGAAGTTAAACTAAATGAAAATGAGAAATGTTTTTTTGAAAATGAAAAAAAAATAATGATAAATAATAATAAAAATAATAAACGTTACCTAACATAAAACATTAAATATTGTAAATTTATCTCAGCTAATAACTTGAACTGAACGATGTTATTTTTCCAGCTGATGAACGATGAAAACATAGACATCAAATCAGTCACTTCCTCTTGAGGTGGCGTGGACACGTGACGTGTGTAAAGCAGATCGCTAGGCTTCGGAGCAGAGCTGGTGTGTGTAGATTGCCACGGACCCTTGGGAGGGAGGGGCTAACAGATTAGACTCATGAATATTCAACATGCTAATGAGAAGCAAATGGACGGGTCTGTGCGGATAATTAGAATTGTGGCCAGCAGGATCTGGCACAAGAGAGCGAGAGAGACGCTTCAGCGGTCTAATATAAATTGTAAATACGGTGTCTCTGTAGTGTGCGTTTATTGACGGATAAGGTAATTTATCTGCATCATCAGCAATTGAGTCTGTCTGTCAATCAAAGTGACACTTCCCGAGAGGCTTTTTATTGCGCACAGGTGGCATAAAATACTTTTTCTGAGAGAAATCTTTTAAGTAAGGTTGATTTCCCACACTTTGACTCTGCTTACAAAACAACATTGTGTGTTTGAGCATCTCAAGTCGAGGAGGCAGGATTCGCTTTAGTTGAAAGGGTTTAGGAGTTGTTTGATTCCATTTGGCTCCATTACTAGTGCTCTTCGGTTAATGGAGATCTCACTTATGTTTTATTAAACTTAAAGGAGTAGTTCATTTTTTAAAAAAACTTTTGCTGATAATTTACTCACCCCATGTCATCCAACATGTCCATGTCTTTCTTTCTTCAGTCGGAAAAGAAATTAAGGTTTTTGATGAAAACATTCCAGGATTTTCTCCATATAATGGACTTCAATGGGAACCAAACGGTTCAAGGTCCAAATGAGAGTTTCAGTGCAGCTTTAAACACTAAGTTTTAGTTTAGATGCGATTAAGGTGGAATACCTAAGATTTTTGCATTAAAACATCCCAAAATCACAAGGTC
The DNA here is from genome assembly GCA_030378365.1 of Hybognathus amarus. Classification (NCBI taxonomy): domain Eukaryota; kingdom Metazoa; phylum Chordata; class Actinopteri; order Cypriniformes; family Leuciscidae; genus Hybognathus; species Hybognathus amarus. The sequence continues at coordinate 13,542 of JAQIUQ010004287.1, forward strand.
AGTGTTATATATTTAGTTAAGATGATAACTTACAATATTCCAAATGTTTCAAGCAATGTTTAAATCGCAAGAAAATTTTGATTTTAACCAAGGAAACGGGGCGTGTGAGCAGGGGTGAGCTGGGAGTCGCCATTCAATCGCGTCATATCCGCGTTACCTCGGTTTCCGCTCGTACTACGTGTAGTCCTGGACAAATGCGGAAGTTGTATTTGTGCGTCTAGCGTCTATCAAGCAACAAACGTCAGCTTGTTTCTGCGCATTTGTTATTGAATAGTGCACATTCTGGTGCATTATTCTTTTTAATTATTCTCGGAATGTGAACTGTTGGCTGTAAAAGGGGTCGCACATCGGCACGAGAAGAGCTTGCTGCCACGTCTAGGACAAAGTCCAGTATCGTTAAAGGTCCAGTATTGCAATGACATTAAGGAAGATAATGTCTGTTCTATGTTATGATTGTACTGTACAATTAAATACAATCGTTGCTGAGTCTGCAGTCTGAAAACTTTACCTCAGAACATCTCGTTAACTGAATGAATTGAGAATATCACCTGAAAAATCTAATAACATCAGCAATTGTCATTCAAGCAGCTGATTTCTGTAAATGAATGCAAAACTAAATGCAAATTGCAGCATAGGACGAAGTCTGGATCCACCATAGCTTCGTCCAGTGACTTGTTACAGTAACATCTGTGATAACTAATTTACTTTTAAACCTGACTTTTCTTGCGGCTATTTCAGTTTAATGAAAACAAGCATGTCATTAAAACGCAACATTTATAGAAATCGAACTTTACCTCATCCATGACAACTAATTTTCGATTCCCGTCTGACTGATTTATCCACGGTGGGAGTTGAAAACAACAGTTCCCATCATTCCGCGTTCCTCCACGTCGTCATCAAGCAAAGCCGTTGTTGTTGTATTGAATGTAGCGCCCTCTTAGCGGCATGCAATCTTAGGTATTGCAGCTTTAATCGCTTGACAGCCCTAAAAATAACGAAAGCACCTTACAAAATTAAAAACTAAAACACTGAAAATATAACAAAATAAAAGGGAATTCAAAATATTAGTAAATAAATATGATATAAAAAAACATAATAACAGTGAGAGACATTTTTTTAAATCTTTATATGTGAGATTACTGGGGTTTTTCTCAAGAGAAACGTCTGAGAAACAGGAGACTAAGCAAACATGTCCAGTTACTTCTCCATTTATTTCCAGGATTGCTGCCAAAGAACACAATTGTGATAATAATAGTGCATTCATGCTTGCAGTTCTTTTGGTCCTGACCGAAAAAATAAAGAATATTAGTCCTGTATCAGCATGCACATTGGCATTTTAACACTGAACCTAAAGATACCGAATCTAAAGGCATAGAGACACATTCTGATTGATCGGCTTTTATGAAGTGTATTTCACAACATACATCAAAACTGTGCTGTGTTCTGGGATATATGCACTCCCTGTGTGTGTGTGTAGCTTCATATGATGGTATTCTGACCAGCTGAGAACTCAATGAAGATGCTTATAAATGTGCTGAAGGACTCAAAACAGTGTCAGGAATCCCTCCATCACACACACACCAAGATCTGCTGTGAGGAGAAACGGTAAAAAAAATAAAAAAAAAACGGTTTGCTTGAGCATTGTGTCCTTTTTCAGGATCACATCTTACATCATGTCTTGTTTTTGGTTCATTTGCATGTCTTTGATCAGTGTTGTGTTCATATGTGATTCGAACCACACAGAGTTCAGTTTCTGAAGCGGATTGAGACTCATTTTTTCAGCGTATTTGGTGACACCAGGGTTCACACTTATTGAAAATGAACTGCAGTAACAGAGCAATCGCTCCAGGGTTCAGTTTTAATCCAACCAAACATTAGTTTCAATCCAACAGTTCTCACTGTGGTTTCTCATTCCTATGGGTGTATTTCTAGAGATTGCCAGCGTCACGTGAACCAAGCAGAATTTCTGTGTGTTGCCTGGATTCAGGCGGTGTATGTGTGTGTGTGTGAGGTGGTTTCTCTCATTAAAGGCTACAGGTCAGAGATCCACAGCACTGCAACTCAAATGCAATAGTCTGCAACCGGCAGCACAGAAAGATCTCGAAGACACACACACACACACACAGATGAGGCAACTTGGATTCAAGGGTAAACAGCGAGGGAATGTGTGTTTGGATGGTAGAAGCGCGTGTGTCGCTGTGAGATGTTTGTATGTATGAGTGTCTCAGTGCCCAGAGTCTGTTGTTTTATACATGCTGTGTTGGTGTGTGTTTGTTTTTATAGCTAACACAAGCAGTGCATCCACAACTAGAGTAAAACTCAGGGCACGTATCACAATACAGTTTAAAGAACACTGCAAACACATTGACTTCAACTGGGATGGTGCGTTGCAAGGACAAACACAAGGATTTGAGACATCTGACATCCACTGACCAATGAGAATTTGAGATTGGTGACTGGTCCGAATCTCATAATACACTCAAAATCAATGATATATAAATATATGCATATGTAGAGAGAGAGAGAGAGAGAGAGAGAGAGAGAGAGAGAGAGAGAGAGAGAGAGAGAGTGGTCAGTAGTCAACATGTAGTCAGTTAAAGCAGTCAGTAGTCAACATGTACATTTTTAGTTAAAGCATAATGTAATATATTACAAGTTCTTAAAGGGATACTCCACTTTTTTTGGAATAGGCTCATTTTACAACTCCCTCAGAGTTTAAACAGTTGAAGTTTTTACCGTTTTCAAATCCATTCAGTCGAAATTTCTGAATATTTAGAAGAATATTAGTAGCCAGACAGTTTCTGGTCCCATTGACTTCCATAGTAGGAAAAAATATATACTATGGTAGTCAATGGGACCAGAAACTGTCTGGTTACTGATAATCTTCTGAAATATCAGAAAATCGTCTGAATGGATTCGAAAACGGTAAAACTCAACTGTTTAACTCTGGGGGAGTTGTAAAATGAGCCTATTTACAAAAAAAAGTGGAGTATCCCTTTAATATTTGGAGTCTGATTATGTAATTCTGATTACATATAATCAGTTACTACCCCACACTGTATATTTTGTTTGTTACAGCTAAGTGAAAGCTTCACAGTTTTAACACATCCCAGAGGAGAGGTTAGTGAAGGATGTGCAGCCTTTACTGACCATAAAGTGTGTGTGTGTGTGTCCAGGTTTTAGCCTTGCATAGTACTTAATGGCGTTTTACTGCTGCTTTATATAGATCCATCTCCGTGTGTGTGTCTGCTGTGAGTGTGTTGCTGTATATAGCTCAGTGCTGATGGGGACACACTCATAAAGATGATAAAGTCTGCTGTGGTGTCAGGCCTGGACACTCAGAGAGTGTGTGAGTGACACTCAAATGCACAAAATCACTGCTTACTTTTTAATTAGATTTTTTTCTCACTGTTTTCAGTGGTATTGCATAGGCTGTATTTTTTACAATAAGGCTGTGTTTTTCAGTAAACGATCTGAAGAGAAAACGCAAAAGTGGCGTTGCGTTATCATTTTTTATTCTGCGTTTAGACGAGCGTTATGGGTGGGAAATCCGCGTGCATATGGTGACGCAAAAGTGTGTGAAATTTGATGTAGTGTGCACTCCAGGCGGCTAGATGGCGATGTGAAGCACTGCCACACAATTTCAGCAGTCACTCCTACTAACTGTTTTTGCGTATTGAATTTTGCATGTAATATATACATTTTTCAATTGTAAATTAAAGTCTTTTAGAAAGGCATCTGAAATAATAAACTAAGTGCAATGTAGTGTTGTCAAAATATCGTTTTTGCAATACATATCAACACTGAAATATCTGAAACACTCCCAATACTCATTTTCTGGAGAATATACACGATACCAGCTGCACTGATACCAGTGACACACAAACCCGCCTCCAATCACTCATTTAATTAACAACACCAAGTCCGCGCACCTGTGTACAAACTTCACTGTTTACGTTTTTACCGTTTTTACTCATTAAATGGGAGCGCGGCGGTGGAGCGTTTTAAGATTTCCACTCTGGAGGGTGGTTTCCCTTTTTGCGTTTTTAAGCCCCAAAATGCCGTCGTCGTGTAAACGAAAAGCACATCCGATAAAATATTTTTAAGTTTTCACCCCAGAGCGTTCTCGTGTAAACAGGGCCAAAGGTGCAAAAGTTTTTGATTGATTGATCTCTATTTATTGATTGATTGATTGATTGATTCGCTCAAAAGAGTCATTTGTTCATCAGTATCATTGTTTGTGTTGGACTGTATTTTTAATTTTGAGTGCACATTCAACAAAAAGACATGTTCTTCATTTATTGTTTGCGCCTTATTTGACAATATCCGGTTCAGCTGGGTAGAAGAGTCTGGCTTTCTGGATATTAATTGATTCTCATTTTTACTAACCGATATTGATTCTTAAACCTCAAGAATCGATTAGTCATCCTGTTTTTATTTGAAGAATGAATGGAACATTGTAGCACGTATCCTATCCAATAAATTATAATAATCGTTGTGCTTTGTTACTATTATTATGAAATAAAGTCTCAAATTTCAAATTGGGTCCATTTTCTTACGAAATTCAAAAACATAAATAGCGTTTTGCCGCTGTGGCGTGAGATCGCTCTGGCTTACCTCAAGAGAAGCAGCAGCACATGATCTTCTCTTCCACCTTAATATCAGTTACTCCGCCTTAATAATACCAGTTACAGCGCCAAATAAACATGAATGAGTATCTGAAAGTGTGTTAAAAAATAGAGTAACACAGTCTCATCCCAATTCGTCATATAACTGACGTTTTGGGACGTCTTTGCCATTCGTCAATATACGCCTTTTTAGGGCCCCTGACACGTCGGTAGATGACGATCCCGGGTCGTCATACAACTGACGCTTTACCTTTAACGTCAGGTTAGCTGACGGGTTGGGTTTAGGGTTAGGTTTAGGTCTGGGGTAGAGTTAGGATCCCATAGCGTAATCTACCGACGTTTAAGGGGGCCCTGAAAAGTCGTATATTGACGAATGGTCAAAAGACGTCCCAAAACGTCAGTTATATGACGAATTGGGACGTCAGTTAAACAGCTCGTAAACAATGTCATGTAACGTCACATTTCCTTCAGAAAAACCATGTGACCATAAACTTAGTCAGTTAGTCAGCTAGAAAAATTAACTCTAGCGAGGAGAATTTTGCTAAATATATGAACCATATTACATATTCATTATAATTTTTAATGTTCTTCAATATTTAATGCATGTTTGAATAAATCTGGCAAGTTTTTATGACCGCCACCATTTAAATGTTTATATTTCATATAACTTTCTTATTATAAAAATAAATGTGTAATTTAATTTAAGTGTTTGTATAGCTACAAATCAGTTAATTTTCATCTTCAATATCATAGGCGGCTAATGAAGCCTATAGGCTACTGACTCCCATAGTTTACAGCATTAGTTATGAGGTTTTTTTCTTGAGAAAATTTGCCATGTATTGTACCTGATATCCCAAATAATCAATATTGAATCAAATCGTAATCGAAATCGAATCGAATTGTGAAATCTGTATAAATACCCAGCCCTAATATCCGGGGTTATCCTTTCATCACATTTGACACAATGAATACAGATTGCCCTGAAGCCTAGGGCTGTTGACTTTAGTTGTTTAGCCAACTGAATCGTTCAATGCCGTCTTGGTCGACTGACATTCTTATTGGTCAACCAGTCGCATGTTTTTTTGTTTTTTTTACCAATAGAAATACATTTTCAATGATTTACTCCTTGATATTTATTCCTTTATAAAGCAGTTATTTATTACTGTATTCTAAATATAATTAGCATATGTTTTATCCCAACTTTAAATGCTTTAATTTAGGCTATTTTGTAACTGCGCCACACATTTACACACATATAATACACTCGGGGAAACGCACCTGTGGCTGCGCTGCAGCTGCTGCTTTCACAGGCTCATTAAGGGATATGGGTCGTCATTTGCTGTACTCATTTCGGTGAACGCTACTTGTTTTGGCTTTAGCTCGAAATCTAAATATTTTGTCTGGCTACATTTTAAAACTAAGACTTCAAGACTGTGGAAGCCGCGACCGTGACCCACGTTGCTCCATGGCCGCGCACATAAGCGTCTTACATTTGAGATGCGAACTTGAGCGTGCAAAAGGCAGACGTGAGCAGCCCTTTTAATGGCTTTATTATGATTGTGATTTCTTAATATGTTTTCATTTTTTTTATTTGTACACTCGACAGCATTTGGAAATCGCCTAAATAATGTAACAAAACGAAAATAAACCTCTGTGCCTTGCAGCCTTCCTACAGACACAGCCTATTTCGGACTGTTTTTAGGCTTCTCCCTTTTTTTTTTTTTTTAAAACGCCTACAGTCGGCTGGACAAACAGTCTAACCCAGTAGCTTTGTAAGTGAAGAGAATATAGCCTGTATTAACGGGAGCTTTTGTTTAAGATTTTGCATTATGTGGCAGATAGCAGTTATATTTTTTGTCAGCGTGTGGTGTGATCAGGTGCGCGATTTGTTGACTGTCACCATAGACCTCAGGACAGAGCTCCTCACTTTTTGCAGTTAAAAAAAATCACTTAATTTTCAATAAATTGTATCATTATTATAGTTTTATTTATTTTTGATGTTTTTTCGTTGTTGTTTTATAAATGCTCTACGACAATTGTTTAAAAAATGTTCAATAGAAACATCGATTTTTTAGTCGACTAATCGTTAACGCAGGGACAAGACTTTGGTCGGCTGAGACATTTCTTTGGTTGACTACAGCCCTCTGAAGCCGGCAAAATTAACTGTCTTGAGATGATCCAATAAAAGTTTATATTCTGTGTTTGTGCTTGTCTTTCAGAGGACCGGAAGCTGTTTGTGGGCATGTTGAATAAGCAGCAGACGGAAGAGGACGTCCGCTTTTTGAGCCCTAAGAGTCATGAAGAGTGCACCATATTAAGAGGCCCTGACGGAAACAGTAAAAGTGAGTTGTTGTTCCTACTTTCATCTCTCTCAGTATTCACAGCAGGTTTTCGTTATTCTAGTCGGAGATGTGTTTTATATTCTGAGCAGTTAAAGTTAGTGACCTTCTACAAAAAAGACAAAGTCAAATAGACAAACAAACAGAAAAAGCCGCGTTAAACCTGAGTGGCGTAGCAGAAGTGCTGTCATTTACACATTCAATTTCCCGAACACACCAGCCTCTGAAACACTGTGTGATGGGTTTCTAAACGTCAGGTGAAGCCTTTCCACGGCACAGGCCAGCAGGAATTCTACACACACTCCCGCAGCGTAAGTAACCGACTCCAGAGGAAACAGGACAGAGAGGTCAATCGTGTTTGAAATGTGTGAAGAGCGATCGACGTAAGAAATTGAACTAAACATGAAATCATGAAGGTTAATGATCTGCAGCGTGTCCGATCACATAACCCTCCCTGCACAGAATCCTGTGATCAGGGCTTGGCATTAACATCCGCCAAATGTGGGTGTTAGGGCTCACACCTTTTGTGAAAAATACTGTTCGATTTTTGAGACGTAAGTGTTCAAGTAAAATGATTGTAAAATTGAATTTCCATGTCTAAAGACATTTCATTAACACTAATGAAGAGTTAGATGCAAAAGCCTAAATGCCATTTGAAATTTTCTTCTAAAATGACCATTTTTATAAAGCTTGTATATTTGCTTGTATATATAAGTTCATAATTCACTTAAATGACAATTAATAGGTAATCTTCATTGCCATTCAAGTGAAATTACTGAATTTAATATACAAGCTGATTGAAAGTCATTTTCCAAAGAAATTTCTAATGGCATTTTGAGGCTTAGGCGATACATTA